>OV656835.1:35805425-36142925 GCA_927399475.2 Acleris emargana
TATTGACTTCAAAAATGTATACCTAAGCTAATACCTACTTGAACAGTGTTCAGCTACTAGGCCAGGCGTACTTTTTTAAAGCTTCTTAATAAATCGTACGGGAGTGATAGACTGAAAATGTATGACTTAAAATGACCGTTAAGCTCTTGTATCTTTAAACCAAATGAACATAACTTTTGATGTCTAATCCAATGAATTTGGAGTTTCAAATTCCCATGAAAACTGTCACTGTTCAATTATAAAATGTGTGCCTAGTACTTGAACGAGTTAAATTTACTAGTTCAACTTTTAGGTTCCATTCCAAAAGGTAACTCTTAATTAATTGTGTTCGTTCATTTTATAAATTGTGTGCCCTAAAGCTGAATCAAGTAAATTCAGTCGTTAAACTTTTAGGCATAGTTTTACAATACGAACACTAGCGTTTATGGAAACTTAAACTTCTTAAAATAATATAATAAATGTGAATGAAAGTAACTGTCTCTGTGTTAGTTGGTTGCGCTTTCACTGCTAAACCGCTGACCCGATTTCGATGAAAGGGGCTAGCCGGGCTGCCATAAAGCAATCACACCCGGCTAGAAACAGAACTTTATGAAACATGCTTAATTGTCTCACTATAAGATATATTTTTACTTAAAACTAAAAGTAATTTTTGGTTTTGAGTTTTTTTTGGCCTTACTACTTATTTCGATTTCATTGTAATTTGGGTATATTGCTACCGGAATATTGGACAGTTTCTCCGGGAGCAGCGATAAACGACTTTACTTGCATTTTATTACTAAAAGGTCCTTAAAATAGTATTTTTCGTAATCGTGTTATAATAGAGAGCTTTTTAGTCGAGTACCGTGTTTAGGCCACGAAGCTTGCTGAGTGGCCTAAGTAAGGTACGAGATTAAAAAGCTTAATTATGACACTATTGTGAACAATACTTTTTGTACGAGTTCATTAAAATTAATAATGTAAGTCATTAATACGAGTATATAAGAAAACTAAAAGTAGATTTTTGACAGATGATGCGACGCTGCTACGTTCCGAAACGCCACAGATTGGCAATTTTGTATCGGATCGAGGCTCCTTAAACAAGGACACATATGGAAATCCGAAGATCTATTTTCAAAATTTTTTCGGTTGTCTAGAGCGTATCGAAATAGTTATTTCGGTTGTTTCTGAAGTAACAACGATGAAAAGAGTGACGTTGCAGTATTCTCTATGAAATCTTTATGAATGATGATTTTTATTTCCACAGAGAAAACGTAAACTTCTTGGCTTTTAAAAGAAAAATTATCACACCACCGGTTTTTTTTAATGTCCTGGATACAGCAGCAAGTTTAAGTAGATTTTTGACAGATGACGCGATGCTGCTACGTTCCAAAACGCCATACAATATTGGCAAATTTTGTACCGCATCGAGTCTCCTTAAACAAGGGCACATATTATTTAAATACGAAGTTCTATTTTCAAATTTTTTTCGGTTGTCTAGAGCGTATCGAAATAGTTATTTCGGTTGTTTCGGAAGTAACATAGACTATTCAACGATGAAAAGAGTGACGTTACAGTATTCTCTATGAAATCGTAATACAAACATTTTAATCGACGAGTACAAAAAGACAATCTTATAGGTTTTTATGATGTTAGTTCAAGTATGGGCCCCAAAACCGTTCAGAATTAGGGCCCTCTGTTCATATTTTGGGCGAAGCTGTAGGTACATTTTTGGTTTCAACGATGTTTAGAAAAATACTATATTATAATAACAGGTTTTATAATAGTCATCTTCAATATAGAGCATACGAGTATACTGTAAAATATAAGAATATAAAAATGGGTGCAATTTGTTAATTTAACTGAGAACAAACTGTCTCGTTGGTGTAGTCGCTTAATCGTCCATCTTTTGGTGCCCCTACCCTACATCATCTCCCCAATATTTGAGAAATCACCAAAAATAAGCTCATGTCAAAATGGACTTTATTACGTACAAAATTACTACATGCAGAAAATTTTAAACCAGGGATCCCACTGGCCCTTGGCCGTTTTATCATCACCTATTAGCATTACTACCATTATTCGCTTGATTTTAGAGTCGTTGGAGACAAAAACCAAATACAAAGGTACATCAAAGATGATGGCTACAAAATGTAAGTACCCATGTTTTATAAGTACCTACGAATAAATAAATTGTACCTACGAATAATATTAATACCATACCCAATACCCATCCACGATTATATGCACCTAAGGGTATCCCGGGAATAACGTTGAGTTGAGTTGAGTCGCGAGAAATTGGCTTTGCGCCAGAGTTCTACATTGGCTCAACAATTCCAGTTGTTGGTTACCGACCGAAATAGTTACAGAACTCTCGGGGCGCCAGTCTGACTCGTACTAGAGGTATTTTTTCTTTAAGAGTCAATTCGATTGGCTACCTAAAGGGGCTCAATTCTTTTTCAGGCCGATTTTTGGATCTTACAGCTATGACCCTATAAATCAAGCATTCGAAGTAAACGACAAATCTATTCAGGTGACGACAGCATCTGGAAGTAAAAATTTAGAAATCACGGTTATACATTTGCTTGAAACCAGAACGAAGACGACGACGTCAGCGCCGGATTCCGAGGAAGTGAGAAAAGGCATCACCATTGATCAGAATAACCTTGCGGCGAATAATGGGGAGGAGGAGACGTCGCCGTTCATCATGTACCCGCCGTCGTCGACTGTGGTTCCGCCCGGTAGAATGCGCGCGATGAACGCACAGAAACCATACAAAAAGATGCAGCTTGTAAGCGCGCGGAATCCCCAACCCCTGCGTTCAAAATCCGAAGTAGGCCTTAGAGGGCTCGAGGCATTCAGCAAAAAAGTGAACTTATCCATGACTAGACACTAAATTATAATGCTACCGGTTCAGGACTTACAAAAATTGACAATAAATCGGACATCGACATTTTTTACTACTTTGCTTTAATTAAAATAAAGTTTTCCCAAAATAAAAGGAAACTTTTGTGGATTACTCTAGTATGGGACATTTTATTTTATCTATTATCACTTCCCAAACTTTTTTCGACATTCCGAAACATGGGAATTGCTCAAGCAATGTTCTGTAAAGTGATATATTGACCAAAGTAAAATATGCTAAATAAATATGTGCTAAAGATTGAGTTGGCAAAAATACAGGTACCATATTTTTTTTCGGAAGTGGTATAATATGATGTGATGACCTCCTTTTTCAAGAAGCGAGAGCACCGCAAGTGGACCTGGATGAACCCGAGCTAGGGCATGCCTGCGGGCATGCATCGGGATCTCAATACCGGGATCCCGGTACTAGGTTGTACGACGTGGTTGTATTGACGATTTTATTGTAAGAATATTAAAAATGCGTTTTTAAGTGAAAACACACACACACACTTACAGGTCAAACTTATAACACCCCTCTTTTTCCGTCGGGGTGCAATCAGTTCGAAAATTGTTACAAACAATGAAAACTTATTATAATAAGTTCCTATATTTAAATAACTTGTTAATTTTTCAACAAGAGAAGGAAAAAAAAACTAGAAATTTAATTAACTTTGTAGCTAATTATAGCCACTTAATAATGTTAGATTGATCAGCAAGGGACTACAAGTCATTATTTCATAATGGTTGTTTAGTCTCGCATTAAACACTCTACTTTTCCCTTTGTAACAACAAATATGTAACAATTTCACAGTTTCTGACAAATTTGTTTAGCGGTTGTTAGATTTTTGTAAATGCGTGTAGATATATACATACATACATACCTTCACGCCTTCATTCCCAGAGTGGGGTAGGCAGGCAACAAATACAAACTTGAAAACTATTTGGAGCATGCCTAATAAAACAAAATAATCCTTAATAATTTTAAATAGATTCATATTCGCAATCCTTAATCGTGTTTCACGAAATTAAATCGTTTTTTTGTTATAATTTTGCACAGTTGTTATTTTGAGGTTTATTTCCACGGCCTAAAAAGGTTTTATACACAATCCCTGAAAACGTCGATAATCCTCCATTCACAAACACCGTGATTGGCTGTTTAAGGGTTTCCAAAGTCAATTAAAAAGTAAAAGTACTTTAGTCGCTAGGGAGTAGATACTGTCGTTTTAATCCCACTTTAGTCCATCATTTTAGAGCCTGACAAGTGAAATAAAAACATATTATGTACCGTTATAAAATTAATAAAATGTTAATGACAATAATAAACAATCGCTAACTTTTCTCGTAAACTTCACTTGATTTTTCTGCCAGTAAATTACTTGTCAACAAAGTAATTTTCACTATTCCGACTGGCGTTAATAGTTTGTAATTATTATTGTTATATGTTTACAAATCAAATTTTAATCAAAAACATTAAGGAGTAAAATTCACAAACTATTAACGCTAATCGGAATAATGAAAATGAGATCGCTGACAAGTAAGTAATTTGTTAGCAGAAAAATCGAGGAAAGTATACAAGAAAAGTTAACGATTGTTTATTTTTGGCATAACCATTTTAAGCTTGTCGAAAAAGTTATGTATGCAACGGTACATAATTAGCTCTTAAAGTACCAGTTACATAAATAACTATTATGTATAATTCTGATGCTGTTGCAAATATTTAAATAGTCTGATGCAAATATTTGATGATGTCTCCTGTAATCAACGCGATTAAGTTCGGAAGTGATCAGTGATCATCGCATGGTAAGAGGCACATTCAACTTTAATATACGCCTAGAGAGGTCGCGACTGATCAAATTTACGCTCCGACCATCACCCATCCATATCCTAAATCCTTAACGTTTTCAGCTCAAACTTCAAAACTGATATGGAGGCCTAGGCGATTGCGTAGACATCGCTTTGAAGATCTAGGCGACTGCGTAGACGTGGACGAGTACGAGTACAATGACAGGTTCGTGAAAGCCGTCCAATCTGTTGGGTCTAAAAGCTTCAAAGCCCGCCGTTCAAAAGAAGTTAAAAGGTCTCCGTAAATACCCTTAAGCTCATGGAGGAAAGGCGTAAAATGATTCTGCAGTCCTCGGAAGATGCTTTCCGGTATCGACGGCTCAATAGGCAGATTTCAAAGTCCCTTACTCGCGATATATACGCCTCTGCAATACTAAGCGTATTGAGGAGGCTATGGAGCGAAACAAGGGCTCATAAGTATTCGCACGAGCATAGCTGGGCACCGTTAATCAAATAGTTAACTTCGTTAATCGTTAATCCGCTACAAAAAAAGTTAGCTTCGTTAAACGTTAAAGCGTTACATTTCGGAAGAATTAACGCAAGTTAACGTTAATCGTTAATCCGTTAATATGTGTAAAAAAAATGCATTTTTATATCGTTGCGTTAGTGAACTTATAAAACCTGTTGGTTTAGGTTCTGGAAGTTAACAGAATAGGAACAAAACAAAATACAAAAGGGCATAAGGTGCATATTCCCTTTCATGAACATTAACATGTTGAAGTTCTAGTCTGAAAGCGAGGCTCGTTTTGGAGTTAAAATGTCTTTACCCGTGGAAAACAGACGTTTAATTGCAGCGCTTGAGGGTATAGCAGTATTGTATTTAATGAATAGATTTATGAATATCTGTTCCCCGAGGAATGCAGCATCTTTGAACGAGTCTTTGCGCTTTACTCTTTAAAGAGTTGGAGCTCTTTGGTTTTTCTATAGACTGAGTGACAGAATTGAAAAAGTCTTCCTTGTCATCATCGTTGTTTCTTACACTACACACTCGCTGCTACGCGCCGCCCGGCACTTGTCGTTTCATACTTGTCTGAACCTGTTTTTCTTGCCGCGCCGCGGTGCCGTTCGGTAAATAGTAGGCATTGGATTAACGATTAACGGACTTCTGCATATTAACGGAAGTTAACGTGTCCGTTAACAGTTTAAAAAGTTAACTTAAAAGTCAATCCGTTAATCAAAATGTTAACTTCGTTAATTAACGATTAACGGATTAACGAGTTAATGCCCAGCTATGCGCACGAGACATGTCTATTGGGCAGAGTGCATGGCAAAGCTGAAGACTGAGGACGGCAGAATCGTGTCGTCAAATCCCGAGCTTTTGAGAGAGACCGAATGGTTTTTAGGGTAGCTATACGAGTACACGACATAGTCACCTGACAGCAGCCTACTAAAAGACCCGAGGGCTAGGTTGACCCAACGGTTTACCGAAGACATCCTGGACATCAGCCTGTATGAGATAGTATGGCTCTAAAGCAACTAAAGAATGGCAAGGCACTGGGTGATATCGGAATTACGGCTGATCTTCTGAAAGCGGGTAGTACACCAGTAAGTACTGAACCCCGTTTTTTCGTGGTCCCATTATTTTGTCCCATTAATGGGACCGCGAGGGAGAACTGTTTCTCGTAGTCCCATTAGTGTTTACGGTTGTGGAGATTTTCGTCTTGTATATTATAATATAATAGAATACGTAGGTAGGTTTCGGTTATGTTGGTTTTGCAGCAAGCCCGGAGGGCCAATACCACGCAGAAACAGGCGTCGTCGACACTAATTGATTTGAAATTAAGAATGTCGACGGAGCTCTTATTTTCTGGGTGGTTTGGCCATTCGGGCCTGCTGCAAGACTAACATAACCGAAACCTATCTACGTATTTACATTTTCAGCAAACCTAATTTAAGAATACAGGAAGTAGATATACAGGGTGTCTGGAAAACCTTCGGAGAAATTTTAACTGTAGATAGGGTGGATGATTTGGATCATCCCTATATTGGTAACTTTTGTTTAAGTTAATATTTGACTGAGTTACAGACAGATTTATCATCGACTTTTCTGACGATGCTCTCAGTGTGCCCCATCTTAACTGATTCATTCATAATATCGTCGGTGATACTGCAAAACCGCGTAAGTAACAAATTTATTATAGAGCAAAATAAACCTTACGGTCTTATTAAAAAGGTGCATTTTGCTCCTTATTTAAAATGTCACTTACGCGGTTTTGCAGTTTCACCGACGATATGTGTCACAACGTAATGTAAATAAACAAGTTGTTCCTTATGAACAATGTTTCCAATCATGGTCAAAAGCTCCATGGAGTTTAGAAAACTGACACATTATCCTGTAATGTGGATGAAAAGACGGTGTCTGATAAGGGCTATTATGTGAAATAATCTAAAACTGAAACTTACGATTATGATTTTTACTCACACTTTTCTCACACTCACACGGCTAAAATAGCACTGGCACTCGTAGGCACATTACTTCTTTTACGAGATCATGAATCATGGCTGTATTTCATTGATTTGTACCACTATCAGGGCTTCCGACGAATAAAAAACACAATAATTAATTATTGACAATTTGACATATTATCTTTTTAAATCTTGGACCATTAAAACTCTTTATGAAAAGAGTTTTAGGTTTCATTTGTAAACAAAAAATCCTACCTACACGTTACGTTTTATCAAAATTACATTTAAAGCTGGCATCATACATGTTGTTGCTAGATATTCGTATCATAGAAGAAAGAGAAAAATAGGATCGCTTTGTAAGAAGAGGTCGACGTGATTACACTCTGTGGTAAAAACCCTTAAAAGAAAAAGGCCACTAAAGCCGGCTACTCACACACCTGCTGCAGGGGCAATATGGGAATTGGACCCTTGATTGCCTCCTTAATTGTGATGTGTGTAGGCAAGCAGGAGCAATTTTTAGATTGGGCCTGCGGCAGGGCGGCAGGGGCGCACGACCTTCCTAGCTCCCTAGATTGTGTCTACCGCCCTGCAAGGTTGCTGCGTGTGTAGTAGGATTGGGGCAATTCCAGTCAGTTCATTGGTGACAACCGAGCGGAGTGGACAAAAATGGAAAAAATGGTGTTACCATAGCCAGGAGCTCTTCAAAAGAATCAATATCCATTCGCAAAAAGTTTCTAAGATCATCTACTTCCAATTCTTTCATAATATTCATGTGGCACAATTTGCTTCGTTTCTGCAACCAATTCTTCACCCAATATCTTCTCTTCCTTTTTTTTTTGGTAGCACCACAGAAAGTGCCAAGGCGATACCAATCCTCTGGTGTTTCGACAATACAGGAGGCTTTCTCGTGGACGTGCGTTAAGCGGGACTATCAGTTACACACTGAACGGCAGGCTAGTGTGTAGAGAACAGCCTAAAATTGGTCCAACCGCCGTGCGACCGGTATTGCCCCTGCAGCAGGTGTGTGAGTAGCCGGCTTAAGGAACACCCAGAAAGTATAAAACGTGGACTACAATCACAATCAGTCAAGGAAGCGATGTCACAAGCGAAGCGATGTTTGGTTTGGGGTTTGTTTTGTTTACTTGCATGTGATGTGACTTCACATCACACTCACAGGTTATAAAGTATTTCTAACATCACATAGCGTTTTTGCCACAGATTAAATTTCAAAAAAAATCCTTATTATTTCGTGTAATTTCCAAAAAAAAAGACATAATTTAATGTGAAATAAAGTGAAATACGTTATTTTACGCTAGTATCAGATAGGATGACCACAATTTGTAGTATATTTTCAATGTTGTCAAATAGCCTATTATAATCAATTATGCTACGACCTTTATATCCATCGACAAAATGTTTTGCACTTGGACTTTTGGCTACTGCCACAAATACCATGCGGATCAAAAGGAAAGAACCAGCAGCCAGCAGCGCTTTCTCCCCGTCTGGTTGCCCTGAAAATCAGCGCGTGCAGCGTCACGGCATGTCTGACACTATGATGCTGAGTAGCACCCAATTTGGTGCATTATTATTTTATAAAATAGTTTTAAGGTTTTGTTTTAAATTATTTTCTCACTGTATTTAATTTGATTATTATTTTTCTGTGGTTTGCACCAATAAACGATTTTCTTTTTCTCTTTTTTTTCTTCAATACGGAGAGCAATAATCGGATCGTTCAATCCGTCTATTTGAACTTTGAGAAGTCTATGAATTTATGGCTGTCATTAGATGTCAGTGTTAAATTATGTTATTTTCAATATTCACGTCTTCAATATTTTTGCTGTAAATCAGTTATATGGGCTTCTTTAGAGCAGAAAACAATGGTAAATGGTTAGATCTCGACAGTAAAAGACGGACGATATGATCAGTCTCGGCAAAACATGAACAAGAGACCTAGTGATTTCACATTTAAAACCAATTAGTGTTCAAATTGCAAAAACGAAAATACAGTAAGTTGCACTAAAATTACTCATTTATTTTTATTATAATGCTACCTTGATTTTTGTTTACATGGAGCGAACTGTTTGTTTACATGGAGCGAACTGTTTGTTTACATACCATGTGACAACGTATGGTCTCAGGTCATTGACCTCGGACATTGAATTTTGACGTAAGATACTACGAACTGTTGGAGTAGTATACTATCAACGTCAAAATGTCAAGGTCGAGATATCGGCTGCGATACATCAAGTAACAAAATGAATATAATTAATCCTTCTTTTTTTTTACATTAACAGAAACAAAAATGAACCATACCCCCGTGATCAGAATCGTGCCAACTATTACCGCCCCAAATTTCTCCGAAGGTTTTCCAGACACCCTGTATAGTAATGGTACTACGAGAAACAGTTCTCCATCGTGGTCCCATTAATGGGACAAAATAATGGGACCACGAAAAAACGGGGGCACTGAAAGGTCATCAGAAGTTATTTAATTCCGTCATACTCGAGGGCAAGACGCCACGAGCATAGCATAGAGTTGTGGTGGTGCTGTCCTTCAAGAAGGGCGATAAGACCCAATTGAAGAACTAGTGACCCATCACACCACCCCATACCTATAAGGGCCACTTGCACCAAAAATTTAACACAAGGTTAAGACACTAACTCGAGCTAAAATTACAGGTTTCGTATGAATTTGACGTTTACTAACTCGAGTTAGCGTCTTAACCCAGTGATTATTTTTTGGTGTAAGTGGCTCTTTAGCTGTTTTCAAGAGTCATCACGAACCGTCTCGCACGCAGGTTTGATGACTTCCTGCCTTTCGAACAAGCCATCCCAAGGCTTCAGTACCATAGACCACATCTAAACGCTGCGACGGGTTACAAAGAAGACAGTACAGTATGAGCCACTATGTTTCGGTCAAAACCTGGGCCATGATACAGTCTTTCTAGCGGTGCCAAATTGACTACCGGTTCATCGAAGTGTTGAATTGTACCTATGTATGAAAACTCCTCCGGTCAGTCTCTCCGTCTGTTGTTAGTCTATCTTCTGGACCAGAACTAGAAATACAATATCATCAACAAACTTTCCTGCTTTTTAGTTTTGTGTAGATTGAAAACTTTAAGCAAAACGCTCAGATTTTATAACTTCATAAACACACACCGACGTTGTCAAATGTCTTCTTGAACTAATGCTTGCGCTTAAGGTAGATTTGTTCCTAATTCGTCATATTCCTAATTCGAAACTTTCACTAACTTTTCATATTCCTAAGTCGTCAGTGTACAGTTAAATCGCGAACACGTGCTTACAGGACGCAACAGACAGGACAGATGGAACGTATACAACTGGATGGGCATAAAATATTTTGACCACATTCACACGCCACACCTCAACAGTGCGACATCACGAAGCAGACTGATTAGACGATGGAAGCCACATAACGCATTCGCGACGAATCGTGGTGTGTTCCAACGTTGAATTTCGACATTCACTATAGTTCCATTGGGCAGTTCCATTCGGATTGCGCGTTGGCGAGTCGTGCTGGCTTTCCGTCCATTTGGAAATTCAACAGACCGCGCCAAGTAGGTAAGGTAAGGTGGGGGAAGATTGAATGGTTTTTTGATGAGATGGATAATGTGGTGTTAAAACCCTCGTAAAATAAAAAAAACTATTTACTTCCTTTCAATTGCATAAATTGGTAGGTATGAGCAAGGGCTATATTTTTGTAATCTGTCGATAAAACTCGGTTACGCCTATTCTAATATATAAAAATAATAAAATCAAATCAAATTTTGTCTAAAAAATTGACGGGTTAAGATGGAATGGTCGAGAGGTAAGATTGACATAGTGTCTAAAGTCTTTTAAATGAATGCAAACGGTTACTGTTGCTCGTTATTGTATAGAATTCCTTACGCTTAACAGATACAGATGATTTTTGCGTAAATATTCCTGATAGGTAACAAGAAAAGTGCAGTTGAAAAAGAAAGTATTTTACTCTTACCCCGCTTCACAGGGAAAACGACAGTGATACTCAAACTTTTTATTGTATATTCTTGATATAAAAAAACTTAAGAAGATTAGTTTGGAATTAAAATAACAGTTGCATGGAAACAATTATTTATTTTATAAAAGAAATGAATACAAAAAAGTAAGTATTTTCTTGCAGCATGACTAATTTTGTCACAAATTAAGCCACTTACATGTAAAATATTAGAAAATAAATATGAATCTGTGTTACAAATTAAGACACATTTAAAATACAAAAATATACCAAATACTTAGTAATCTGTGTAGAAAATTTAGTCACAGACTTACTTACATTTATAATATTAGAAATCCAAATAAGTACTTCTAGTAAACTTTAAGAGGTTTTTTTTCTCTCCATACAAAAAAATACAGATTTATTATTGATTTCACACAATAAGTAGTTTCACACAACACTTCTTAGTTACTATTTATCTTATCGTTATATCAGGTCAGAAAATAAACCTTACGTTAATTATTTTTTTAAGTGCAAAGTTTGAGAATATGTGTCTTTTTCTATGACTTTCAAAAACGGGGGAAGATTGAAACATTACTATTTCAATGTTACCCCAGCGAAATTGGCTGGGTAAAGATGGAAACTTCTCGTAAATCTCAATATATGATTAATAGCTACACCTAGCAGAAGTAAGTACCACCTAGAAAATAGAATCTCAAATAACACATAAATAGTCAGTCAGAACTTTTATACTCCCCTTATTAATCAAGTTATGAAACACGGGGTAAGATTGAAAATCGACGAATTCACCACGAAATGCCGACCTTCACAAAATAGCACATAACACACGTCTACTTACTCCGAGCGGTCACTGGCGAATGTGCGGCGGATCGTAACAAAATGGCGGCTTAATGGATGAAACCAGCACTAAAAAAATTCAACCAAATAGGGAGTTATGTGAGACTTTTAATTTTTCCCCTTTTTTTATCTTCCCCCACCTTACCTTACTTTTAAACGCTACAGTTTTGACATTCTCGGGTCGATTTTGGCGCGACGCTGCTCTATTCGGCTTGTTGGAGCTGTCTTGAATGCCCAGCTTTAGATTGTTACTCTTACACGCTTTAACATGAAGAAAGAACTTCGTGCAGCAAATAAATAATAAAATTATTTAAGGAAATAACGTCAGTGTTAAGATATTTTAACAACACAGAACCTGTACCAAGAGCTGGTAGGTAATAACGATAAGGACAATAAGAAGTTTTTTTTAGTAGCAATAATAAGTTGAAGAAATAAGTTACAATTAACTTTATTCAACATAATATAGGTACTACAATTAAGTGTTAGGTACAATTAATACTTATATTGGGCTTACACAGAAATTAATCAAAAGCCAATTAAATGTATCAAAAACGATTCTAGTTAAGATGAAATTATAATCATCAATAATGAAAGATAGGGTGCGGCATTACAATGAAAAGTTAGATTGCAATAGGATAACATATGATTTAAATGTACAGAAACTTAAAGCTGAGATAAGTAAGTTAAAGGACCAGCTTGAACTTACCTCATGTCTGTAAACACTAGAAAGAAGTCAAGGAGCATATTATCCTGGCTTTCACTCAATCGGTAGAAGAAAGAAGATCGAATGCAGAGCGTTTTAACTCTTTAATGAACAGTGATTATGGTAACTTTGATAGATTAGTTAGTGACACTCGAATTATAGCCACCCAAACGAAGCGCAAAAGCGCGAAACATCTCTTGTCATTGTGGCTTGTTTTTGTCCCTTGTTGAACAATCACCTATTAAAAAAAGACGTTCACACTTTTCTCAAATTTTACAAATATGACTGCACTAAAGTCACTTAGTTAATCAGAACAAAATAACTTATTAAATAACAACACAGGAAAACCCTATTTTCAAACGCAAAGGTAACGTAAAACAGTTTTACGACCTTGAGAATTATTCGCTATTTCTTACCGATTTCCACAAGGACTCGGTCGATTGCTGTGTCCATGCTGAGACAGCAAATTACCAGCTTTGCCTCTTAGAGGAAGGGATAAGTATCGTAGACACGGGCCGCGCGAGAAACCGCCGAAAAGGGCATACCGCCCTGTAAAGGCAACACCACACGAAGTACAGGCATTCGCTAATTGGGAAGCGAACAGTACGAATAAGAGCGACCCGAGCGATCATCTAAGTCTTCGAAGTTTATTGTGCGATAATTGTTTGTAACGGTTTAAGTGAGTGTGTTATTAAAGTCTACTTTTGAATATCGGTGTCTTCGTGCCTTTCTATCAGTTTCCTACCCCACGTACGTAACAATACTATATCATCGGCTACTCCCACTTAGTAGGTAGAAACCATCATGCTCTTATAACTAAACAGAGATTATCGGTAACTCGTAGTACCTACCTAGGTACGTATAGACCAGGGATGTCACGGAGCTCCGACTCCGGTTCCGTTAAGTCGGAACTTCCGATTATTATTACACCTTCGGTTCCGACGTCGGCTCCGACACTTTTAAATCGAAGGTTTTAATCGGAGCTTTTGTTCATTTAATATAATGTTATATGCTACTTTGGGTTTAAATTAATTTATTTTAATTTCTTGTTTATTTGGAAATATGCCTTTTTTTTCATTGTTTGTAGTTTATTTTATAATTGAAAATTGAAATGATTTTTTTTTTACTAAATAATGTTTTATTTGTCCTTAAATAAAAATTCTCTCTCATGCCACCACTTCTGACCCTGCCTCCGACTCTGATTCCGACTCTGATTCCGACTCCGATAAAGCAAATTTAAAAACTCCGACTCCACCTTCGGTTCCGATAAAACTACCTCCGTTACATCCCTGGTATAGACTTTCATGCTCACTTTAATTAATCAAAAAGATTATCACACGTTATTGTATTCAATCCACGAAGGTGCTTCCATGCGATTTGCCCGGTTGCTTATGGGAATGTAATTAACTAGCGGGACGCGACTTCGTGGAATAAAAACACTTAACATCTTTAGTCGTTAATAAGCTACATTATCCAAACTATATGATATTTGTTAATAAAACAAGGTATTCAATAAATAAAAATATATTGACATTAAAATGACACCTACGAGCTGTTACAAGTTTTCACTGTAATGCTGTTAACATCATGTGTGGAAACTTGAAAGCTCCCTCCACTCGCAACAGATGACCCGCACAATGGATATATTTGAGAAAAAAGGTAGACATAGCAACCATAAGTGAGATGGAAGGCGGTTTTTTAAAGAATAGTTTTTAAGATGATTTAACAACTTGTTTAAATAAAAACTTTCTTTGCGCTAAATAAATCTTTAAATGCATTGGTCCTATGCATCCGACAGGTTTTTTAATAATGATACAACTTGTTACTGTAGCTAAAATCTGCTCTATGAAAACCGACCTTTATCCCTGTTTCGGTCGCTTAAGAAACTAGCGTCAAGAGCCCAGCTATATTACAAATATAAAATAATGTGCCGAAGTAAAGCTTTAAAGTATTTTAAGCCCTCACATACAGAAGTCTGTTTATAATTTTCAGTAAATCTGCCATTAAAATAAAGTTACTTTCACCAATTTTTGACTAAATTGCATTTGAAATTATACAAAAAACATGTGAAATACCAACAATCACCGATAAAACTGTAACCAATAAGACTGCCCGAAAGTACCTGAAAACAAAAACAAGTTTGAATAGGCCAATGTAACACTTACTATAAACCTGCATTAATGCAGAGACGAGAAGAGTTGGGGGATGAGTTAGCGGGTGAATATTTGAAACGGCGAAAAAGAGTGTCTATTTACTTTGTGCTCCAATAATAACAAAAAGTCTCAATTCATTAATGTGATTTGATTCTACATTAAGTATTCTTGGAGGTGCACTTACTTAAACGTTTCATTTTGTATATTTAAAAAATACAAAAATTAAAAACTACCCATATTTGCAATATTTCTCGTGTCACAACACGACATAAATTTAAATGAAAAGGATTATACGCTAATTTATGAACTTAAAAACAAAAAAAAAATATATATTTATAGTTTAATACTTAGTTTTCAAAATTACAGTAAAAAAAAAGAATACTTAATCACTATTTCATTCAAAACATGAAGCTAAAAAATCGTCACGAATAATTCGTCATTCTTCGCAGCGATACTTATTTGGCATATTTAGTTAACAAAAATACTTGTAACGGAACCAATGTCGTTCCTATCCCCCCCGCAAACTGCTCCTCAGTCGCCCGTGAACGCTCAACCAAACAACATGTGTCGTTTTGAAAATATGTTAACGATTGTTCCTCGCTGCTCGAACGTGTCATAGTTTTCGTCATTGGCCTTTTCTATCTTTACTCGGTAAGTATACACTTGTATTGTAATAAAATTATTTCATTTTGTGACAAATTTGATACGATTTACTTATATCTGAGGCGAGATTTTATTTCAACGTAATCTTGCAAGTTACGACAATTTTTGTCCCAAAAATCATTCTCCTCAACGTCATTCTCCTCAATAACGCTGCTCAGCTGCTGCTCAATGTTTGATGCCTACCTATATTAGTTAATGAATAATAAGTTTATTTTGTTAAAAGTGAGATTTTTAACCCTTAATTTGGCAAAAATAAAAAAAGTCGGGAATTCAAACCCTTTTTGATTTTGAATCAGCAAAAAAATAAAAAAACATTCCAAACATTAAAAGTGAACATTATAGTATGTTCACTGTGACGTACACTGCCAAATTAAGGGTTAAAGAGTTAAAATTAACAATTCGGAAGTGTTTTCTTTGTTATAATTATAATAGTTAAAATTTATTATATATAGCGGTGAAGAGAAAGAGGAACACTTTCCCGTGTTGAATGTAAATAAAAAAATATGTTACCTATTGTAGATAGATAATAATATTTAGTAAGGTTGAAATGTTTAAACAAGTTTAATTACAAAACAAATACCTAAATAGGGGAGCGTTTCTCTTTATCACTGAAGTTTTATATATAAGATTATTTAATCATTACACTATGGGTATTCATCATAATATACCTACCCAGTTAGTTTACATAAATCAAAAAACTCGCTGTTGATATAGGTACAAACCTATTGTTGTAATAAAAAATACCAAAAATAAATAATTAATGTTTATTGATAAATAAGCTGTATGGTTTATAGGTTTGTTAAAACAGTTTAATTTGTAAAAGTTGAAAGTGAGATTTAGTTAAGTTAATTAAAAAAGAAATTTGAGTATATTTTCTATATCATTATGCGAAGAATTAGTTCATGTTTAATTTGTTACAGTGTGGAGAAAGGGCAACGATTTTATATACAGGGTGCCTCTGACCTTGGGGCTTTAAATGCAATGATCGATTCTACTCGCTAAACGGAACTACTTTTGTTCTGCGACATTAAAAAATAACTTAAGTTTCGATAACTAATTGATGTAAAAGTCTAATTGTAAAATCAGTGTATTCAATACTGGCCATCTAATCACTATCTCATGGTACGGGGGCGACATTTCCTTGGTACGAGGCCTAAAGGAAAATAGAGAAATGGATCGCGTACATTGAAAATTACATTTAAGTTGTATGAAAAAAAATATTTTTTTGTTTGGCATATTTTTAATAACTTACAGAACAAAAGAAGTTCAGTTTCAGGAGTAGAAACGTTCCATGCATTTAAAGCCCCAAGGTCAGAGACACCCTATATTATGTGCAATTCAATAAATAAATAAATGTTATTATTATAATGATACAAAATAATTATATTTTCGCAGTTACACTATGTACTTAGTCAGACTTCAATGAACACGTAAAAAATCGTTCCCTTTTTTGCATGATTGATTTCATTAATATTAAGATAATTTTGTCAAGCTTAGCCTACACCAAGCCTTTAAATAATGTAACTACAGTTACCAATAAATACAATCATTTTGCTACGTCTGTTCCTTTAATATATGCTAAAGAAATTGACAGTGTCTTTCTTCTCATCAAAGCATCATAGAAATCTCAACAATTGTCATTCTCCTCACACTTTGTCATTATGCTTAACACCTCTGTTTACATTTTTTTCGATTTTGGTCAAAATAAGCTTTAGCGACACGTGCCTCTTTTACAATTCGTTATTTTAGTCTCTAGTCTAGATAATATGATTACTTGAGTTGCGGTAACACGATATTTATCACAAAGACAAATGTTTCTAACAAAATAAATCATTCTCAAATATTCACCCTAGCGCGGCCGAGACGCATTCCAGGCTAGGGGCCATTATTCAAAAACGGCGTTCGGTCGGTCGAACGAGTGAACGCGACGCAGCTTATAAAAACCGACGAGTTTAAGTATACCGTCAGAGCGTACAAATCACATTTTAGCGCGTGCATTCTCAATTAAGCAGCCTTATACGATCGATCGTTCGACAGAAGCCCTTAAAAGGTAAGTGACTAAAGAATTTATTACTGATACTGATAAAAACTATATCCCGAAATAACAAAATAAGGAGTGCCCCACTGAAAGCATCGGCGTCGAATATTTGAGTGGTTCGGACGTTGAGCCGAGCGTTACAAAGCTTACACACCACTCGATGCTAGACGCCGATTGCTTATTACACGCGAATGCTCTCAGTGGAGACGCTCCTATAAGTGATTCAGATGATAGTGGGTCACATAACCTACTTAAACTTACTTTATTACTACCCTGTAATTATAAATTATAAATATTGGATATGTTAAATATAGACATGTAGGTAAATACCGCTGGAATACGTTACCCAACATTTATAGAACCACCCGTATTTTCTTAATTTGTTTTACTTACCAAGTAAACTTTGACTTTTTCAGTGTCCTCATAATGCACTCTGTTTGGTGTTTAGTGCTAGCTAGATCGCCAGAATTATCTATAACAAAATGAGAGTGAGCCACTTTGTGTTCTAGTGGCATCTGACAGTCTATTCGTTTTTTGGCAACCTCAACAGAGAAGTCATTTCGTTTGCATAACCGCTTTAGCTGCTGATGGTCCTCACTGAAAGGGTTAAATCGAAAACTTTCATGAACTAAATACAAATAACAATTAGTCATGGACTTGTGGCTGTTATGTACACTCGCGAGTAAAAGTATCGAATCACATTACATTTTTTCATAAGCACCCATTATCTTTGTAAATCGGTTTATTTTTCTAAATTACTTAAATGTAATTAAGTTTTTTGAAATATTAGCAGCTATGAAACATAAAAATTGCCCCCGTTTTTTTTCAGATTATGGGCAATTTCACGGTTTGTGAGCCTTTACTCGTTACGACGTGCACGAGTTGCACTACCCTTGGGTAGAGGGGGGTTCCTTATCAGTCACTTATCAGAAGTCGACCGGTACACATCTCCGCATATTATCCTGTGAAGAACACCTGGAAAAAATTGAAGCCACTGAAGCTCAAGTCGCCGTAGTCGTCCCGCTTCTGCAAGAAGGGCGTAGTCAACGTTCAGTAGCTGCCAAGGTGAATCTGAGCCAATCTACAGTTAGTAAACCACCAAACTGGAGCTTTTACTTCAAGACCAAGAAGCGGCCGCAGGTGTTTATTTTTAGCGAATTTTCAGGCTACTTCCGTTATTCGGGTTTTTTTTTCAGCCTTTGGGCCTTGAATATTATATTAGCACATTTTCCAATGCGTTACAATGTTAGCTTTTATTCGGTACCATAATTTTCAGATTCGGGTGGGAAATCACAAACATATAGGATGCACTTGAAAAAATACAAAGTGATTCGATACTTTTGCTCGCGAGTGTACGAAAATAGGCGAAATTACGAGAGAGCTACAAAACTAAATGTTTTATACCTGCTGTACACACTCGCCGCGACACCCCGAGACAGGCCAAGAGCGAGTATAAACATACCGCTCTCGTCTTGTCTCGTCCCGCCGCGCCGTGTCCCGGGCGCGGTCGGTTTCGGCCGGAGGCACTCGGCGAGAGGATCTCATATGTACATGCCTACAGCAGGCATTAGAGAGCAAAATACGCTTGACAAGTGGACAAGTGTATTCCAATTCCCGATTAGCTCGTGTGATCAGGACTAGGCATCCATTCGTTATTTAATATATTACCCACCACAAGATTTCAACTAATCCGGTGCAAGAAAGCCAGCTACCGTGCTATGCCTAAACAAGCAAGTGTAATTTTGTCAAATTTGACTTTGTAGCATATTCTGAAACTAAAAAAATCTGCATATCAACCAGACAGGTCTCTTGATTCATATATAGTAACATAGCACAGCGTTGACCTAAACAGTTAAATACGCGATTATTTCGGGTTTTCAAGACTTATAAACATGAAAGAATATTTACGCAATGGTAAGTAAATTAGTCATAAGAGGCGACTAAGGGAATAAAGGCTTGTAGTACTGTTAGGCGATGGGCTTGCTACCTGTCACTAATATACACTGATAAAAATCTTAGCCTAATTGTGCAAATTGTGGTTACAGAGTTATCAACAAGTTTTTAGAGTTGTTGGTAATTCTGTAGCTCTGCCTACCCCACTTTGGGAATGAAGGCGTGAAGGTATGTATGTGTGTATGTAAATAAAATATTCAACGCGCTAACCGATAGTTTTAAGGAACTCAAATTTAATTTAATTTAAAAAACGTTAAATCATCTGGTTCAAAATAGTTACTAAGTACCTACCGATGAGTTAATGTAAATTGAAGGGATGTTTACAAATCAAAATCGTGAAACGGGCCACTACACCAGTGGCCCGTTTCACGAAGCTACAAGTTACAATTTTACAAGTGTAAACTGGCAACATTGGTCAAAAAAGGTACAACAAGCGTTTCACGAAGCTACTTTTCTACAATTTGTAAAATTCAAGTTACAAGTGTAAAATTTGAACCAGACATTTTTTTTTTATTGTTAGAAATTGCTTCAATCGAACTAACGTTTCTCGAAAATTTTGTTACATTGTCAACTTGTACTTGTCAATTAGTAAAAAAAACTACCTAGCTTCCGAGCTAAGTAAACTTGTAATTTGTTAGTAGCTGTCAAATCATTCATACTAGGTATAGTACCCACCACGTTTGTTTTTAAACGTCACTCTCATGTCGTCCGTCGTTGAGTTTAATTTTCTGTTAAAAAGTTTGTTGTTATTGTTATTGTATATTTTGTTATTGTTAGTTGTTGAGTTTAATTCTCTGCTAAAGTTTGTTGTTATTGTTATTTTGTCTGTAAATATTAAGTGAAGTTTCATAAGCTTGTGGAATGTGGAAGTACATCACGGGTATATGAAAAATCCCTTGAATTTGGCACAAGTCCTAAAGCCTGTGCCTTTTCGTGTATGACTTGGTTGCCGAAAATGCTCCAAAAAGTTCTTATTTCTTAAGCAACACTTCTTTTAGAAGTGTTGCCTTCAAAAAATTCCGGTTGCTTTCCATAATAACTAAAATAACTCCCGTACCTACTTTCAAATTTTAACGATAACGAGAGACAACTCTGAAGACTCCGCGAGACTGGAGTGGAAACATCATCAGATTTACAGATTATAAATATAAATATTTCAAGATTTGACATTTAGAAACGTTAAAACATCAACAAACTTTTTTTTAATAGGGACTTGTTAAATCGAGATTTCATTCACTTGTAATCGAGATTACCATACGATCCTATTATTCTACCATGGAAGGCCGCGTTCGAGAAACACTTGTACTTGTAAATTGTAACTTTTTGCTCGTTACTTGTGAACTTGTAATTTGTAACTTGTAGCTTCGTGAAACGGGCCACAGATATGATTTTACAGGAAACATTAAAAAGTAAATACATATCTCTTTAAATACTACTTTTTTTCAGTTATTACAGATAAATATTTTATAGGTGATTTTAGTAAGTGGCCTATTGGCATTCAGAAATATACTACACATTTCAAACACTAGACTATTACTATAATAGTAATAGTCTAGTGTTGTAATAGTAATACTATTACTACACTACAACACTAGACTAGTACTATTTTATGAAAAAAATTGTAAAATAGGTTCGCCACTTATGCGGTTTAAAATGAAATGTTATTATGATCCTTTTGTACAAAAATAATACAAATTTGTCTAGAAATTGTCTTCTTATACAGAAACCGTATGTCAATTAATTTGTTCTTTCGCATACATACACATTAAACTGAAGTTTTTTTCCAAAATTTAAGAGCATTTCGCTCCCCACTTGTGCAAATAACCTTGATTGTTGCGAATTAAGAATTCATAACAAGTGAGTTAAGGATTGTGACATGGCAGACAAAAGTGAACACAATTCACTGAAGAAGAAGCAATCTGGTGGTTCTGTTGTGTTCAGCACCAGGTGTAGGGTTGCCAGTGGTCATGTCTGTCATTTTTACAGTTGTGTCAGGCCCAATATATACAAGCCTATCCAGCTTTTGCCAGGTCAACCCTGCCCTGCCAAAAGATGCTAAAAGAACAAAAACACGCGAGTGACTCACAAGGACACGCATGACTCGCGTTCTCGCACGAGTCACAGACAGGCGGCACGGCCACCGAATGTGATGCATAATAAAATATCATTTAGAGTAAAGTAAGTCTCAGCTGAATAACAGTAATTACAAGCAACAAAGAGCCGACTTTAAAAACCCAACAGCTGCCAACAGATGTCATGAGAGAAAGAAAGAAAGAAAAAAAATTATTATTTGCTTACGTCTAACACAATATATATTATATACTAGTTGACGCGGCAAACGTTGTTTTGCCTTATAAAGACAAATAATAAAGACAAATAATTTGCAATAAAATAATATTGCGACTATAAATTGAAATGTAAGCTATCCTATCTTTCAAGTTGGGTCGAATTGCACACGGTGTGCAAATCAAATTTAAAATCGGTTCAGTACTTTAGGAGTTCATCGCGGACAAACAACGTGACACGTAATTTTTATATATATAGATATACACCGTGTTTTTATTGATTTACGATAACTTCGGCATATTACTAGGTACATCCATAGAAACTAAGTGGTAAATTCTTTTTTTTTATATTGCAAAAGAAAAAAAAAAATTCTCTATGGAGCAAAGTAACTAAATGAACTTAGCTCCATAGAAAAAAAATCATTTTTTTTTGCAATATAAAAAAAATAATCTACCACTTAGTTTCTATGGATGTACCTAGTAATATACCGAAGTTATCGTAAATCAATAAAAACACGGTGTATATAATATATATATAAACTCACGCCTTCATTCCCAGAGTGGGATAGGCAGAGCTAAAGAATTACCAACAAGTCTTTAAACTTCTTGATAATTCTGCAACCACATTAAATATATATATTAAAAACTACATATCGAGGGTTGCGTGGTCAAACCCAATAAATCGAAATAATTGATTATTGAAATTTGAATTGTTTTGATGTTTTCATTAGTGTTCTTTTTGACACAACAAGTTATATCGACTTATTGGGTTTGACCACGCAACCCTCGATATTTTAAAAACTTGCACAAATATCTGTAACAAAAAAGCAAATAACAAATATAATCTTTGGCCAAAAAAACAAAACAAATAGAACATTGGACCATCTGAACAAGTCACCGGTATTGGACATTTCTACTGTGAATGCTCTTGAGATAACTCATTCATTGCATCTATTTGATCAGATACGAGGGCGACAATTATTGAATAGTACAGAGACTGCTTACTAGGTAAGTGCCTATTAGGTATGAGCGGTACACGATACACCCGTTTTGTTAATAACAACGAACAGTAAAAAAATATATAATTTTTCTTTAAAATTATAAAACCTTTTTCATATGTTCTAATATTTTTTAATCTATGGGTTTCTTTGACATATCTTATTTCTTTTGTTAATCATTTATAGTACCTATATAATATGTACGTACAGTGAGAAAGCATGGCCAATCTTTTACTTGATATTGATGAATA
The DNA here is from genome assembly GCA_927399475.2 of Acleris emargana. Classification (NCBI taxonomy): domain Eukaryota; kingdom Metazoa; phylum Arthropoda; class Insecta; order Lepidoptera; family Tortricidae; genus Acleris; species Acleris emargana. Next base: position 35,828,431 of record OV656835.1, read on the forward strand.
TTAAACAAAAACCCAGGCTTTAAATCTGTAATAAATATTAATCAGTTGTTAGAAAATAAGGAAGTACAAATTGATAACAGTATTGTAAACAAAAGCTGCATAGAGCATTACAAAAAACCACAGTTTTTGCCAGTTACATCTGTAGAGCTCGAAAAATCATTTTCATTTTTAAAATGGATTTTTACAAGCAGGCGACGAAGTTTGACTTCATATAATTTAGAAAAAATATTGATAATTTATTATGAAACATACAATAAAAAATAATAATACAAAATCTTTAATTTCATAATAATTTAAAAAAATCATTAGAGCAGAGCTCTGTTAAGAATGAATCAGATCTTTTGATATGTTATTGAGTGAGTAAATCAACTTCATTTTATATCGATTCAGATTATCAAAACTGCCCCATCACTTGCCCCCAAACTGAGCGTTAGATGAGACAATTGACTTGTAAGTAATAGGTCTGCGTCCGTAGACCTTTATGTCGGGTCATAAATATCAGGCTGAAACTTTCTAGATCGCTTCATTTCAGTGAGTTGGACAAACTTTATATTTGACAAAAATCTCGGTAGTGGGGACTAATTTTGCTAGAGGCCTTGAAACATGTCGATAAGTCCGGGTGCCAAAAATTTACTAATACCAAGCCGATTCTTATTGAAATTTAAAGATTAATTTATGAGAAAGTCAAAAAGTAGATTGTCCGACAAAATTAATGGGGACTATGCGCCAGTCGGACATACTGAAAATGTTGGAAATTCCAACTCAAAAAAGTGATTAATATCAGGCTAAAATTTTTTTAATGAGTTAATTAAAATTAATATAATACAACCGTAACGTTGTCCGACAAGATTTATGGGGATATGCGCCAGTCCGACACTCTAAAAATGTCGAAAATACCAGAACAAAAAAGTGATTGATATCAACCTAATTTTTATTTTTTCAGTAATAAAATAATGTTTCAAACGTGATTCTACGATTGTCCGACAAGAAATGTGGGGAATACTAATAAAAATCGATAAAATATCTATTAAAATTATTCGTTCTGTATACAGCATTTAAGTATACCTATACAGGGTGGAAAGGGACGAGGGCCGTTCCCGAAAATATAATATCACATAAGTGATATACATTCGATGTGCAATGGTTAGAAACAATTATTATAAAGAAAACAAAAAAGTTAAAATAAGTCATGTTTAATATTGGTGACAACCCTATGTTCCTAACTAAGTACATTCCAACATTTGTAAGGAGAAAAGGATACCTGTTATCTTAGGGATCTATACCCGATGTTCAAATATTCCACCGCGTCTAATAAGACAGGCAGCAGCTCGTGCCCGAGTATGGCGATGCACCTTCGATAATGTATTTTCTTCACGATTTTTTCTACGCAGTTGTTCGAAGGCAGTAATTAATCTTTCTTTCATTTCCTCGGCAGTATCACATTCTGTCCTGAACACTTTGTCTTTAATCGTGCCCCACAGAAAAAAGTCCAGTGCCGTGAGGTCCGGACTCCTTGGGGGCCAACGGTGTGGCCCGAATCGCCCTATCCATCTGTCCCCAAACTCAGTGTTTAATTTCTCACGCACTTCTATCACGGAATGAGCTGGTGCTCCGTCTTGTTGGTACCAAGTGCGTTGTCTTTCGGCCAGTGGCAAGTTATCGAGGTAAGCGTCAACCTCGGAGTTTAGGAGGGCCATGTATCCAACTCTGTTAAGTGTTGCAGGTAAGAACACAGGCCCTATAATTGTTTCCCCGTGAATTGCTCCAGCTATTTTGTCCAACAACCACCGGCAGTATGCTTCCCGGATGGGGCAGTCTCTGGGCAATAACGCTTGAACCCTCTGTATGTGATAAGGACGACGACGGGCACGTTTTAGTATCTTCAATACTGTCGTATGAGTTAATCCGAAGTGCTGACCGGCCCGCCTGGAACTTGCTCTTGGATTTCGATATCTCCCCTCTCTCCCTGAACGCTGTCTGTGTGTTTCTGTTCTGTGTTTGGCTGCATGAGAGTGAGTGAGAAAGATGATGGGGCAGAGAGCGCACCCAACTACCCAGAGTTACAAACACAAACAATTTAAATTTAAATTTTAAAAGGCCTGTTTAGCTTCTATTTTTTAAATTTTATACGAATCCTGACAAAAATCTGTAAGGTCGTATTTTGACACGACTAATGTATGATTTAGAGGAAAACAAGATTTTTTTTATCGCTTGACTCCATCAGATAACGTATTAGCAAAAAATTTAGCGTGTGGAAACCACGCGCGGTAGAAGGCGTAGCCTTCTTTAACCATTTGTTATATATACTACTTTGATACTTAATAGTTTTCAAAATTATCAATTAAAATTTGTAAATTTGAGAAGTAATTTATTTTTGTCAAGTTTTTTGAGTCAAGTCTTATGAAAAACTTCTAAATGTGTGATAATAAAACTAATATTTTATTCATCAAAGCAACATAAATTTATATTATTTTTCTGAGATTATCTAATTAAAAACAAAAACTTGAGCCAAGTACAGCTACATTTATTCACAAACTTCTAATTGTGGTAGAGAGGTTAATATCTCTTCTATACTATATAGTGCGACAGATACATTATTCTTGTCGGACTAGCGATATGACCCATTATTTTTGTCGGACATCAGTATATTTCGGTTATAAATGATCTAATCTACAATTACTTATGTTTGTCCAACAAGTATCAATCACTTTTTTGTGCTGGTATTTTCGACATTTTTAGTGTCGGACTGGCGCATATCCCCATAAATTTTGTCGGACAACGTTACGGTTGTATTATATTAATTTTAATTAACCCATAAAAAAAAATTAGCCTGATATTAATCACTTTTTTGAGTTGGAATTTCCAACATTTTCAGTATGTCCGACTGGCGCATAGTCCCCATAAATTTTGTTGGACAATCTACTTTTTGACTTTCTCATAAATTACATACATACATACATAAACTCACGCCTTCATTCCCAGAGTGGGGTAGGCAGAGCTAAAGAATTACCAAGTCTTAAAACTTCTTGATAATTCTGTAACCACATTTTGCACAAGTAGGCTAAGATGTTTCTTTCAAGTTTTTTTTCTTTCTTTCTCATAAATTAATCTTTAAATTTCAATAAGAATCGGCTTGGTATTAGTAAATTTTTGGCACCCGGACTTATCAACATGTTTCAAGGCCTCTAGCAAAATTAGTCCCCACTACCGAGATTTTTGTCAAATTTAAAGTTTGTCCGACTCACTGAAATGAAGCGATCTAGAAAGTTTCAGCCTGATATTTATGACCCGACAAAAAGGTCTACGGACACAGACCTATAATTTTTTATTATAGTTTAATCTATATAGTGTTAATGAACACCGTTCCATTTAGCCCCCAGACTACCCTATTGTGACGTTTGCCCCCAAACTGAGCAATTGATAACGGGGTCTAGTTGTAAGACAAGTCTAACGACACCTCGCTTGTCGAAATCCAGCCATCCATTCCTTTATAATGGAATAAAGAACCATACACACATACAGGTCAAAAAATTACCCTCCTTCTTCGGCAGTCTGGTAAAAACACCTATAAATGTTTTTTTTACCAATCTCAGACTTAGAGAAAAATATCCAGCAAAATATGAATCTGTCTGGCTTTTTTAATTTTGGGCCCCGCAACCATAACCAGTTGAGATTATGTTAATGCAAAAGTAGTTATTTAACACGTTGGCTGCCCACCCTACTACACCTACAGTATTGCTCCCACGCCCCATACAAATTTATTGATCCCACCGGTGATGCTCAAAGCATCGCTCTATTACTGAGGTGCCATGAGCATCACCGGTGGGATCACGTAATCTTCTCTGTGTGGCCATGAGCATCACCGGGGGGATTAGAAGTAATTAATAGCATTCAAAGTTCGACTTTAGCCCCCAAAAATATCCGCAAAACAATACCCTGAAAAATTAGCTTGTGATCCCACCGGTGATGCTCATGGCCACACAGAGAAGATTACGTGATCCCACCGGTGATGCTCATGGCAGCCAACATGTTAAACTTAACTACAAATATGTGTAAATATAATATCGTGAAAGCATAAGAAAATCTATTGGTATTGACTGCTTACCAAGTCACAGTAATGATTTTGTGCATGAATGTCATCATTTTTCCTGTTTCAAATAGCAATGGTACTTCCATTACAACATATTGGTGCCCAGAAAATAAGTATAATATAGCCTTCCAGATCATTACTTTCTGAATCCTGGGATGAGTGATTTTGTTAAGTTGACGCCTTTTTTCTATATCATCAAACACAATCTCCCCTAGTTTAGCTCTGTTAACATTCCCATCAGGGTTCAAAACAACATCTCCAAAGTATTCTTTCAATTCTTCCCAAGCCTTAGTCCCCGGTTCCAGAACTGAAATATAAATATTGTTCAAACAAAAGTAGGTGATTTATTTAATAACGGCTACAAAAATATATATTAATAACAATATACCTTTCCTAGCCACTTCATCAGCATCAATTACTGCTACACCGTTATCCCGAAAAATTGCCAGCACTGTGCTTTTGCCTGTTGCGACACCTCCAGTAAGACCGACAATGAACATTGTTAAATTATTGCTTTAAATAAATTTTAAAAATTACATGACATTATAGACTTAGGTAAATTACTTTACGAGAAGTGATGAGACGAAAAGAGAACTCCGAAGCAGTGTTGCCAGGTCCAATCTGAAACATTCAGTAGATATAAGGTCAAAAAATCAGGAGATTTATAAAAAAATCAGGAGATTTTGTTATAATACCTGAATAACCTTTTACAACAGCTTTTGCATTATCTTCTTAATCAAACCACGTTAATCATAATAAATTCATTGACTTACCTAATTATATTTAGCACTAACACTAATAGTACTTCACTTCACTACACAACTGGAGTGCTACAGCAGAAAAGACAGTGTTTGCATTTGTATTTTGTTTGCCGCCAACTCAAACTCAAACTGATCTGATCAATTAATCAAACTCAAACAAAATAGAAAGAACGTTAAACACAGTCACAGATTATAGGATAATATAGTAGTCGCAGTCGCTTCCATAGATTAGAGTACCTATGATTCGAATCATTCCATTTTACGCACCCGCACTATAAAGGTAGATTCCCAATGAGTGCTAGATACGTTCTTTGTACGGAAAATGCTTGCAATTACATTAAAAAATCCATTGATCTTTCTACAAAAAACCTAAAGTAAATTCAGATATATACAAAATTCAGTAGATTATCTAAATTTCTTTTGCAAATTCAGTAGATCAGTAGACATATGCCAAATTCAGTAGATCTCCTGATAAATCAGGAGACCTGGCAACACTGCTCCGAAGAGAACAACAACGAGCAACGACCACAGAATAGACATTAGACATCAACCGGGTCAACCGGACGTTTATTGATTAGCAAAAACGTTCCAACCCATAACTTGGTCAAAAATGAGTTATCTATACCAATGAGATCAGTTAATCCATAATGGTCCAACCAATGATATTTTATATTTAGATACGTTACGCTCATACTAAACGCATTTAAAACCGGCGCCAATTACCTTAGACCATACAGTATCTGGACTGGCCTTATAGGTCATTTGACATTTCCCCTCTGCCGAAAAACTTGCACAATGGGCAAAAAGTTATACAAAACCTATTTCGACATAATCGATTAATGGTCATGCACAAAATCGCCTCGCCAGAGAACATACATACATACATAACGTCACGCCTATCTCCTAATGGGGTAGGCAGAGACTATGGAACGCCAGGTGCACCGATCTAAACACCACTTTCGCTTCCTCTACATTCATCAATCTCTTCATGCACGTACGTCGGTTCCGGGTGCTTTTTATTTCAGTACATCGCGAATCTGATCATCGTACGTCCGTCTAGGACGTCCCCTACCGACATCTCCGTTCACTCTCGCTCGCCATATATCTTTCGTAACCCTTCTTTCATCCATCCTTTCAATTTTAGTCACTACATCTTCTTTCACTCCACATCGTTCTCGGATCTCGCTATTTCTTACTCTATCTATCATCCTAACTCCACACATACTTCTTAGAGCTCTCATTTCAACTGCATTAATCTGGCTTGCATTCTTCTTCTGCCATACCCAAGATTTACCACAATACATTACTGTTGGGGTCAATACTCCCTGAACAATAGCAAGGCGAGCTTTGCTCGATATGACATTGTTTGTCAAGATTGAGTGTAACGCCCCGTTGATTATATTTCCCGCTTTTACTCGTCTTTCAATATCCCCGTCACATTTCCCATCTCTCGTAAACATGGAACCTAAATACACAAACTCATCAACTTGCTCCACTTTTTCATCACCACTCATTATTTGACATTCTGTAACAGTTTCATCCCTCTCCACAACCATCACTTTCGTCCTTAGACCATACAATACCTGGACTAGCCTTATATTGTACCATGTTTTTAGCAAATAAATTATTATTGTCTTTACCATTCACGGGACTATGGGAGTCCCGGACCTTTGGAAGGCGTACATGGAGCCGAAGCCAACACGCAGAGGCCCTTTAGACAAGTTTAATTTAGTAAAGTGATGGGACACCAACCGGCGATTGTCCCTGAGTTCAAACTATAAAAGTATGCTCCCACGGACAACCAACGGTTAGTGTAGGACTATTTAAGAAGGATGGAAGTGTTAACAATAGGCTCTATGAATGAACAGATATGGATTGGTGAACTAGGCTATTGATGAAACTACGGCGCCTGCCTGGCCAATGCTAATTACTTTGGTTGAAATGGCAGGCGGTGACTCGCCAACTCAAGAATGGGCCTCCCGAAATAGCCGCATATATATAGCAGCAGGGAGGTAACAGTTCCAGAGGGGCTAAGGGTGGAGAGGTGCTTCTGGACTTTAAACGACCATAAGGTGCCCACTCACCACTTATGCAACACATCCACCCTTCGAGCATATAGCTCTTGCGACTCCACTCTGACCGGCCAATAAAGGCAAGCCAGAGGTGATGGTCTGTTCCTCGTCATTATACACTCCAGCCGGCCGGTGAAGGCAAGCGTGAGGTGAGGAACAGGACCTACCCTCGGGAGCATTCAGGTCCGTGGTGTCGCCACTCACCAACAGCTCGCCACTAGCTGCCTTGCCCTTATTATTATTATTATTATTATAGTTTATAGTATAGGTCATTTTCCCTCTGCCGAAAAACTTGCACAATGTGCAAAAAGTAATACATAACCTATTTCATAATCGATTAATGGTCATTCACAAAATCGCCTGGCAAGAGAACACACTCATTGGAAAAATGCTCGCATGTGCTACGAGGGGTGATTGGAAAGTTCGCGGCCTAAGTATGAAATCAAATCCAAAGTTTTATTTAAATATTTTTATTTCTCTACGTAGTCCCCGTCGAGGTCTTTGCACTTGTTCCATCTGGATTCCAAAGCCAATACACCACTTTTGAAGAAACTTATCTCCAGGTCTTCAAAATAGGTGTCCACTTCAGCTTGGACCTCGTCGTTGGTCAAAAATTTCTTACCGCCCATGTGTTTTTGTAAGTTTGGAAATAGGTGGAAGTCCGACGGTGCTAAATCGGGCGAATAAGGCGGGTGGGGCAATAATTCAAACCCACATTTGTGAATTTCTGCCATCGTTTTTAGTGACGTGTGCACACGAGCGTTGTCCTGATGAAAGAGAACTTTTTTTGTCAACAATCCAGGTTTTTTTACTTTCAGTTCGCAATAATAGTCCGAGTTTATAGTGGTACCTTTCTGGAAATAGTCAACCATTATTACTCCCTTTGCATCCCAGAAGACTGATGCCATGACTTTATTCGCCGACAAAATGGCCTTTGCCTTTTTGGGAGGCGGAGATCCAGCACGAACCCACTGCTTCGATTGCTGTTTAGTCTCGGGCGTGTAGTGGTGGACCCATGTCTCATCCATAGTAACATATCTGTCCAAAAAGTCTTGAGGGTCAGCTTCATACAGGTCTAGACAGTCGCGTGAAATTGTTAGACGAGTGATTTTTTGTTCCACTGAAAGGAGCTTTGGTACCCATCTCGCCGACACCTTCGAAAAACCTAATTCGTTGACTATAATGTTTTGCGTTCTTTCATAGGATACGCCTACGATATCAGCTATTTCTCTTACTTTTAACCGTCGGTCTTTTATTATCATGTCGCATATAATTGCCACATTTTGTGGATTAGTCGCAGTGGTTGGCCTTCCGGGACGAGGGTCATCTGCGATACTGACTCGTCCCCGCTTGAATTCAGCAGCCCACTTTTTTACCATCGTATATGATGGACAGGATTGCCCCAATGTACACTGCATATCTTCATAAATTTGTTTCGGAGTCAATCCTTTTTTATGAATATATTTAATTACGGCACGCTGCTCCAAATTGTCCATTATGAAAAATCTGTTTACACGTATTTTTAAATCAGACGTAAAATTTATATCAAATATTGTCTTCCAATTAAAATTTCGTGGGATGAAAACTGAATAGTGACAGTTCAAAATGGCGGCAGTTTTTTTATTATTTTTTATTTTTTAAATGGTCGGGCCACCACGAACTTTTCAATCAGCCCTCGTATAATTTCGTGTAATAAACGATCAACTACTTCAAGCTTAGAAAAAGATGGCACACCATTTCATTTGTTGGTAATTTTATATATTTAATACATGTAAAATATTATTTTTAAAATAATTATTTTCATAGCACGTCAAATTTAACGATTATAATCAATCGATTCAAATTCTTACTTGGATGATTGCGTACTCGGGGTAGCGAGACTCGGTTTTAATGCTTTGTAAGAAATAACTTAACAGTTTTTGAAATAAAGTCTATAATTGGTTTCATCAAAATGATTTCGTCAGCATACTCCTTAGCGAGACTCGGTTTAGTGATGACTGATGCTGGTAGTCTCGATGGAATCAATATTTATCGACAGTAAGGAATATTTACTAAGGACCTGGAAATTGCCTAGTGAACACTATTTATTTTAAGTGAATATTTTACGTTTCCAAATGACCCAGAATTGAAAAAATATGGACCGCCTCATGCAGCAGATAAGCAAATTGGGTGCCTACGTGTACTAGTTCTATATGTTCAAAACATTTTGATGCAAGTCAGTATCGAACGCTGCAAGAAGCGAAAGTTAATAGATTTTGTTGTTCCTACTTTATGTTTATATGAAAAAGTTAATATATCTAGTATTTTAGTAATTAATTCACGTTTCACTCTAAAATATTTACTTATACAAAGAAATACCAATTACCATGATATTTTAAAACTTTCATAACTTTGTCAAATATCTAATATCTAATACAAATACGGTCAATAAGGTTTCTTCTCATAAAACAATAATAAGAAACATTGTGCTATAATCTCCATATGTGGTCAAGAGGGCAAACTTTGTAAAAATATTTAAAAAAACATCGGAAAAGTATTTCCGTTATTATCAATTATAATTTACATGACTTGACAACTATTTCATTGACCAATAATATCCTATTACGATATTTACGATGCTCGATAGATACTGTTTTTTTATGGCAGAGAAGACGGCACATTATCACTCGGGCCACCTGATGGTAAGTGGGAACTGAGACAATCTCCAGATTGCAATCCTAAGGGCCGTATTAATAAACTCATCTTGACTGAGAGATGTCCGTCACAAGATACGTCACAGTAAATGACAAGCCATAGTAAACTGTCATTTTGACGCATCTTGAGACTGGCATTAAAGTCGAGATACCTATGTTTATTATTACGGGACTAAGACTTCAAAGGCGTTGCCAACTCTGAGTTCTGCGATGGAATCTCTATGCTCGTAATTTCACCGGTTGTCTTAGTCCGACACCGGAACACAACAATGCGAACACTGCTGCTAGGCGGCGGGTCAAAAATTGTATGCTTCTGCAAATGTCAGTAAAAATATCGATATGAGCTATCGACCTAATCCTCGCACCGTAGTTTATGCCGACCACATTGACATTTACGTATTCTTATACCGCGTTTGTACAAAGTCTTTACATGTGTGATATGTTTGTGTGCGTCAAAATATATTGTGTTAGATTTCTGTCAAAATGTGCGTGTGTAATAATGACACAGATAGATTTTACATTTGTAAGTAATCTTTTGCATGTGTTATTTCTTCACCCCCCGCCCATCTCGGCATGATTGTACTCGAATACACAGAGCACAGAACCGTGCCCATACTAGAGACGGTATGCTTCAAACTTTCATACAAATCAAGCGTGTCAGTGGGCGTCACCGTTTACTCACACTAGTACACGCACTACTACTTAAATTATGTATCCGTATTGTCTTAGATGTCAACCATCTGTGCGCCACAAGAAAGCCACGAGTGCCTAAGAGTGCTGCGGTGTGAGGTCGATATTTTTATCGATATTTTAATGAGCCAAAATCGGACACATGACTTTTTTAAAAACAATATTTCGGCAATATTCAAAATTATTCATAATACCTTTAGGCATGCATTACCAACTATGTGCCAAAATAATAGAAATCATTTTATTGGGGTTGTTTATTAAAATCAAGATTAATTGAAAACTTGAACTTGAAACTTTTTACAATAACTTCGTATTAATAAATTGGAGTTGAGTTTTTTTGTAAGGTAGTTCAGTCTGATGTCCACATATTTTTCCACATATTTATAAACTGATTGATTTCACTAACATCATTTAGCAAACCGCTTTTCTTTCCGAAACTGTACATATTTCAGGATTTCTATGAAACTAACCAACCTAAAGCGTTTTGGCACGATAGTCCTGAAATATTTTCAGTTCCGGAAAAAAGCAGTTTACATTTGGTACATATAATTTGTATATGTTTATGAAATGAATCAGTTTGTGAAAGTTTTACCTCGTTAAAAACAGGATGGAGTTTCATTGTTGGAATAGCATCATTAGATAGCTATGTTCTGGTACTCCTTTTCGTGATACTTCCAGCCTCGAAATGGTCTGAGCAAATCGTACAATGTTTCTGAGGAAACCAGTTTAACTTTCTCGTCGCTAATATCCATTTATCTTTAATGTACTTAAGCATCATTAGGAAACCTAAAAGGAACACTTAGTAAAGGATAATTAATATTAAATTAACAATTTTAAATGGAATAAAAATGCATTGATACTTTATGGACATCGATGCACTCTATCGATATGACGCCATACACCGCTACACTTCACTAACGCATTTACTGGCGTCACTGGCTGGTGAGACTGCTTACGGCGCGGTGCAGGTTTTGTGTAAAGAAGAAGAAAAAGAGGAGGTTTTGTGTTCCAAGATAACCTCAAATCGCAATTTTCAAATAACCAAAAATTGATTTGAAATACTTAATTGTGATATGATCAGAGATCGGAATAGGTAGAGCCAATTTGCCTATTCCGATCTCTGGATATGATACGCCAGAATTTTGTTTATTCACGTTTTTACTTTTTACTTAGCACAATGAGGCATAATATCGCTTTTTTGATCATGTGCACTCTACAACGTCCAAATAGACACTGACGGCCTATACCTCCATCAATTGCGCTCAGCGCAACTGCGAAGCACGAATATTGTTTTCACTGCCGTCTCTAGTAGAGGCGCGCGGTGACGATTCAGTGCTCTGTGACTCGAATACAACCTATAAGGCAAGTCCAGGTATTGTATGGTCTAAGGTGTAATGCACCTTCCAGATGTACAGTCAGCGTCAAAAGTAACTGGTCACTTCAAGCTACTTTTGTACTTTATCGCATTAACACATTAGACAATCTTGTTTGACATTGCTTATGTGACAGTAAAGCGACAAGGTATTTAAGTGATCACTTACTTTTGACGCTGACTGTACGTAAGTACTTACTACTTCTTCTTTTGCCCCCGCGGCGACTTGAACAGCTACTACCGCGGGGATATGGCGTTTCCACGTTAAGTGATTTCGCCAGTGTCAAGTATTTATTTATTTATTTATTTATTTATTTATTGAAAAGTATATTTACACAGCATTACAGAATTACACCAATACACTGTGAAACTAATATAAAATTAAACTAGACTTAGGGGTATACCTCATAGAGGAACACTAGAAGGCCTGTCATCCATCTCCTCGCAAAACTTTAAGCACTCCCGACACACAGCCATCCATCGCCACGCAAAAACATCCCATTCCGGTGCTGACACCAAGAGCGCATTAAGCAGTGTAAGGGCACGAACAGACGGCGAGTTCCGGTGCGACACAGTACGTGCAACAGGCGCGTCCAACAGGCAACGCGTACGGGTTCTAAGGGCAATCCTGTGAACCTGGGGAACACGCAGTCTCACAAGCTGCTCCACCAGCTCCAAACAATCAGACTCTCCCCGCAGAACACGACACACAAAGGTCAGCAAGCTGAAATTGCGCCTCACCTCTAGTGAATTAAATCCCAAAGTTCCAAGTAGGAACTTTGTGGGATATAAGTAAGGGTAATGACCAAACATTTTTCGATAGAGCATTCTTAGAAAGGTTTTTTGGACTTTCTCTAAGAGTAAGCTGTAGGTTGACTCATGCGGGTTCCAAACAATTGCGGACGCTTCCAGTTTGCTTCGCACCAAGGTGTTATAGAGCACTTTTATAGCCCCAGGATCATGGAACAATCTGACACTACGAGTAACAAAGCCTAGTCTACGAAAACAGGCGACAGCTAGGGACTTAATATGATCATGGAATGTTAGACGACTGTCAAACACCACGCCCAGATCCTTAACCAAGCAGACCCTGTTAATAGGCTCGGTCCCTAGCACGTATTGATAGTGTAAGGGAACACTAGCACGACTGAAGGTGCACACGCTACACTTAGCTATATTGAAATGGAGCTTGTTGTTCCCACTCCACCGGAACACAGATGTGATATCCTCTTGGAGCGACTCGCAATCTGCAACTCGTTCTACCCCATACACCAATTTCAAGTCATCGGCATAAAGAAGGCATCTTGCATTTCTAACCTTAGATTCAAGGTCATTAACCATGATCCCAAAAAGCAGAGGTCCCAGTATCGAGCCCTGGCTAACGCCAGATCGAGTGTGATACGGGGCTGAAACGAAGTGGCCGTGTTGGACATACTGTTGTCGATCGCGTAGATAACTCTCAAAGAACTTGAGCAAATTTGGGGCAAAACCAATATTGTCGAGCTTGCAAAGCAATATGTCATTATCCACACGATCGAAAGCTTTACGGAAGTCAAAATAAAGAACATCGATCTGGATACCCCTGTCGAGGTGCTCCGAGATGATGTTGGTCAAGATCATTAGGTTAGTGTCGACGGAGCGCTTCTCTCTAAAGCCGTGCTGCGAGTCACACAGAAAAGGTTTTAACTGCAAAGACAAAGCCCGGTGAAGTATGGATTCAAACAGTTTCGGAAGCGTCGATAAAACAGCAATAGGCCTATAGCCCTCAGCATTACTAATATCCCTCGATTTAGGAATTGGCCTAACTCTCGAGATCTTCCACTGATCTGGGTATTTGCCTTTGGAGAGAGCCAGATTGAAAAGAAAGTGAATAGGCGTCTTGAGGTACTCAACACATCCTTTAAAGATGTACGCAGGTAATTTGTCCGGCCCTAGAGCGCTGTTAGGTTTCAAGTGCTTAATGGCAGCCTCTACTTCCTTCAGACTAATAGAATTCAAACGTATGTCATTCGCAGATTTTTCCAGACCACTATCCATTCGATAACCGCCACTAAGGCTGGGAACATCAGGTAAAAATACACTAGAAAAGAATCTGGCGAACGCCTGAGCAGACTCGGGCCCCTCAAACTGCTTCCCTTCGAAATTAATCTGCGACACAAAACCACCTTTCGACTTGAGGCTATCAATATGCTGCCAGAAGGAGCGCGGGCTACTTCTCAATTTAACTTGAACATTATATATGTAATCATCGTAAGCGGATGCAACCCTTTTTTTAATATCAGCCCGAAGTTTAGAAAACGTACTATATATACAAGAATTCTTGGTAGCTTTCCACGTACGATGAAGATCAGCTTTCCGTTTTAAATCCTTAATCAAGTCAGCAGTGAACCAAACGGGATATCGTCTGACTCGCTTTTTAGAGCGTATTTTCTTCGGGATACAGATATCAAATATCTCATATATGATATTATAAAAGGAAGCAACTGCAGAATTAATATCTTCACTGTCCAGAACATCCTGCCAGTTGACTTCTGAGATATATCTGTGGAGATACTCATAGTTCCCTTTTTGGAAATTCCAATCCTGGTCCAAATTAAAATTACTGGGATCAATATGCTCAGCGGGGGACTGCCGTGTGATTTCATGCAATGGGACATAAATCTCAAGTGGGGGATGGTAAGCATCACGTCGAGGCACGAGACCACCACCATCCATCTCAGCAACATTCACGCCACATATGCGCTCTGACACCAACACCACATCCAGCTTCCCACCATATGCATTCATCACCTCATTCATCTCTGTCAAACCGCATACCGATAGGAAATATTCATAGTAACATAACACATTTTGAGAGGTATACCGAGGGTTAAGGTTTAAGTCACCTAATACAATGACAATACCATTAATGTTACTTAAAGCCGCTTCTACTGCTTGAAACCAGCACATATACACACTATCTGTTGCACAGGGAGGTATATAAACTACACCAATGTAAATATTAATGTTCATTTTGGTACACGAAACCCACAAGTCCTCACCCAGAAGCGATTCAAACTCACGACGTCGCAGTAATTGGATACTTGACTTCGCTGCAATTAGCACACCACCTCCACGAGCACCAGTCGCTCGGTCCCGGCGAATCACATTCCACCCATCAGCAACCAGTTCAGCATCGTCAATAGCGTTAGTCAGAAACGACTCAGTCGCAGCTATGACGTCACAATCTAGACCATGAAGGTTTACTTTAAAGAAGTCGAGCTTAGTATTGAGACCTCTGACGTTCTGGTAAATTACGTCTAACGATAAATCTGGATCCACTAGCTGTTTTTTATTGTTGGGGGAGCGGCGAGCGGTTTCCGCCACTGAGTCGTTTCCGAAATAACCAAGGTTTAACACGGGCATTCTCCGGCCAGATAGCAGCAGACAGACAGGAGTCGTACATCGAAGATGGAATCCCGATTTTGAATGACTTGTATTCACCTTTGGGCTTTAGTTCGTCTACGGTACAAGAGTTTCCTATAACAAGAGACTGCAAATAATTGCGAATTTCATCCGCGCCAGAAACCATATTCCAGAGGTGAATATACTTCCGGTATTCCACCGCTCTAAGTGGTGTAGCATCCAGCCCAGCCGTGCCACGCACTGAAGTATAGCGCTTTTTCCGGTCAGTTTCTTTCTGCCATTTTCCTTTGGAATCATCCTCCAGTTCACTACAATTCACGGAATTAGCGCTCACTGCTATAGAACTTTGGGCCCCGGCCGCCTCAGAGGGCGGTGCCTCGGTTGGAAATGGGGCCTGGACCTCATGTCCTTGCGGTGCCACTGTATTCTCCGGTGCATCAGTTGGAGGTGCAGGCTCCACATCCTCTCCATGCGGTGTCACTGTAACACCATCTCCAGTTGGACACTCTAACAGCAACGATGGAATCCCGCCATTACGGGGCTTATGCTTACGTTTAGGCTTGTGCTTGCGGGTCGGTTTTTCGCCATCCTGAGCTAGCGGCGCCGCCTTCATGCATACACAAGGATGGTACGTTGCCAATTCAAACTTACTTATTCTATCACTGAGTGCGTCAAAAAAAAAGTATATATAAGTATAAATCAATATAGCAATAAAACAATCCAATCTTCTCTAGGAAGATTGGGGGCAACGTTGTACGGTGATTTGTAGGTCAGTGGTCAAAATAGTTTTAACCTCTGCACCACTGCGAGTCCACTTGAAACGAGAAGAAAGATGCCAGATACACGAAATAAGTCCAAGTCTTCAATCACTGTGCGACACAAAGGCATAAAAAGTACAAATCACTATCAGAAAAGAACTTTCAACACCTAATTACCCAAAAATTAAAGTCTAAAACAAATTACACGTCCGCCATCTTTTAACGTTGCAAAGGGCCCCCCAAGTACTTACTAATTCCATGCCAAAAACTGACAACACTGAAGCTGTCATCCTACTGCAGTGAAATAAATGTCAGAGTCAGACCTTAGTAGGTGTACAGTTGTAGTGCATAATTGTTTTCCATCGTATTTTCACGGAAACGTACGAACGTGTCTTGCTATTTCAGTCGGTCACGGTACAAAAGTACTGAGGTTGACTGAAGTAGCATGACAAATACGAACGTTTCCGAGAAAATACGAAGGAAAACAATTATGCACTACATATATTATGTACGTACCTATCTAACCACTTGGTGTACCGCCATTAATTTAAAGAAGGAGAAGAACTAACCACCGAAAGCACTTGTGTCAGGCACTAGTCCGTAGACTAGGTCTCAGAGTCCATCGACAACTCAGTTGAACTCAATCAAGTAGGTAGGTACTGTCAGACGGCGTGTGTTAACACAGATTATATTATAAAGGTGTGACCAGCCACATCAGGTATTTTTTGAGTTGCGACCAAAATGTAGTGATCCTTATTTATTTACGAGAATACGGGTTAGTTAGAAAGAGATAACGATATGAATATTGAATATTTTAATATTATGCCGTGTGGTTGCCGGCTTAGAATTGTGTGTGTAGTCGTAAGAGGCGATTAAGGGAATAAAATAAAGGCTTGTAGTACTGTTAGGCGATGGGCTTGCTACCTGTCACTAATATACACTGTTAAACATCTTAGCCTAATTGTGCAAATTGTGGGGTACAGAGTTGTCAACAAGTTTTTGGAGTTGTTGGTAATTCTGTAGCTCTGCCTACCCCACTCTGGGAATGAAGGCGTGAAGGTATATATGTATAATGTTAATGAATATTTGATATGTATTTTTATGTCCGATCCTAGATCCACATCAAATGACAAATCATATTAATTGTCATTTGATCTGGTATGGTCAATTTAATTCAATTTTTGATATATGGCTACTGTCCATGTTCCTATCCATATCCATGAGCTATCAAAACGTAGACAATACGATAGCAGAGGCCTTACTTTGAAAATCGAATTTCGAAGTAACGTTAGCTCCATCTCTTTCTGTCGATTTAGTCTCGAATGATGAGTGACAGAGATGGACCTAACCTAACTTAGAACTTTGATTTTCAAAGTAGGGCCTCATATCAAAAAGGATAATTGTGGTGTTGACATGTTTTTTACCGTGTTGAATGGAGGCACCGGAAAAAAGTGTGACCGACACAGAAACATACCCTCAGTAGAGTTTGTTATTTCATCTCTTTGCACTAGGGTGATCGAGCAACAACTATAACCTACTTACATCTGCGGACTTAAATGAATATTTAAATAATCAAATGGCGTGCTTAAATAAATAGTTAATATCAAATAATCATCTATCTTTCTATCTTTACATCTATTCTATTCGCAATTTTAAGATTTTGTTATAATGCAAATTCTCTTCTATAAAGGCCCAGATAGAAATAGAAAGTAAACGATTTCTACTCTATCCTATTCTATAGATAGGCGGGCGAGTAAATTCGTGTACTTAAACCTCGACGACCTTATTCGCCCGTGTTTACCTTTAGTTAGAAGTTCGCGTACTTAGGGTGACACACAGCCGAATAAGGTCGCAGATCCATAAGTACGGCGTACTTACTCTCCCATCTATCTGGGACTTAATGATCTGTGATATAATATTCGCGATATACAGGGTGACTGCGGGGTCGTGATCCTATCTTACTTTTCCCAACTTAATAAAGGATTGGGATTATATTAGTACAGTGGTAATTGAAACAAAATTTACCATTAAGAAAAAATGATTCCCTAAATAATACTTACATTTGGTCACCTTACATTTCATGTTAAAACCTATTTGAAAACCAACCGATCAGACGAGGAAGAAATCGACAAGTCACAGTGACAGTGTCATTTTATGACAATATTAAAATACGAAATAAAGCAGTAGGTAAATAAACAGTTAAGAAAATTAATTAAATAGTCATGCCTTTGGCATATCCGTTCTCGAATATCGAGCGGTCTCACATGGTAATGTTTTATTACCAAACAAACAATGCGACGAGGGCTCAAGATTTATTTCACCTAAGATATCCTAACCTACCTATTCCAACTCGAAGATTGATTAACGTAACTGTGCAAAATCTGCGGGAATTCGGACAGTTTGCTGTACCAATCACGGCCAAGCACGAGGCGGAGACGGGCCTCGCGGCCGTGGAAGGCGTTACCAGCAAAGACTTGATCAACGCATTTTAAGACACTTTCATCAGGATCCTAAAAGAAGTACCTACTCGTCACGCAGCAAGGCGTTTCGATGTTACTCAGTACTTCGTTTGGCGATTGCTCAACGCTACCTACCGGATTGCATCCGTATCATTTCCATCCTGTTCAGGATATTTCGGCCAAAGATTATCCATACTTAGGAACATGGTGTCAATGCCTTTTAGAAAACCTACAAATCAACATTCTGTCGACGGATGAAAGCGCATTTACGCGTATTGGGAATTACGCGAAGTTGGCGTTCAACAAAGAGGATTTAAAGGCAAGAGCTGAAATCTTACTTTTACAGTCGTCTTCAGAGTTAAAACAAATTAAAGTCTGCACGACATCTAAAGCTGTATGGGATAAGTTAAAAGCTACTTATCAAAGCACTGGGCCTGCAAGGCTAGCGACCTTATTAAAACAGCTGGTTCTAAAGCGGATGACCACAAATGAAGATATTCGGGATCATTTAAATAACTTCATGGATATCGTGGATAAGCTCGCCGACATGGACATAAAAATACCGCCAGAATTGCTCAGCATAATGCTCCTTTATAGTCTGCCAACAACATTCGAAAACTTTCGTATTGCCATCGAGTCTCGAGACATACTACCTGGTCCTGAAGATCTGAAAGTTAAAATCATGGAAGAATACCAGGCCAGGAGTGCTAATGAACGGCCTGAAAGCTCAGAGGCATACCATATTAAGAAAAATAGTAAGAAAATATTGTTCTGCAAGAGCTGCAAGAAGAAAGGGCATACTATCGAGACATGTTGGACGAAAAAGAAAAATGAAAGAGAGAAAGACAGCGGAAGTAAATACAAAAATTATAACGTTTGTCTGAGTACTGCAGATTCAGATCCCAATGAAGACTACTGGGGTCTAGATAGCGGTTGCTCATCTCATATGTGTGGTAACGAATCAATGTTTACTACCACCATGACCCCTGAAAATGGTAGCCTAAAGATGGCATCAAACAAATATACCAGTAAAATTCATGGAAAAGGGAAAGTAACAGTCAGAATGGAGAAACAAATTTACAACTTCAACGAAACCCTGTACGTTCCCGATGTGTCAGTGAACCTATTGTCTGTAGCTAAAATTACAGAAAAAGGACATAAGGTGGTTTTCGAAGAGAATAAAGCCTACGTCATAGAAAAGAACGGAGAGGTGGCCTCTATTATCTTGTTTTTGAAAGAAAAGAGACCGCACACTACACACCAAAAATAGACAGTGACATCATGGAATGGCATCGTAAACTTGGCCATATAAATGAAAGGGATCTAAAGAAGATGGCTAAAGATGACCTTATGTACGGCTTGAACCCAACTGACATAAAGTTAGACACATGTGTGAGACCTGCATCAAAGGGAAACTGTCAAGACTGCCATTCACAAGACATGATCTCTACACAACGGATAAGCTAGAAATAATTCACAGCGACGTTTGTGGACCTTTTGAGTGTGAGACGTTAGCAGGTTCAAGATACTATGTCACATTCATAGACGATTATACTCGTTAGTGTCATGTCTATTTTATCAAAAGAAAGAGTGATGTATTCAACGTTTCCAAAGAATATAAAAATGAAGTTGAGGTTTTCCACAACAAAAAGATAAAATACCTACAGACAGACAATGGTACAGAATACCGCAACAATGAGTTTGATAATTTCCTCAAATCGCATGGCATCCAAAGAAGGCTGACAACAGTTTATACCCCCCAACAAAATGGGATAAGCGAAAGGAAAAATAGATCCTTGTTAGAAAAAGCCAGATGTTTGTTGATTGAGGGCAATGTACCCAAGAAGCTCTGGGCAGAAGCGGTAGCAACCGCAAACTACCTTATAAATCGATGCCCTTCAAAAGCACTAAATGGCGATATACCGTTCACGAAGTGGGTAGGCCGAACACCAAGCGGACGTCATCTGCACGTTTATGGCAGGAAGACCTTCGTCTTGAAAAAGAACAAGCGAGGAAAACTGTCCCAGAATACCAAAGAAGGTGTATTCATGGGGTACTCAATAACCTCAAAGGCTTACAGATTATACAGGGTGTCCCAAAAATAGCACGTCACAGTGACACTGGAGATTTCCTAGCCTCAGACAAACAAAACCAGTCTAACATGACCTCAGTAAAAGTTGCACCGTTTTCGAGTTATACCAATTTAAAGATTTTTCCAATTTTTCACCTCTTTTGACATTGTAAGTGCTCGCATTTACTGGGATAGCTTTAGAATTTAGTTTTTTTTATTTGTGCGCGTTTATGAATAGTTGATTAAGATGATAGAAGCATTATTAGGTCAATAACCAATGTAAAAGTTGGAAAAATACTGTAATGAACTTGACTTAAATTTATCATCAACATAGTAATTTCAACTTTGAACACCTGCCATAACTTTTTTTTACTAGAAACGAAATGAGCAAATAACTTTGAAAACATGCATATTTTATGCCAATTCTAAAATGGTATGACACATGATATCTTAATGCATAAAAGTAGGAATTCGTATTACATTTGCCAATATGGATCCTCAGAAACCAATGCTAATCATCTATAAAATTATTTTGTACTCTACGATATCTCATTTGTTTGTGCTCCTTTGAAGAATATGATCGATTTTTGGTTGACCTTGGTTCAAAGATAATAAAAAACAGGTTTAATGTTCATTAGTTTTTACACTAAATGTTCGAATGGTTTCCCTCCGATTCTAAGGCACAAATGGCATCTTCGCATAAAATGTCGGTTTAATTTTCGTAAACTGGTGTCCGATATGTCTCGGGCTGCATTGAAGACACGTCGCCGTAGTTCCTCTTCGTTACTTATTGGTTTTGAATAAATATTGTCTTTCAAACATCACCAATAAAAAAAACATTTTACAAAGCGACATCAACTTCCGTTAAGAATGCCGAGTAGTCGTTTCAGTTCCACAAACAAAATCAGAGTGACACATGATAACCTGTTTTTTATTATCTTTGAACCAAGGTCAACCAAAAATCGATCATATTCTTCAAAGGAGCACAAACAAATGAGATATCGTAGAGTACAAAATAATTTTATAGATGATTAGCATTGGTTTCTGAGGATCCATATTGGCAAATGTAATACGAATTCCTACTTTTATGCATTAAGATATCATGTGTCATACCATTTTAGAATTGGCATAAAATACGCATGTTTTTAAAGTTATTTGCTTATTTCGTTTCTAGTAAAAAAAAGTTATGGCAGGTGTTCAAAGTTGAAATTACTATGTTGATGATAAATTTAAGTCAAGTTCATTACAGTATTTTTCCAACTTTTACATTGGTTATTGACCTAATAATGCTTCTATCATCTTAATCAACTATTCATAAACGTGCACAAATAAAAACAAATTAAATTCGAAAGCTATCCCAGTAAATGCGAGCACTTACAATGTCAAAAGAGGTGAAAAATTGGAAAAAATCTTTAAATTGGTATAACTCGAAAACGGTGCTACTTTTACTGAGGTCATGTTAGGCTGGTTTGGTTCGTCTGAGGCTGGGGAATCTCCAGTGTCACTGTGACGTGCTATTTTTGGGACACCCTGTATATACCTGAAGATGATGACGTAGTGACGAGCAGGGACATAAAAGTCATAAGCAAAATGTATTTTGAAGTAGGTCAAAACTATGAAGACCTTATTTCCGAAAGGGGTGAACACTGTCAAATACCTAAAAAAGAAGAAAGTATCAAAAATAAGAAAGTAAAAAAGACCTCTAGAAATCGAAATTATAGAGAACAAAGATGAAAACTTATTGCAAAATCTGAACAATCAAGATGATGACATTTTTTCATTAGACCAATTAGAGTCTTACGAAGACGCATCAGAGGTTGTAGAAGTGCCCGAAAATGGGAGGCCACAAAGAGAGAGGCAACCACCAGCGTGGACTAAGGATTTTGTTATGAGCGAGACTGAAGAAAGTCGCTTAATCTCAGAAATATCTTATATGTCTGATGAAAATGAGGGTGAGGAATACTGGCATGATGCTATAAAGGCTGAAATAAAAGCACATGTCAAGAACGAAACCTGGAAAATAGAAAAGAAAAAGCAAGGAATGAAAGAAGTGGACTACAAAATGGTTCTAAGGAATAAAGTAGGACCAGATAACAAAGTTACAAGGAAAGCCAGACTCGTAGCACGGGGCTTCTCGCAGCGACCAGACGTCGACTACAACTAAACATACGCTCCCGTCGCTAAACTAAGCTCGATTAGAGCTGTTGTTGGAATAGCCATAGAAGAAGGGTTGAAATTGAACCAGATGGACGTGACAACAGCGTACCTGAATGGTGAACTAGAGGAAAATATAGTAATGAAATACCCTGACTATTTAGAAGACTATCTAACAGAAATTAGGGTCGAAGAAAGTAAACAAGAGGATTTGACCTTGTACAACAAGACTATGAACATGTTAAAAGACATAAAAAATAATCCCAAAGAGAAAGTCTGTCATCTTATCAAAGCTTTATATGGACTCAAACAGGCAGGGAGGCAGTGGTACAAGAAACTCGACACTGAATTGAAGAACATAGGTTTTAAAGCATCAGAAGCTGACCCATGTCTATACTTACTAGAGAAAAGAGGAGTTAAAATTATAATTGTTATATATATCGATGATTTGTTAATTGCCTATTCGTGTCCAAGAAAGTTTAAAGAAGTAAAAGACCTGCTAAACTCAAAATTCGAGTTAAAAGACCTAGGGACACCGAAGCGGTTAATTGGAATTGACGTTACTTATAAAAGAGGTGAAGTCAAACTAAACCAAGAGAAGTTCATAGACGAAACTCTAAAAAAAATCAAAATGGAGGACTGTAAGCCCACGTCTACACCCATAGAGCCAGGTCTTATATTAGAAAAGGATGACTGAGATGAAGGAAAAGAACTTCCCTACAAAAACTTGATTGGTACACTCTTGTACCTTGCAGTGGCAACTCGCCCTGACATAATGTTTGCCATAAGCTATCTCTCACAATTCAATGATTGTTATGGAGAAGAGCATTTTAAATGCGCAAAAAGAGTGCTGCGTTACCTGAAAGGAACGAAGAACGTCGGTCTTATTTTCAGAAATAATGGGCAAGACTTATATGGTATGGCAGATGCAGACTGGGGCGCATGTAAGCTCGATCGAAAGTCTTTTTCGGGCTATTGTTTTAAATATGCTGGAACGGCTATAAGCTGGATGTCGAAAAAGCAGAAAAGCGTCGCTCTATCGACGGCTGAAGCGGAGTATGTCGCATTAACCGAAGCCGCAAAGGAAGCCATTCACCTTAAGAGTCTGTATAAAGACCTAGGGGCCAGCTACGATCGTATAGTACTGCTAAATGACAATCAAGCAGCTCTTAAACTAAGTCAAAACTAAATGGTGACTTCAAAGTCAAAACATATTGACCTAAAATTGCACTTCATTCGGAACAGTATACGAGAAGGAGTAATAGAAGTCAGGTATATGCGAACTGAAGACATGGTGGCTGATTTACTGACAAAAGCTTTGGCCGGTCCGCGTCTGTTGAAATTGCGGACTAGCTTGGGACTCTCCTGACGACCTCGACATTGCCGTGAAGAGGAGTGTGAGTACTGGCCGGCGCTCAGTCAATGGCACCGCTCTGTCATTGTCGATCTATGCGTTCAAATGAAACAAGAAAGGATGTGTGTCAATTTATTGTACTCATGTTGTAATAAAAGGAAGTAGTTCCTTATTGATTTAAGATGTTGTTTTCTTAACCGATTCACGTGGAATTCCCTCACAGAATGCGTACCAGGTGCGATTCAGTTTAAAGATTTATGTAGGAATTGTCAACGAAGTTGTGATCGGACCCTTCTTCATAGAAGGAAGATTAAATGGTGCTAAGTACCTTGATATGTTGAGACGAGTGATGCCTGAATTACTGTGAGGAGTGCCAGAACACTACTTACAGCATCTGCACTGACAACACGATGGTGCACCAGCCCAATTTGAACACCGAGTGCGTGATTACCTCAACGAACAGTTTCCTCAACGCTGGATCGGCAGAGGTGGACCGGTTCTATGGCACCCTCGAAGTCCGGACCTCACTCCACTAGACTTTTTCCTTTGGGGTGAAGTTAAACGACTGGTCGATGAACAAGAATCCAACTCTGTTGAAGAACTACGCCAACGAATAGTTTCAACATTTGAAACGGTAAAAGGAAATAACTTCGCTCTTAGCAAATTAAAAGACAATCTTAAGCGACGAGCGGAATCGTACCGACAGCAAAACGGATCGCATTTTGAAAACCTTTTAAAGTACCTATAAGTTTTTGATTGTGTTTTTACTAAAAATATTTTAATTTAAATGTTCCTTGAGTAATGTACATGGGATGTACAATTAAAAAGATAATTATTCAATCAATAATAAAAGTTTTCGTCTACCTACTAGGTACTCCATTAGACCGTTCCACTTGTAAGGTGTGTAGGGTAGCCATGATCCTGAATAAACAGATTGAGTTTAACATTTATTTAAATAAAAAATAAAGTTCCTAATTGTCTTAACGCTCTCAAACCTACTGCGTTATGTTTCTAATGGTGTTAAGAGTTTTAGTTTACTTCGTTGTTCCACGACCCCGCAGTCACCTGTATAACACTAGCAATGTTTCTGTGAATTCACATTTAAAAAACTAGTTACCATTGTGAATCCAGCTTTACAGCAGGCCAAACACGACAGTAGCATGCGTAAGATGTAGCGTTATGATAGAGAAAAGAAACATTTCAGTGCAGAACTGAACTGTCACTTGGATTGGTTTATTTTCGTCATTTCATTCATTTTGTGAAGCGTATTTTAGTAGACAGTGGAAAACACGAAATTATTTGTATCCTTGAACTTAATACATTTGTTTAATATTAAGATACACTCGTGTGTTACTTATTAAAACAGGGTTAAAAAATATTCGGTCGATGAAAATCCTTTGTGTGAATGTTGTGCTTTGTTCTCGCAGTAGTTATTTATACGTTTGTGCAACAAAGTTAAGAATATGTAGATGATAGTAAATGACCCCTCTCATGTAAAATTAGGCGTAGTAAATAACAATAGTGATTAGGTATAATAAAATAAAAATGGCTAACTTCAATCGACGCGATACATATAGGACATTGAACAACGAAATATCTCCGTTCCCAAATTCGTCGGACCCGAGTATTGTTGCACCTATGGTGCTCACCCTGGACCACGAACACGAAGATGCCACCAACGTTATCATTCATAAAGTTCCTAAAAACAAAGGTTGGTCCCTACAATCAATTCTATTGAAATGTTTGCCTCTTTAACATAATGTCCATGTTTTCTTGTAAGATATCAGTAATAATATGACTATTCTCTTTTTTTTGCTGTTGTCTGGACCTGACGGAGGGGAATAATGATTAAATTCTAAATTCATAACTTTTTTTTTATGTTTAAGTTTATTTTTATTACATGGTAATTATTATGATGTTTCTGATTTTAGGAGGATGGACTCATATAGAAGATCTAGATTCATTTTTCACAAGGATGTATCACTATTACATAAGAGGAGGATTTTACCCAATGATTATGTCAGATTTATTTTACCTCCTACAGTTTGTTTTTATCATATGGTTTTCTACATTTCTGGTACACTGCGTCAATTACCCGGTGTTATTCAGAAACAACCCAAGCGCAAACAGAAGTGAGAAACTCAGTTTAAGTGATGTTATCTACTCCTCTTCTGAATGTGTCAGCCACATATCATGGCAATGGTAAGTTTTTTTTTGGTAAATTTATTAGTTTGCCCTATATTGTCACATCTATGGCAGAGTTGCGAATCTGCATTTTTGATTCAAAATTAGAATAGCAGGTTTGCTACTTTACCAAGCGGCATTTCCATCATTGTCTTTTGAAATCAAAGTGCAGATTCGCAACTTTGCCATGGATTTGACAATATGTACTCAAAGTTTATTTTATTCACACGTTGATGGACATTGCTACAGTAGTATATATTATGCGTCAGTATGTGCATAGGCGTCTTACGTCGTACGGCGTCCTGTCACATCACAATACCCTTACCATTATACGCTGTAACACTATGTCTTTATGGTGGTTGAAAATATGCACGTTGAGAGGCGTACTGTCATATCACTTTTTCGAAGATCTATAGGCGTTCTGTCCATCTACTTTTATTGTGATTGCATTTCCTTTAATTTTTCCTACTAGTGCAATTTTAGTCACAATACTATAGTAATGGAAGTGGAAGGTTGGTAATTTAATACAGAGAGGTGATAGCAGGGGGCTTGGGCTGTATTATTGGAGAATGCAGGACATATTCTTAAATCATTTAACCAATTGGTGATGATGCGTTTACATAGGGTGATGTCAAGCCAAAATCGTTTTGTGCATCATGTGCAAAAGGTACATATTACCCAAAGGTAAAAAAAAGGCTGTTGTGAAACTGATTAGTGTGCGTTGTAGTAGGGAGTTTGACTCAAAGAATACTGACCAGTTTCAGTTGACATGGTGGCCAAACGGTGAGTGCTCAGTTGATAACTGAGCAACAATCTCAAATCTGTTAAATTGAGAAGTAGTCAGTGATACAAGTGCAATCGGCAAGATATTGTGTCATGAAAAAGATGTCTTATTTTTATTGACCTCATTGCAACTGGGGGATGCAAAATCGAATGATTCACAATTCCGGAAATGATTTAGATCTTAAGTTCAGGTCCAAAATTCCAGAACCGGTTCCAAAATTAAATTTATTTTGGAATATTAAGAAGAATTAGTGAAAATAAAAACTGTTTCAGATGTTATTTTAATGGCCTTTATTTGATTGTAGTAAAAAAAAAACAGCCCATAATCATTTTTACTCAGCATTGGGCATAAAATAACAGTAACATTAACTTTACATTAAACACATACCACAAGAAGTAGATATTGTTGAAGCTTGCAAATTGAAATAAATATCTTAACCTTATTTAATCGATCCGGTTTGATTTCTATTTCAGGTGGTGTCTCATTGTCTTGTGTTCACTTATTTGGCTTCTGAGATTAGTTTTATCTATATACCATTTATATTATGCATACGACACAAAACTGTTTTACAATAATGCACTGAAAATAAATGATGTAAGTGAAAGAAATATTAATCTATTGCAATGAAATGAATTAACAAAAGTTGTAGCATGGTGATAAACAAGGGTGTTGTGTTGACGTTACAGAGTGACCTGGTGTGGGTCAGCTGGGCGACGGTCCAGGACCGGGTGCGGGAGGCGCAGCCCGAGCACCACATGTGTGTGCACAAACAGGAAATCAATGAATTAGACATATATCATCGAATCCTCAGGTAATGGTAACTTATAGTTATTTATTAAAATATTAAAACTATTACATTTTGCAGCAGCGATATTTATTAAATCACTACCTTGTGCCCGCGACTTTGTCCGCGTAGATTTTCGGGATGAAAAGTAATTTATGTGTTGTTAATTCAGAGTATAGCTATCTCCATTTAAAACTTCACCAAATCCGTTCAGTTGTTGCAGCGTGAAGGAGTAACAAACAAACACACAAACTTTCGCATTTATAATATTAGTAAGATTAGTAAGATGCGTACCCGTCATGAATAAAATTTAATGAAAATAAAAACAGTATTTATTATTTATTATTTAAATAATAAACACCGTTTTTATTTTCATGATGTATTCGCTTTTTAAGAAAAACTAGCCCTTCCTCGGTGTCCCCCGGGCGAATCTTTTCTTTGATTCAAACCTTGTCCTTTCAATTAGAACACAAAAGAACCGCCGAAGTGCTGGTCGGACTCGCGCACGAAATGTATACCAGTAAAAATCCCCTTATATATTTATTTTATTTTTATTTTATGATTTATTTTTAAAGTGAAGCAACTAAATATTCTGTGAATAGTTCAAGCGTCTACCTGTTGCCTTTATTAATATCGAGCAAAAAACGGAAAAAAATACGTTTGTGGTATGGGCCCCCCTTATTTTTTTTCTTTTCAGTTTTTAGTAGGTATTTGTTGTTATAGCGGCAACAGAAATACATCATCTGTGAAAATTTTAACTGTCTAGCGATCACGGTTCACGAGAAAAGCCTGGTGACAAACAGACAGACAGACAGACAGACATACAGACGGACGGACAGTGAAGTGGAGTGGAGTCAGTAATAGGGTCCCGAGTTTACCCTTTGGGTACGGAACCTTAAAAAACCGCCAAATCGGTCAAGCCGTTCCCAAATGATGCTCCGTCACACGTGGCAATTGATTGATTTTTATTAATTAATTAATAATATAACTACGTCGCCTGGGGACTTTTTTATACAAACCTTTTCCTGACATTATGAATATTTATGAAACATAAAATAATAATAATCGGTCGAGTCATTCTAGAGTTTTTGCGATAGTAACGCACGGCAAATGTTTTTATACGTATCGATTATGTAGGTTGTTACATACGAGTACATACATAACCTACCTTCACGCCTTAATTCCCAGAGTGGGGTAGGCAGAGCTACAGAATTACCAACAACAAATTATTTTTTTGATAAATCTGTATCCACAATTTGCTCAAACAGGCTGTAATGATATAAGACATAGGATTCTTTGGGGCTAATGTTCTTGACAAGTAGGGACTTCCTATATCGATAAACTGAGTAATCTATAGTAGTTCTATATACTAGTGATCACTCAAAGGTGTGCTTGTGAAAATATGTTATTATTAAAAGTGTAAAAATCAAATTAAATAATAACTAACTCTCTTCTTAATTCACCAAAACAAAAAAAATTACTCGTTATAATTTTGTTCTTCATGAATGTCCCCATCTACTATTGTTAAAGTAAACAACCAGAATTTGTTCCATATTTTCGGGCGTTAAGCGTCTCCGTCTTGGCTGATAAATCCATTCAGGTGGCTACATGCCTTTCCAATGTCTGTGGAGGTCATCATAACAAAATTTCATAAAGTCATCAAAGAGTACGTCTATTTTTCGGTTATAAAATGACTTCTTCACCTTTTTGTAGCTTACTTACTTTTTCATAGTGTCGTACCCGAAGTTTAAAAACATTTTTAAATTTATTGTAAACAATTTTCCCCTTTTCGTCCAAATATATTTTAGATAATGTAGACTGTACTTTCTGTACCATTCGCACACCAAAGTCTAGCGATAGATACGGCAATTGTAAAAAAAATATAGACTCTTGAATAATATTAAGATTTTCGGCAATAAACTTAAGTTCACCCTGAAGAGTTGCTTTATTTAGTGCAGCGTTGGCTTTTTTAACTGCTATCCCATCTGATGCAGAAAATGTATTCATAACTCGTCTGATATCATCAAAATGTTGCAACCATGTGCCCCATCTTATAATTGTTGGTTGTGGCGGCGGTAGAATATTTGGTAACACATTTTTAAAATATATTGATTCTCGGGGACACTTCAAAAATACTTTTTGGACAGATGATATCAAGGTATTAACATTTGGAAACAGAGATCTTACTTTCTCAGCGACCCTATTTAATCCGTGAGCTGCACATGTTACGTGAGTCATGTCATGTTTTTAAAAACTGAATTAAATTTTTCACCCCCTCTCATCATATAAGGTGCTGCGTCAGTCACTAACAATAGCACTTTGTTAAATTTATCGCTATTTGAATCACAACACCAACAAATTGATAGGGACGTTATAATTAAATTTGTGATTGTTTCGTTATTTGTCTGCTGTAAACGTTTACTTGCAATAACATACGGCCGACTTGGTGTATTACGAACAAGTTTGCTAACGATAACATTGGCAATTTGTTCGCCGTTAGCATTTTGTAGTTTCATCTACAGACACGTAGATATGATTGTTCCCAATCTCGTTCCTAATTTGTTGGTATGTTTGATTATAAATTGAAGAAAGATAATTTTTCCTGATGTGAGATTGCGAAGGCACTGAAAAATTACCATATCGTCCAGAAATGCAATTTTGAATAAAACCGTAAAAATGTTGATTTTCTAATTGATACCACGATATATTGCAGGCCACCATAAACATAGCAAGGTCTTTGTAAAATTGTAATTTTCCTTCTTGAATACTTTTGGTTTTCTATGTTTAAAAAGAGAATATTAAGGTGACTTGATATTTGTTACAGTATAGCTTGGACCCATGTTTGATTATGTCAGGATGTTTTTTAAGCAAGTCTTCTACTTTTTAGGAGACTTTATTTATTTTCACTCAAAAATTTAAAATATGTAATAACATGTCTTTGGGTGAATCAACTTCTAAGGTACTCCCCATTTTTCGACATGTTTCACAAATTATATGTTTTTAGAAAAACTATATACCTATTTGCCAACGACGTAGCTTACACGCTTATTAATTATTTTTATTTTTATTTTTTTTATGTCATAGGAAGGCAAACGAGCACACAGGCCACCTGATGGTAAGTGGAAACTGTGACCCATAGACATTCGCATTCTCAAGACCGCAATCCTAAGACTGCAAATGCGTTGCCAACCCTGAGGACTAAGATGGAATGCCTCTATGCTAGTCATTTCACCGGCTGTCGTATCCCCTAACCGGAACACAACAATGCGAACACTGCTGCTTGGCGGTAGGTTAATGGATAAGATGGTGGTACCAACCCGGACGGACCCTGCACAAGGTCCTCCCACAAGTGAAATCAGACAATTAGGCTAGCATTTGAAATGATTTGATTTAAAAATAGTACAGTATGAAATAATAATATAGTTGGTAACGCAGCGGACGATGTTGTCCCTAGGTTTTGTATGGAAAATGTGCATTTTCCCCTGAGTTACCAGGTTTTTTCGAATATTAAATAATATTTGAGGTGTTTAACGTGTAAGGTCTGTAAATTTGGTGGTCTGATATTAATATTCATACATTATTATTAATGATAAGTCACCAGGAAAGTTTTGATACCGCAAAAGAAAAGGAGTAACTTAAAAGTTGACTCACCCCTTTACAAATGAGTCAAACGACACTGTCCGTCGACATTGACAAGTAGCGTTTAATATTGAGTGTTGTCTACTTCTATTTATTTATCTAAAGAGATTGAGATAATATTAACTATTTTATAGTGCAATGGGTATCACGCCCTGCCTTTATAATAACCTATCCATTATTTGAAAAATGCTTTGTTGAACATACATACATACATACCTTCACGCCTCCATTCCCAGAGTGGGGTAGGCAGAGCTACAGAATTACCAACAACTCCAAAAACTTGTTGATAACTCTGTAACCACAATTTGCACAATTAGGCTAAGATGTTTAACAGCGCATTAGTGACAGGTTGAAAAATAGTTAAAAAAGCACACATTGTTAGGGGCGATCACTAGTATATAGTATTACTATCAATGTTTCAGTTTATCTATACAGGAAGTCCCTACCTGTCAAGAAAATTTGCCCCAAACAATCCTATGTCTGTGTATGAATCTTCCCAGGTGAATATTCGCTTCGAGCCCTAATCTTTCAAACAAAGGCCATTGTCTCTATTATCCCAATTTGTTTGAAAGATTAGGGCTCGAAGCGAAAATTCACCTGGGAAGATTCATACTATACGTAGATTGTTTAATTGGTTTAAAAATGGATACTGGCAATGGCTATAATGAATAATGAATTGCATTTGTGCTGCAATACTTAAGTAAATATTGTCATAAATGAATCCGTGTTCGCTAGGTGCTAGCTGCACTTGATAACTTGTCAATATTTTTCTATTGATTTGACACTTTATTTTTTAGCCCTTTAGGATGCTAAGCGCAAACCTAACCTAACCCACCACCGTCTACTATGTTGTTTTTGCTGCTGCCGATAATTGCAGTGCGAATGCCGTCTTTACTAATATTATCTAGGTTAGGTTACTGGCTTTTGCTCGCGACTTCGTCCGCGTCAAGTTCGTTTACAGCAATTACATACGGAATCGTTTAACTTTCCGGGATAAAAAATACCCTATCACTTCCCAGCTTCATCTCCATACCAAATCTAATAACAATCGGTTTAGCTGTGAAAGCGTAACAAACCAAATAGATACTTTGCATTTATAATATTAATTAGTATGGATAGGTTAGAGCGGGTAAGTGCGTAAAATTTCCGCAACTCAACAAGTTTATGTATGCGCCTGTATTACCTAATTTTTCCTTTCCCTTTGACATCGCGCTAGTAAACGCTGTCGCGCGAACCCTCAGTCAGTATCAACCACTTATTAAAATCATTTTGTCACTTTTAGGCATCAGTGAGTTTTCGATTCTCAGTCATAATGTATCTTTGATGTTACAGGTTTAACAATTATATGGTAGCAATGGTCAACAAGAGCCTACTACCCCTTCAGATTCACGTGCCTTTAATAGGGGATTTCCACTACTTATCTAAAGGCTTGAAGTGGAATTTGGAGTTTCTTTTATTTTGTAAGTTATAAGTTATAATATGATAATATCTTTAATACTCGTGTTAAATTTAAAACACAAAACAATATTTTACTGATCAGGATACGAATGGAACGCCTATCTACGCTTGGCATTTATATGTATGTTATGTGGCAGTATGTCTACTGGGGCTCTAATATAATTCGGAGGTAATAATATAATTTTGCAAACTGTACAAGCTTAGCACATAAATTCAGGGCCTCAATTCTACCCGTTAAAACTATGGTCTAATAAAACAAAGTCTTCTCTTCCAAAAGGAACACTTTCTACGTAATCACAAAGTTGCCACTTAATTAACCACTACCCAAAAATATGGACAAATTAGTGTGCGATTTCATTTCAAAATCATTATATACGAGGGCAGAGTGAGAAGTCTGGTAAAAATTATATTAAAGGTATATTATTCACAAATTCATTAATGTCAATTTGTAATGCAGCCTTTTTGGAGGTAAATCGTATATTTTCAGCCAGTTTGCACAGCAAGTTTTTTTGACAGCTATGCGAAAGAAACAATTGCTTTGGTGTTTGCAAACTTGGAGAACATGGTTTGATGGTTTTGCAAAAAAAACCATTACGGATACAAAAAAATAATTAGACAAACATTACTGGAACTCTGCTCCGAAGATTTAAATGATCCACAAGTGGTTTGAGGACTTTCGTTGTGGCAATACAAGCACTACTGACGACTACCGATCCGGACGCCCAGTTGAGGTCAATACACCAGAGATGATCACCAAAATCCATGACATCGTATTGAACGACCGTAGAAAAGGTCCCTGAGATAGCGGATATTGTAAGGATTTCAGACGAACGGGTTAGTAATATCCTTCACACTTATTTGGATACGAAGAAGCTCTCCGCCCGTTGGGTGCCACAGTTGTAACGAGGTTGTTACAACCTCTTTTGTTTGAGTTCCTGGCCACTATTACATTTCGATCTAAATCTTCCAAATTCAAATTTATTACATTCTATTCCGATATCGATCCTTGGATGATTCTCCAGATATTTTCTAGAAGAACGAGACACGAGTACTCGTGTCTCAGTAATATTGTACCTGCATTCATTTATTATTTTATTTGGTATTTGGTTATAAAATACATTATTTATATCTCAAGCAGTGATTCATTTATCTTCGACACAACGTCTCAGCGATATTTACCCTATACCGTCAGAAATGGCTCTCCGGTAACGAAGAATCGAACGTAAAATTACAACGAAATAAAGTAAAACCAACCACCATCTACTTCCTACCTCCAACCTACCACCAACAACAAACCAGAAATCTCCAGAACCACAAACCAGAGCAGATTACCAGCAGCACCACCAGCCGCAACACGAGCAGCAACAACTCAACGACAACAGCGGAAAACAACAGCTTCACAAGCTCAAGAACAACGGTCAACATCGTGAATAACATCAAGATCAGACTAGTAGTGACAAATTCAGTGATAATTTAAGTATTGTAATAATTAATTATTATACCCAATCTTTCCATTTCCCTAGGACAACTTTTTACGTAAATATCATTACCATTATTTTTTTCGTTATTTTCCATTAATACATTAGGTAATCCATTTCTTCCCAACATTTACTTTTTCAGGACTATATTTATTAATCTTTACAACATACTAAATTCAATCACAATACTAATCAAAACTCAAACAGTACATTAATCAAAACTAAATCACCCCCCATATACAGACAGACATACAATCACGGTTCCGACAGGAACTAGCATAACTGAAAACATTCACTTGTGATAATCTCTATCGAGACACTGGTGCTTTGTGACCAGTAACACTTACGGCAGTACCGCAGGAGCATATCCTCGGTGTATCCAACACCAACTGTTGTCTTGAAGGTGATTTTCCTAGGGCAATTAATGCCGCTTATCTAGAGGTCACTGGATTTTCAAGGTTGGCATACATTACACAAACTATAAATAAATAGTATACACACTATTAATATATTTATTTAAAAACACCAACCCTTAAAAATGAACCCCCTTTTACTAAACAAACCAGAGCTTATTTACGAATTGAAATTACGCGGCACTCAAGTCACGACTTCTTCTACTGCCGACGAACTACGCCGACAGTTATCTTCAATCCTTGAGACGAGTCCCTCAGAATCCATTAAACAAAGCCCTTACTCTCCAGAGCAAGATATCGACGAGATTGAACGCAGCCTGTCTTTAATTTCTTCCCGAATTGCCACATTACATCTTAGCAATTCTCATCGTGAGAAAATAACAGCATACATGATGCATTTACAGCATAGAATTGATCGAGTCGATATTTCAACCGAATGCACCAAAAATACATTGGATGCATTTAAAAATATTGCAGAAGTGTTCTTCTTCTTTCTTCGCCTCCGCGGCGACTTGAACAGCTACTACCGCGGGGATATAGCGTTTCCACGTGAAGTGATTTCGCCAGTGTCAAGTATATAAAAGTATAAATCAATATCTTCTCTAGGAAGATTGGGGGCAACGTTGTACGGTGATTTGTAGGTCAGAGGTCAAGATAGTTTTAACCTCTGCACCACTGCGAGTCCACTTGAAACGAGAAGAAAGATGCCAGATACACGAAATAAGTCCAAGTCTTCAATCACTGTGCGACACAAAGGCATAAAAAGTACAAATCACTATCAGAAAAGAACTTTGAACACCTAATTACCCAAAAATTAAAGTCTAAAACAAATTACACGTCCGCCATCTTTTAACGTTGCAAATGGACCCAGATGTGTTTATACAATGCCGAAAAGACTATGACAATAAAACGTCAAATCTATCATCTTCTTACCAGCCAGCAGTCTCTGTACAGCCATTAACAGATTTAGACCTCCTTTCTCAAAAATTGACCAATTTGGTAGAAACTAGGCCAAAGGACAACAAAATATTTATTTATACAGGCCAAACTTGTCCGAGAGATTTTATCCAAAAAGTCGAAGAATTTGCGATTACTCACAACTTGGATAACAAACGCCTTTATAATTATATCTATGACATTCTCCAAAGTACTGCATTAGACTGGTTTCGTACAAAAAAAGATCAACTACCAGATTGGACAACTTTTAAACAGAAATTGATAAACGACATCGAAATTTACGACTATGACTACAAATTAAAGAAAACGATTGACGGCCGTAAACAGTATAAAAACGAGAGAATCATAAATTATTTCGTTTCGTCACGAATAGCCCACTTCCCAAAACGACCACATTACATAAAGACCACTTCCCATAATGACCATTCCCATAAATACCGGTTCCCAAATTGACCACTTCCCAGAAGGACCATTTCCCAAAACGACTAATTTTCAAGTCGCCCACTTTCCAAATTGACCACATTCCTATAATGGCTATTTACCAAAATGACTACTTCTCAAAACGACCACATCGCAGAAAGACCACTTCCCAGAATGACCATTCCTATAAAGACCGGTTCTCAAATTGATCACTTCCCAGAAGGATGTCGAGCTTCCATACGCAATTTTTGAACGAAATAGATAAAGTTTGGTGATCGCATTAACCCTCTTGTGCCATCCCTCAACTGCATTCGTCGTTCTATGTCGTTGATTAGAACATCTTATCAATTCTGGTGTCAATTTCGGATACCATTGCTTTCCAAAATATTTCAGAAACTTCATCATTTTTGGTGTTTTTGGGGCGATATCCATGATAGTTGACCAGGTTTCTGCCAGTAAATTTGCTGGTAAGAGAGGGAAATTAGAAACATTCTTGTAATTTTTCTGTATTCCGTTCGTTATGTTTCTATTATCATCTGTTTCAGTATCAATCTCATTCTCTATTTCCTTTGACTTCTTCCAAACGCCTTTACTAAAATGGTAGTAGCATCCACTTAGTTGAACATTAGGGAAAACATTTTTGAGTCCATTCATCTGAGCGAGTTCGTACTCTGATTTATATTTACAGATATTTACATTTAGTTTTTCTTTTATTAGTGTAAAAAACCTTGTGTACCTATGTTGCCTCCGATTTATCCGGCAATAATCCATAAATGACACATTTGTGGTTTTTTCTGTGGAGCCCAATATCTAAATGTATTGAAAACATCTGATAAAATGGTCGTGGTACACATTTGAATGTGCCGTCTCCGAAATAATAACCACCTTGGGTTTTGTAGGAGTTCATCACTTTGAGTGACGTTTTCTTTGCAAAAATTAATCATTGCATACTAAAAAGTTGTTGGCAAGTGTTTGTGGTGCTTCAACTTCTATCAATTTGTCAACATTTAAATAGTTTGACAGTCGTCTCTAGGACGCATAGTTTCCGAGATATATAAGCGAAAAACCGAAAAGATAATAATATAGATGGCCGACAGATATACGTATAGTATTGGTTCCTATCAAAAACTTACAAGCTTTGGACCTAACTAGTCCCTGAAAAAAATTGGTGCTTTTGTCTAGAGTGTCCACATAAACACCTGAAACTGCCGTACTGTAACGTGAGAACGCAGATAGTTCCTAGTAGGCATAGGGACTGGTCTTGCTTGATAGATGTAGTCATTCTAAGAAGTGGGAAAGTCGTTTTGGGAAATGGTCAATTTGGGAACCGGTCTTTATAGGAATGGTCATTATGGGAAGTGGTCTTTCTGCGATGTGATCGTTTTGGGAAGAAACACCTGAAACTGCCGTACTGTAACGTGAGAACGCAGATAGTTCCTAGTAGGCATAGGGACTGGTCTTGCTTGATAGATGTAGTCATTCTAAGAAGTGGGAAAGTCGTTTTGGGAAATGGTCAATTTGGGAACCGGTCTTTATAGGAATGGTCATTATGGGAAGTGGTCTTTCTGCGATGTGTTCGTTTTGGGAAGTGGTCAGTGCATGTTCTGGACGTTACGAGACTGGTCATTCTAAGCAGTAGGCAATATGAAAGTAGTCGTTTTGGGATATGGTCCTTTTGGGAAGTGGTCAATTTGGGAACCGGTATTTATGGGAATGGTCATTAATGTCATTATGGGAAGTGGGCTTTATGTAATGTGGTCGTTTTGGGAAGTGGGCTATACGTGACGAAACGAATTATTTTACAGCTATGGAAACTCTTTTCTCAAAATTACAAAATCAACTTTCCGAACAGGAAAAAATTACCATTTTACGACGAAATATCAATCCAATTTACAGCTCTCGTTTACTTCCAGCTGACTTAGTCGATATGACAACTTTCTTCAAGTCATGCAAGTGGTATCTATAATGAAGATCATTACAACAATTATTTCCAAACACAACCATCAAATAATAAGGTACTTCGTGATTCTCTAAATACACCCACGACTGCAAACAATACTTACAAACCCACAATACCAGAGTACCCTTATAATAAATACCCTTTTACTTCTTCATCACTAATATATTCCTTATCTACACGTAAGGCCTGTACCGAAAAGTTTTTTTACAAACTCTGCACATGATATGGTACAGGTCAGTAATCGTTTTTTTATTTTTTATTTTATGACTTCGTTTTTGTCATTTTAAACTGTCAATCGACACAATTATCTCCGAAAAAATATCGCTTTTATTTAAAATGCAGGACGATAAAATAATTCTACGAGCATTTTTTTTGCGAGTTTACCTGGAAAATCCTAATTCCACTTTTGCGTCGGTCGGAAAGAGAGTAAATATGAATCGTGCCACAGTTCGAAATATTGTTAAACGATACTTAAACGATTATAGAATCCAAGAAAAAGCTCGGCGTGGACGACCGACAGGTCCTTCTAATAAAAAATTAGAAATGAAAATAGTGTCCACTTACAAAAATAATTGTAATCTGTCTGTGCGAGATGTGGCAAAAAAAGTTCAAAAAAGTGCATCTATGGTGCAAAGAGCGAAAGTGCGTCAGAATTTAAAAACCTACAAAAAAGTAAAAGCCCCTAGACAGTAGGTAAAACAATACAATACCTCCGTAACAAGGTCGCGAAAACTTTACAAACTGCTGTGCAATTTAAGTGGAACATGCGTTCTTTTGGACGATGAGACATATGTGAAAAAGGATTTTCCGACTTTACCAGGTGACCAATTCTTCACTACCGAGAATAAAGAGAATATTAGCGATAAGAATAAGTACACTTATATGGAAAAAATCGGAGAAAAATATTTGATCTGGCAAGCAATATGTTCCTGTGGCAAACGCACGGGTCATTTATAACGAAAGGGACCATAAATGGTGATATTTATGTTCAAAAATGTATAAAAGGGTTTTTATTACCATTTTTATCATCATGTTTCCTTAAAACATGAACGGAATGTGTTGTTTTGTCCCGATCTGGCTACTTCACATTATGCCAAAGCAACACAGGAGTGTCTTGCTTTGAATAATGTGCAATATGTGCAGAAAGAAATGAACCCCCCTAACTGCCCCCAACTACGACCCATTGAGCGGTATTGGGCGTTAGTAAAAGCGGAACTAAGTAAAAACTGTGCTCCAACAGTATCGGAGGAAGATTTTAAAAAGAAATGGAAAAAGCATGCCACAAAAGTCTCCGAAACAACTGCAGAAATTAATGACGGGCTTGAAGAAAAAAATTCGCTGCGTCAGCCGCCAAACCCTCAAACCATAAAATGTGTATATTTATTGTAAAAAGGCACAATTACTCATTATAACTAAAATAAAATATCTTTACTATTAGTTAAAGTTTTATTGTTATCGTGAATATGGTATGTAAAAGAACTTTTCGGTACAGGCTTTAATACAAACCCAACGATTCTCTTGCCCACGGTGTAGAACTAATAACCATAACTTGGAAAATTGTACATCTACGACCATAGTTTGTTTCCGTTGTGGTAAAAAAAGTACAACTTTTCCAAAATGTACAAAATGTAATCCTACACCATCTTCATCTATGCATAATCAAAAAAACTTATTACCGAGAAAATTATTTCATTAAAAACTACCACATCAGAATGGGAACTTTGGCTTCAGAAACTTAAACTATTTATGCAATCTTATAATATAACTTTGTCAGCTATTACCCAATCAAACCATCAGACTCAACCCAATGACGAATGCCCCTACATTAAAGTACAATCAAATAATCTTACCTTATGCGGATTATTAGACAGTGGTAGTGCTATTACCATTTTAGGTAACAATTTCCATAAATAATTATTAAAACATGGTCTGAAACTCAACAATAAACAGACTATTTCTGGTTCGGTAGCCAATGGACATCTCATTCATTCTATAGGAACCATTCAATTACCTATAAATTTCAAAAACCAAGTTCATATTATTACTACTTATGTTATACCAACCATATTTTATATATCCCGGGGTTCGATTCCCCGCCAGAGAGCCATTTCTGACGGTATTGGGTAAATATCGCTGAGACGTTGTGTCGAAGATAAATGAATCACTGCTTGAGATATAAATAATGTATTTTATAATTTATAACCAAATACCAAATAAAATAATAAATGAATGCAGGTACAATATTACTGAGACACGAGTACTCGTGTGTCGTTCTTCTAGAAAATATCTGGAGAATCATCCAAGGATCGATATCGGAATAGAATGTAATAAATTTGAATTTGGAAGATTTAGATCGAAATGTAATAGTGGCCAGGAACTCAAACAAAAGAGGTTGTAACAACCTCGTTACACAGTGGATAAAAAACGCACTAGGGTGACCATGTCAGAGGCATGTTTGGCGAAGTTTCGGCGTAATAAACAGGACTTCTTGCGTCGTTCCATAACTGTTAACGAAACCTGGATTCATCATCATACACCAGAAACCAAGGAGCAGTCAAAATAATGGATTGCTTCAGGTGAACCTGCACCAAAGAAGGCCAAACCAGTTTTATCGGCGAATAAAGTTATGGCTACTGTCTTCTGGGTTGCTCGTGGTGTAATATATGTTGATTACTTTCATAAAGGTAAAACGATTCACGGCGAATATTATGCCAACACCTTGTTAAAGCGATTTCATGAAGTTTTAATGGAAAATCGACCCCATTTGGCGAAAAAGAAAATCATTATTCACCCAGACAACGCACGGGTCCACACTTGTGCAGCTGCTATGGCTAAAATCCACGAGTTGCGTTACGAATTGCTCCCGAATCCACCTTGTTCTTCAGATTTGCCCCCCTGCGATTATTTTCTTTTCCCAAACTTGAAGAAATGGCCTGGTGGAAAAAGATTTGGTTCCAACGAAGAAAACATCGCAGAAACCAATGAGTATTTTGAAGGGTTGGAGAAATCGTACTATACGGAGGGAATTGAAAAGCTAGAAAAGCAATGGATCTAGTTTATTGAGTTACGTGGGGACTAAGGTGAAAAATAAATATTTAAATAGACCAAAAAAAGTTTAATTGTTTCCAGATTTTTCACTCTGCCCTCGTATCACGAATAATATAAGTCACGAGCATAATTTACATATTTACTTAATTTCATGGTTTATTTTAATATTGTTAGCGCACTAAATAAGGTTTTTTTTAAAAACATAAACGTTACAATACAATGTGGAATTACGACCTGATACTACAGGTATCTCCGGATTCACCAGATCAAACTTGCCGATTACAAATCTGTCAATTTGATGTTTAATAAATAAATAAATAAATATCAGGGGACAATGTCACACCAATTGACCTAGTCCCAAACTAAGCTCTAGGCTTGTACTATGGTTACTAGACAACGATATAAATACTTAAATAGAGAAATGTATACTTAAATACAAAGAAAACATCCATGACTCAGGAACAAATATTTCCGCTCATCACACAAATATCTGCGCTTACCGGGATTTGAACCCAGGACCGCTAGCTTCATGGGCAGGGTCACTACCAACTAGGCCAGCGCGTCGTTTCTCGCCATACTATTCGAACCTATGGGAATATCATATTCCTCTCATCGCATTCGCTCGGTATCAATACACCAATGATGCGCCAATGATTTTCAAACTGTCGCGGTAAAAGTTGTAGATGTCATTTTTTGTAAAATGTACAATACACAGTGATTCCGCAGTAGGCCATAATTCGAAAAAGGTCATGAGCGTATCCCGGTCTAAAAGGTAAGTAAAATGATTCACTAATAGACAATCTGTCAAATACAATAAATGTCACAATAATAAATTGCAATTATCATTTACATTTGTGCAACGAAAGTGATAACATCTCAACCCTCATTAGCAGTGCACTTCTGACGCCAAAACTTAATCACTTTGTTATCGTGTATTATTATTACTATTTCTTTATTAACACGTGGTGAAAACATGGAAATCCAAGAAGAAGGTATGTACTTTATTTTCTAAGATGTTTCATGTATATATAATTATGTGTGTTTAAATTTTATACACATTTTCTACGGGAGGTCTATCGTTTCGTAAAAAATATTCTTAACTACGAATTCAATTAGAGTTATACTTTGATGCCGACCTGTGCCGCACTAGAGACATACTTCATTTTAAAGATCAAAGTGTTCTTAATAAGGGCTGTAAGTTTCATTCTCGTCTGTCTGTTGTCAACTTTTCTAGTTAAAGGGGTGTCAACGAATAAGTGTCCTTGGTCAAGAATAATGAGATTTTTTCTAACATGTTTATGTCTTTGTTTTAGGTACTATTTTGAGATGTGCTATTTCAAGGCGTACTTTCTTTGATATGTGGCACTCCAAACAAGGCACTGAAAAAGAAAAATGTCGACATATTTTGGGTACTTTGACTGAAATGTCACTTCTTTCCGAGAACATTGAAAATATTCACATGGAGATTTTAAGCAACAGAATTAGCAATTTATGCAAACGATTTTCGTGTTATTGGAAAAAGACTTATTCTAGTAAGTCTAAATTAATAGAAAAATATTCAGATTGGCTTGCTGTAATGGAGTATATTGACATAAATCGAAATATTGTGCCCCGTATTTTGCAGCAGAAAGATAACGTCGATTCGTCTCTTTCTTGTTCGAGTGGCTGCCCGAAAAAAGATTTCAATGACAGTAGTAAACGTACAAAAAGGAGAAGACTTGCTGAACTATCCAACTTCGATTCGTCTGCTGTTAATACGTTGCTCAATACTTCCGCTGATGATGCCAGCTTAAGCTCTACAAAAGTCCACAGGGGAACTGTCTGAAGAAGCAGCTGAAGCGAGTAACAAACACATTAAAGCGTTTCGACAAGAGCATACACGGAAGATGAATCGCGTTTTGACAAACACAGACTTGATTAACAGGCTTCTTCACTCAGATCCACTTATATCAAGTCTAAAAAAGTTACCCACAAAAAAAAAGTGTTTTATCAAAATCTGTAATAGAATTGTTAACTTTAAATAAGTCATTTTAATGCGTTAGTGTTATTTGTTTTATATGATAATATTTGTACAATTTTATTTTAATTGACTGAATAATATGTATTTTTTTTATTATCTGTTTAATTTGATGGTTTTTTAACAACAAGCAACACCTATTTCCACCTTTTATCCAATGGACATCGCGTATAAAATTATTTAAATTCAATGTCGAAAACAACTTTACTCCGAGATATTTCTAGACGTTAAACAAACGTATTTTTTAATTATATATTCACAAAAATGTTTTAAATTTCATTTTACATTATTGCTTTCGTGGTAATTGGAAAAGTAATTACGTAATCAATATTATGAGCATTATACACTCTCAAAATATTACATACATACATACCATCACGCCTTCATCCCAGAGTGGGGTAGGCGGTTACAGAATTACCAACAACTCTTAACAATTTGTTGTTAATTTTATAACCACATTTTGCAAAAATAAAAGATTTACGACGTTATACAGGGTGTGGCCTGTAACAGGAGCAATAAATTTAAAGAATGATTCCTTAGATTATTAGCAGTCACAATTGAAATATCTTAATGTGACAAAGTCCTAATATTTGGAAAAAATTGCCATTCAAATTAAACTTCACAGGCAACGGTTTTTACATCGCAATACGGTCGCTCGTCGGTCATTTGGTGTCTTGGTACGGGGGATGCTACGTCACATATTCTTGAAACGACCGAAATTAGCTTTTATCCAGATGTACTAGAAACTATTTTCATTCTTAAGACATACATAATGGCACTGATTTAGATTTTTTTTTAATTTGTGTTGATAATTGACAAATATTTCAATCCGAACTTTTTCATTAATACTAAGTGTGTCGAGTTGCTTTGGCCACGTTTCAACAAAACTTAATCCGGCAAAATTGTATTCCACAACTATAAAGTATTTATTTCACATCTTTACAGACGCTAGAAAATCATCGGATTATCTGTAGTGAACAATGACTAAGTCAAGTTGTCAAGTCAAATGTCTTGAAAAATCACAATATTACAATCGAAATAATAAATAACTATAGCCATGAACTGCTTTTACTTTACTGTGAGATGATATTTTGCTGGATCTAGACGAAAAGTAAGCCGAGGTGTAAACCGTAAACGTAAATGATAACATACCACTGACATCATCAACCATCAGCAATGCATCAGCTATAAGTACCATACCAGCGGAGCCATCGTCAATGATGACTTGTGCACTAACAAAGCATGTGGGATATCTGAGGCAGCCCGCAGGAGCATGCATAGCACATAGCCAAAGTGTGACTGTGTTCCTCTATTATCGACAGAACAGCCTTTGTGCAAGAATAACTGAAAGAACATACATCTCCAAAAAGTAAACCGTGCTATTCAGGATTACTCAGTTAGTGTGTGTTGTGTTGTTAATTTGTGTTAATAATTGTGGAAATAAACACGTTGATAATCTTCCTTTTGTTAATCATTTTACGTAGTTAGTTTGTTTTTAATAGGTAGTTGTTTTCTAAACGTTTACAAAAAAATGCGTTTATTTTCGTGTTTAATCATTCCATAATTTTATTAAGTATTCGTTGTGAATCATCATCAACAACCCATATACGTCCCACTGCTGGACGCGGGTCTCCTATTTACAGAGGGCTAGGCTGTAGTAGTGCCGTGGTGCCGCTGGCCTGATGCGGGATGGGGACTTCACATATCTTCGAAGGGTTTTAACCTTCTCCGATATGCAGGTTTCCTCACTATGTTTTCCTTCACCGTTGTAGCAAGTGGTAATTAATGATTTAAACTGCACATAAATCGTAAACCAATATTTAGAGGTGCAGGCCCCGGGATCGAACCCGGGAACGACCTCCTGCATGGGAGGCAACCGTTCTAGCAACTAAGCTACCACTGCTACTAGGCTATCACTGCTGAGTTCAAATGCACTGGTAT
This sequence comes from Acleris emargana, assembly GCA_927399475.2. Classification (NCBI taxonomy): domain Eukaryota; kingdom Metazoa; phylum Arthropoda; class Insecta; order Lepidoptera; family Tortricidae; genus Acleris; species Acleris emargana. The sequence continues at coordinate 35,873,393 of OV656835.1, forward strand.
AGTCTTTATTATTTCTACTGAGCCGATCTTCTACACAAAGGCCATTGTTTGTAAACAATACCATTGTCTTTCTTTGTGTGCGTAACACCAAGCCGATTACATACAAAAAAGTAAGAACTACATTGAATGTACATTGAATTATCAACCCTACTCTCTTAGTCAGTAGGTTTAAAATGTAAAGTGTCAGGATACAGATATAAGTCTTTATTATTTGAACTGTGCTTATTCCCTACACAATACTATCATCTACACAAAACTTATATCTGTATCCTGACACTTTACATTTTAAACCTACTGACTGAGAGGGTAGGGTTGATAATTCAATGTACATTCAATGTAGTTCTAACTTTTTTGTATGTAATCGGCTTGGTGTTACGGACACAAAGAAAGACAATGGTATTGTTTACAAACAATGGCCTTTGTGTAGAAGATCAGCTCAGTTCAAATAGTAAAGACTATACTTTGGGGCGATGTTTCTTAATAAGATAGTATCTACTTGACAATCCATCAATCGAAACTAGATCTTAACCTCACGCATTAGAAACTACTAATCGCGTGAGAGCGGTATTCCATGTTCCTTTATTAGCAAGTTTTCTTTTGACAACAAAGGGTATAGCCGGGTTTGTATGGGATACTGGCCCCAGAAGCCAAATCGATTACCGTTTTGCCAATTGATAAGCACAGATGTAAGATGCTATTTAATAAAAAAAAAAAAAAAAAAGCTGCAGGTTTTTGAGAAAATTAAAAAAAACGAAAATTGGTTTTTATTTTTTTTCATCTAAACTACAAAACCGATTTTTTTTAAACTTACACACATTATGTAAGTTATAAAGGTGCATTATTGAAAAAAAAATTGATTTCCAAATATCTTTATAAGTAGTAAAATTTTCACTTTTAAGTTTTCAATTTAAAAAAAAACATTTCCGAAATAGGGACACCCACCAATTTTGGCTCTATTATGTACAATTTAATATTCTATAACATATTTTTTTTTCAAAAATATTCACTTGGAACAACGGGGTAAAAATACCGTGTGAATGTGAACAGACGCAACCGGGACAACTCGCCCGGTCTCGTATCTGGCGATTTACCGCTCTGTACGATTTGAATTTCGAACGTGACAAATTGCTAAAAATGAATACTTATGATATCGAAAAACTATTCAGAAAACATTTTAGCAGCGGAAGTAGAACAAAAAGGCTGGATGCGTAAGAAACTACCCATCTAATGTTCTCATCCAATGCCATTACCGATTTCCCACAATTGTCAGAGCCTCAATTAAAGTTATTGTATACTGGTAGCTTTCAGTTAGGTCAAGCAATTTCATATTTGGCTGAGCTTCTAGATGAAAACGATACTTTCAAAATGGCATACGTTAAAGATCAAACGAAGTTATTAAAAATACAGGTTCAGTCACGACACATTTCCAAAAAGGTGAACAGTTTTTTTTTTTAATATGATCCTGAAGTTGAAGGCATACACACAATAAAACAGTATTTTTGCGAATGTGCCAATGGATTGAGAACTGTGGGCTGCTGTTCGCATGTGGCGGCTGTGATTTACTATCTGTCACACGGCAGATATTTATCTAAAATTCCACGCCCCAGTGAAAGGCTCAGTTCCCTTTTCCGAAATGAAGGCTTAATTGTAACGATTGACATAGATAGTGACGACGATTAGTTTTTTTTATATATATCTGGGAAATATTCCACACAAATTGATCTAGTCCCAAACTAAGCTTTAGGCTTGTACTATGGGTACTAAACACCGATAGAGTAATACTTACATAAATACATAGAAAACATCCATGACTTAGGCACAAATACTCGCGATCATCACACAAGTATTTGCCCTTACCGGGATACGAACCCAGGACCGCTAGCTTCGTAGGCAGGGTCACTACGAACTAGGCAAAACGTGTCGTCAATTAATACATCTCGCAAAATAAACAATATTGTAGGTACATCAACCACAAACTTAACTGACCATCAGTAGACCTTATTAACATTGACGTAAGACCTACTTATGGCCAACTGTTCCTGTCTGTACTATACACATTTTATTTTGACGATGCTCTTATGTTATTTTTATTAGATTCTTGTAGTTAGCCATTTTAATTCCAATAAATGTATGGTATATATTATCATAAGTTGGTTTCATTTTGGATATGTAGTTCAAAACGAATGTTTTTGAAAAAAATATATGTTATAGAATATTAGTTTCTACATAATATAACCAAAATTGGTGGGTGTCCCTATCTCGGAAATGTTTTTTTTTTTTAATTTAAAACTTAAAAGTGAAAATTTTACAACTTATAAAGATATTTGGAAATCAATTTTTTTTTCAATAATGCACCTTTATAACTTACATAATGTGTGTAAGTTTCAAAAAAATCGGTTTTGTAGTTTAGATGAAAAAAAATAAAAACCAATGTTCGTTTTTTTTAATTTTCTCAAAAACCTGCAGCAATTTATTTTTTATTTTTTTATTAAATAGCATCTTACATCTGTGCTTATCAATTGGCAAAACGGCAATCGATTTGGCTTCTGGGGCCAGTATCCCATACAAACCCGGCTATACCCTTTATTTAAAAAGTAAAGCTATTTACAATCCACGCTTATTCAACCTTAATGTCGTTATCTTGTTTTAAAACTATGTGCATTGACCTGTGGCATTGACAATGTGACTTGACAAATCAAAAACCGTCACTAATTCAAAATGGCACGAATTACCTATACCGCTCCCGAATTGTGCGATATGATATTACTGTATGGAGAAGCCCGAGGTAACGCGAACAGAGCCTTAGCATTATATCGAGATCGGTATCCAGACCGGAGGCATCCAGCAAACGGCCGCGTTATTGTAAACGCAGTGCAACGCGTGAGAGACGGTCAACCCGTGACCGGCGGCCGGGTGCAGCCTGCTGCACACGGGCCGGGTGCGGCAGTTAACGTTCGCTTAGCACTAGAACAGCGAATCCTACGGCATTTTAGGGAACGTCCAATGACAAGTACGCGAAAGGCAGGTTGTGTCTTTGGACTTAATAATAGAACTGTACACAAAGTGTTAAAAAATAGGAAAAAACACCCTTACAAGTTTTTAAAAGTTCAGGCCATGCTGCCACGTGATTATCCGGTAAGACTAGCTTATTGTGAGTGGTTCTTGCAACAGTGCCGCGAACAAAATGATTTTGTGCGAAATATCATTTGGACAGATGAGTCTACTTTCACCAACAATGGCATGTGGAACAGGAGAAATACACATTATTGGAGCAGCCATAACCCACGTGTGATGAGACAAACTGCTCATCAGTATCGTTTTTCAGTCAATGTGTGGGCAGCAATTAATGGAAACGTAATAATAGGCCCTGTGTTTATTAATGGCACGTTAAATACCGAACGTTTTCTGGAATTAATAAATGATACAGTGGTAGAATATTACAATAATTTGCCAGAAAACATAAAAAATAGAACATGGTTTCAACTGGACGGAGCTCCCGCTCACTCTGTTGTGGCAGTGCGTAACAGACTATCACAAATATTTGGCGATCAATGGATTGGGCGGTATGGCTCTAAACGATGGGCGCCGAGGTCTCCGGATCTAACTTGTTTAGATTTTTTCTTTTGGGGGGCGGTGAAAGATCTTGTAAATTTTGCTGAAGTCGATTCTGTCGAAATGTTAAGAAGCAGAATTATCGGGGCATTCGACACTATTCGGCAACAGAATCTTGACGCAGTGCATCAACATACGATACTGCGTTATGAAGCTTGCAGACGGGCCAACGGACAGCACATTGAAAATTAAATCAGTTTTTTTTTTACTTAATACAAATATGTTATTAAACGTGTACAAAATTATCCTAGTGTTTTAATGACTTCATTTCTTATCAATTCGGTGGAAATACGGCGGCAGCGTGTCCAGTCAAGTTCACGCATAAGGAACTGGCGAGCGCAGCCGTGTGTTATTTACACGAACCGTTTGGAGCCACTTTTCACACCTCGATAAATCTAAACCTATATTAAACATAATAATAACAACCTCATCAGTTACTGCTGAAAAGTGACATTAACCCCTCTCAATATGGCTGGATCTGCTGCAATAGGTTTTTGCATGATCATCAAATTCTGTATATTGCCATTAGTGCACTTGCTCCTTTTACTGAGTTATTTAAGATTCTAAAGGTTTTGGGTCTTTCCCTGTCCTCCGATCGGAACTCCGATTGGTAGGAGGAGCGGGTTTTTTTTTTGCCATGCCTCCGATTGAATGGATTTTGTTTTTATCACTTACTTTACCTAATCAAAAGTACAGTCAAGGCCATTAGACTGTATTTTTGGCCGATTGTCCGCGTCGATATTAACGATACACCGTACAGTCAATAAAAGACAAAAATAAAACTTACTTAATTCTTTACTCTTTCTAAGTAATGTCCTATGCTTTATTTAAATTACGAGAATTCATAATACTAAGTGAACTTGGTGATGGTCGTAGGCCTCGTTTCGGCAATTAATACCCGAGCACCAGAAGAATTCGAGACCTATCAACTTCTTCACTTCATCTCTCGGTATTATGAATTCTCGTATTTTAAATAAGTCTGACCCGTTGTTGTACCCACAATTTACGCAATTGTCTTGCTTTAAAATGAAACGCGTCATTGCCCAAGGCCAAGTGATTGTGGTACATCAATAATTGGTAGTCATCGATGGTAATATCGTCCAAAACTTCCACATAGTCCGCCATCTGTAAAAGAAAATGTAATTATTAAAATTAACAGCCATTAACAAAATATAAACACAGTTATGTATGCGTCTAGTTAAAATATTGTGTTCCATTACAACTGTCTTCTTCAACGAAATCTGTTTCTTTAGTTACCCAAGTAAAATAAAATAAAATACAAAGATTATGTATTATTTAATACTTACTGAATTGCTCTACCGTGAAAATTAAGAAAATGCCTCGTTGCGTGATAATAAACTGAACAGCCCAAAAAGCGACGGCTTTGAATAGATTTTCTGTGGAAAGCGGAAAATTGACACGTTCGGTTTTCATACATACTGTTACATGTAATTTTGCTGACCTTTTCGCGGGTTAGTCTTTTTTGTTAAACCTTTGCAACATATTTTTTTGGCTCGCTTTTCGGTTAGATTTATGTGCAGGTGACTGTACTGTGGAGTTTTTTGATATTTAATTTATTCGAAATGTTCATTATTATTTATTATCTTACAAACCATAAACAATGTAATTGTAAGTGTGAACTTTTTAGGAATTATGTACCTACTTAATACCTACTCTATTATTACAACGTAATGATTTGACAATTTACGTCAAGGTGGTAAATCAAAACTTTTCCAAATTGCAATAATAAAATAAGTTACGACGCATTACATCCAATTTGTTGTTTACATCCAATGTTGAAATAATTTTGCTACCGTGCTACACATACTGCTTTTCACATCACCAATGAGAAAAATAAAAGATCTTAGGGATTTATCGATTATGTGCAAATAGTATGGACTTAACCGACGAAAAATATTTTTTTGTCGTGTATGTGCATACTATTTTCATATTTCATTGCGTTTATGTTTTATACTGGCAACAAAATGTCCTTGAACAGAAAAGTTCTACTTTGATCCCTCCTAGCAGGCAAGAAAAGTCCCCTTTCCGAATAGGTGATGTGAAAATTACATTCCCCCCTCCCCATATCTTGAACTACTATTAATTTACCTGTATGGTAACAGCATCTCTTTCGCAGTTGCCGAAAATGAAAGTAAATTTTTATGGGATCTGCTTCGGATACTGCTCAAAAATGGGTCTGAAGTTAAAAGCAACCTATTTAAAACGTCTATGTTGCATTGCTCCCGTGAACATATTCGGCTGTAACATTCTCGGTACAATCGAAAATGTTTGTTTCTTGCATCTGCAGCTTCATCAGATAATGACCCAATAGGTATAGGACATGGTCTATCACTGTGGGCCCTCTCTATAAAATCTCTTGTGCTTCATTATTTTCCCTGAGAGATTCCGTTTTGCGTCTTTTGCTTCGTTCACACAAATTTTCAAAGGACTTTTGCGGCCGGTGGCCGGTATTGCATAACACTGTAATAGGTATTTCTATAGTTCCTTGCAACCAGTTATAATCATACATCGTTATCGCGGGTGCAACAACGATTTGACAGTACCTAGTCAAAGATTATGACAAATAGGCAATAACAGAAGTGACACTCGTATCGAGAAACGTTTATACCTACGAGTTCAAAATGTATCATATTATTTCAAATGTCTTACTTCCGTATTTGACTTGATTAGTAGTACATATTTAAAGAGATTAGATACGCAATCCTAACCTCAACCTCTTCAGTCACTTTTCCTGCTACTTTAGACAATTGTCATTCTTGATTGATTTGATAAGTACAAAAAGATACAAAAATATATCTAAATTAAATATGAAATATATTTAAAGAAATTAAACTAGTTCTGGACAAAAATATTTGACTTTTATATTATTTTATTAAAGCTGACACGTTGACTCATAAAAGCGTTTACAAATTGTAAGACAAGTGTAATTGACTGTTTCCAGCGAAAATTTCGTGCAAGATATGAAGAACTTCTTAGAGGCTTAGAGTGTATAGGCAGAAAATTCCGTTCATACTGAACCGACCATCTGTTATATCTGTTCTTTAATAGATTTGTTTTTGCTCCCGCGATAACGATGTATGGTTATAATTTTTCTCCAAAAAAGCGACCTCAGCTCGACCAGCTGCTTGCCAGCGAGACTTCATATCGTATTTCAATCGAGCAAATCTCTGCTGGAAGTCTTCTTTCCGCTCAACCGGTAAGCAAGCAGTTTCCCTTTTCCTCAAAATCCAGTTTTCTATCCAGTATTCTATAGCCATGTTAAATATGGTAATTCGAGTAACCATATTCACGCCAGAACCACCTAAAACAAATAAACAGGAACGTTAGAATAACGACCGCAAAGTTATCGTGGTTTGGTCGAGCAGGCCGCTATTTCAAATTCATAAAAAACATTGATGCAGCAGTCTAAAGCAGTATTTTAAAATAGTACTTAAAGAATACTGACAATACTAATGTAGTAAGTGTCAAGACCTGATATTGCCGGGAAATATAACTAAAATGCGAATAATTATAATACATACATACATACATAAACTCACGCCTTCATTCCCAGAGTGGGGTAGGCAGAGCTACAGAATTACCAAGCACTCTTAAATAAGTTGTTGATAATTCTGTAACCACGTTATAATAATTATAATAGATTGGTGAAAATGGGTAAATCTAGAGAGTACTTCTATAAAATGTTAAATTATATAAGAGAACTATGCAAAACTAGACGTCTTCATATAAATATAAAATGTACATACCTGGTTGACTATTCTCCATTATATAAATCAATGCAGTTCACTTCAGAATGATTCCAAATAAACCAAACGTAATGTAAATATTTGTGTTATGCGCACTCGCAACAATTCAACAGTGAGCAACAGCGGTCGAAAGTTGACTGATACTTAAGTTGTGTAAATTCCACAATTTTATCTATCATGTATTATTATTACATAGACCCTTGGGTAACCGCCGGTTAAAAAAAATACCTTGATTTCGCCTATTTGGTTTTTATACCTAATGTCCGCGTTTTAGTGTCAAATACCCCTGTGTGCATCGGTAAAATAATATTGCTTTGGACATGCTATGGTATTGTCAAGTCATACATACATACATACCTCCACGCCTGTAATCTCAGAGTGGGGTAGGCAGAGCTGCAGAATTACCTACAACTTTAAAAAGTCAATGTTGTGATAACATTTATTTACGTGACGCCAATGGCAACCGTATAAAAACAATACGATAACATATCAAAAACAATATTATTAATGCTGTGCTGAGGAGGTACTGCCTTCAAAAATAATAACCTTCGGTTTATATTGCTTGGACCATTCATCGTTTTACTTTAAGCGAGTGTTTCTATGTTTGGGGCTAGACTAGATCTAAGGGGTACACTACACGTTCACGATATTTTATTGATTGTTTGTTTGTCACTGCTATTAACTTATTAACTATTACGTTATTAACTTGCATACAGCTAGTCCGTGGAGTCCTTGGGAGAACTGCTGGCAGCTGCGAGAGTGTTACAAGGACCACTCCAAACGCATGATGCTGGCGCGACAGCTGGAGAGGCAGATTCTGTTCCTAGCGCTGATCAATCTCCTCCTGATACCGTTAATACAGGCCTGGCAGATACTCTATTTCTTCTTCAATTATGCTGAGGTTTGTCCTAAAGATTTGGTTTAACCTTTCAACGCCACATCTGACGGCACGTACATAAGTACATCAGAGGCCAGGACTCCATGCGCCGACTCAAAATGTATGAAACAGAGAACAATGGGGAATATTCATGACTTATGTTCATAGCTTCAATAAAAGTTAATTCATGTAACAATCGCCTTTTTTTTGGCTAGTTATTAAAGTAACTAAAATACAAGCCAACAAAGATTTGTTTCTACAGGGTGTCCAGGAGATAGTGGCCAACCTTACAGGGCCGCAAGAAAAACTCAGATTCCTAAACTTTAAATTTGATTTGTTTTTCTCTTAAAACTGCTAAACTTTTATTCATTTCGTTGATAATTTAAATTTAATCAGCTATCTTTTACAGCAAACAAAACTAAAAAATCTTATAAATGTGGCCTGTGGCATCGAAAATGGTGAACCAGGGCACCGCATTTCCAAAATTTTGAACAGTTGAGATTGAGATATCTCGTTTTTGGTGCCACTTTTACTAAACATGATTTGTCATATTTATTTATTTACTTCTGAGCTGAGCTATCCAGCCCTGTAAGGCTGGCCACTATTTCCCGGACACCCTGTATATCTTTTTAGCAAAACAGAATTTAACTGGGAGTTATATATATATTATATAGGAGGATATTACATGACGTCGCACGGCGTATCGGATCTCTTTTTCTAATCGCTGTCGTATTAGCAGTATGAAATGTTTGCATCATCCGCATTTCTCAGCTGATTGAAATTTTAAATTCACTTTTTGTGATCTCATTTGCGGTATTTTCATATTTTGTTGAGAAATGCGTTTTAAAATATCTATGTATATTCCCAATTGTAACTCAATCCGAAATGTATTCCCGATCATTTCAGTGTGCCCGCTCGTAATGAATGCGTACGTGAGAATCCAAGCGAGTGCTGTGTAAATTCCATGAATATATGAACTTTAAATTAAATTCGCTCGAGCCCGGCCCAGTCGTTGGGAATCGTACATAAGAGCCATAAGTCGGCGTCGATTACTATTTCGAGTACTCAGGTGACGTTGAGGTTTCCAGCCTGCGACGCGATCTGAGCTTGACGTTCATATAAACTGGGTGCGCGTGCGGTCAACCTCGTCCAGTCTATGTAGGACGTTGTAATATTACGATGGCAGATCTAGCTCCTAGACCAAGCCAAATTAATGTACTTACATATATGATTTTTACCGTTTGTATTTAAAATGAACTGCTCCTGCATACTTGCTGTTAAATTCGAAACGTCTTGTCATGATATTTTCGACTAATTTTAAGCTATAGAAGTGAAATCCGTGTTGTAACGGGGGGCGGGTGTGCGCAGCTAGTGAAGCGGTCGCCGGCGTCGCTGGGCCTGCGCACGTGGTCGCTGTACGCGCGGGTCACGCTGCGCCACTTCAACGAGCTGGAGCACGAGCTGCGCGACCGGCTCAACCGCGCGCACAAACCCGCCACCAAGTACCTGGCCAGCTTCTCCTCGCCAGTCACCACCGTCGTCGCCAAGTAACTACCCTCTTACAATTAACACTACACAACACACAAACCACACCACACTCTAATTAACCATTCAAGTGGCAAGCAGCCGTTACACGGATGCTGTGAAAAAACAATTTATACTTATGACATTAACTCGAATTTCAACTAAAGGGTTAAACAAACAATAGTACATTTTGATGCAATGCGGAAAGTATGTCATTTTAAACGAGTTCCGAGGTGTCTTAGCCCGAGCTGCAAGCGAGGGGGGACAAGACTCGTGACTAGTGATAATGACAGTTCCGCACGTGTATCAAACAACGTTTTTTAATACATTTGCGAAAAAAATTGTATTTGTATATTTATGTATCTGTGTTTTGTGTGTTTCTGTATGTGTGTATCTCTGTGTGTGTCAGTGGCGAAGCGTCACGTGAATAAATAGGCAAGCCGGAGCAAAAAAATGGTGTATGGCGTGTGTGCTTGTCTGCCCCTTCCGTGACATAAAAAAAAACATACCTTAAAAAATGGATGTCGTCTTTTTAGTTCCCAAAAAGCAGTGCTGAAGTGTCGCGTGCGTTAACTGTTTCTACATGCCATCCTTGCAGTTAGTGTCCACCACCTTCGCCATACATGACATCACTGGTATTACATGTACAGTGTATGTCAAGTATGACAAAAGTGGCTTTTAAAAAAGCCGTTGCGTTCGCACACATTAAACACACATACAGTATAATTTACGTTAGTTAAGTTAGTTAGTAATCAAAACACACACACACAGTAAAAATTAGCTTGCTTTGTTAGTACCCATCATGCAAAATAAAAACGTCCTTAGTTAAAAACAAAACAAAAATAAACCAAATTAAATACATGCACTGCAGGTCTGCACACAGAAACCCAAAAAAAGACTTAATTAAACATAATATATACAAATTCGTGCAACAAAATCAACCAAATGAAGAAAACCCACGGCCCGCGGGCATGTGCCATCCGTACCTGTTAAGAAAACCACGACACGCATAAAGCGACAAACAATCCAAGTAAGCTTATGTTTATGCAAATAAATATAGAAACCGACTGAAAACTCAATATATACCTACACTTTACACTAATCACTTGAAATACGCTAGGTACAGTTCGATATTTATTTATAACTTAAACTTAAACTCATGTAATAATATACAACTCCGTATATGTTTCTCGCTTTGAGCATGTTTCCTAGCTGAATTATATAAATTGTTAATATCTGCAAAACCTGTTCGATTCCAAACACTGCTAGAATCGGAAAACAGCAAACATGAATAGCAAAATAATTTGTTTAATTTGCAGCTGCCAGTCAGCCAATTGTATTTATCATAATATGATAAATACAATAATAATCATATTATGATTCGCTGTGGAAATGTTTGAAGAATCCATCTCTACGCCTATAATCAATTTTTATGTCTGGGGGAGCGCGTCCTAACTTAATGACATGTTTCTTATTTTCAAAGGATAACTTTGAAAAACATGTTTGTTCATTAAGTAGGTAATCTGTAAGACAACACTCAATTTGAACCAATGCGGCCATTTGTACAGGCAAAAATATTTAAAAACCAAACCACGAATATAACCTAAATAGATCGAAGCAAAAAGAACAATATTTAGGTACCTAACTAAATATAAACAAACCTAACACCAAAAAAAAAAACAATCACAGAACACTTAGGTCACTTAGCAAGCTAAATTTCACTAGTTGAGTCTCATAAAACACAATAAGTTAAGTAATAACACAAATTAAACTATAAATCAAAACAAAACACCGTGTATTTTAGCGCGAGGACGCGAAAGTAATGGCGTAATGAAAAAAGTAGTTGCAGGTCGTGACCGACAGGGGACGGTTGAGTGTCCTTGGGAAAAGAAAGTTAACGCATACACTTTTTCAAAATTGTATGAAATAAGCCGTTGTACGACGGCTGGACTTGCGAGCTTACTCCCACCCGTTTTTACATTGGTGTGACGTGCCGCTGTGTCTGTGTGCGAGTTAGAAACGCTAGGAAATTGTTTGAATGTGTTAGTGCAAGTCTGGCGCTGAGTCAACGGATTGTTTGGCGGTTTTAATTGTGGGTGTAAGTTCGAGCGCGCGTAGTGTAATGTAACAGAGCGTGTGTGCGTGTATACGAATATATTGTTCTTGTTTCTTTCTAGTAATATAGGTTACTGAATGGGTGTGAGCGAGTGATAGATTTCGGCTTGGTAAATAAATAAATTTGAATTGCGGCGTTAGTGTCTTTTGTTCATGCATCGTATTATGAAGCAAGGTAAAGCTATAGTACACCGGGTTACTTTCGGTTTTACGTTTTGTTGTTTGTTTGTATACCTAGTACCTACTCTATGCATAGGAATTTTTAGGGAAGCCACTGGGAATCGGGTTGTATGGACGCTTCACTACTGGTGTGTGTATCTCTGTGTGTGTGTGTGCGTGTGTGTCTGTGTATCTGTCCTCTTCCCCCCGGACCTCTGAAGTGAGCTAACGTGTGAACACACTCTGTCCGAAAATACTTAATGTTTAATAAAATATTAAATAAAACAAATTGTAACGTCAAATACTAGGAGAGCATAACTGCATAGACATTAAACGTAACGTACAGTGCCGTACATTGCTGTGACGTGTGTGAGTTATCCGCGTCACAGTATATAAATAAACCAGTAAAGAAACTAGGCCTACTTTTCAAGATAAATACCTACGCTCCAATTGAGCGTAAGGGTTGTCCACTGACATTTTGTAAAATTGAAAAAAAAACTTGTTTATTGTATCTCAGCTAGTTAGTGCAAAATCGATACGTGTGATCTGCGACAGCAAATCCGTTGCAGATTGAGAAAAAGTAGCCGCCATCTTGAACTTTTTAGTTATTCAACCGATTGCTTCCAAAATCGATATATGGGGATGTGTATGGTCTCCGACAACTTATCTGTTGACAGATTGAGAAAAAATAGAGGCCATATTTATTTTTTTATTTATTCAACCGATTGCTTCCAAAATCGATATCTGGGGATGTGCGTGGTCTCCGACAACGAATTTGTTGGCAGAATGAGAAAAAGTAGCCGCCATCTTGAACTTTTTTATTATTAAAATAAAATAAAATCAAGATGGCGGCTACTTTTTCTCATTCCGCCAACAGATTAGTTGTTGGAGACCATACACATCCCCAGATATCGATTTTGGAAGCAATCGGTTGATTAACTAAAGAGTTCAAGATGGCGGCTACTTTTTCTCATGCTGCCAACGAAATCACTGTCAGAGACCACACAGATCCCCAGATTTCGATTTTGGAAGGAATAGGTAGAACAACACAAAGTGTAACATGGCGGCGGTTTCTTCTTTTTCTAAATTCGAGAGGAAGTATGCTTATTTGACATATTTCATAACCTAATAAACAAAATGTCAGACGTGTTGCAAAAGTTCCCGATTCGTCGGGAGATCTACCGATTTCGGCTCTTCCCTCCCGATATCACGATTTAGCGACCCCGTTTCCCGAATTTCTACATTTCGAACCAAAGTAACAAATTAAAACAGTATTTTTAAGACGAGAACACCAAAGGTAGACACTCAAAGAAGGACCTATCCACGGTCGAGAATTAAAAAAAAAAAAAAAAACACTCAATGTTCAAATATTGCAGAGATGTTTATTATTTTATATCGTTTAATAATTTAATAGTTTGTAAATTAAAGTAATTAGTGAAAAATAGAGTTGTTTTATTTCGACTAAAATCTCCCGAGTTCTCTCGAATTAACGCTGGGAAATTAAACGATTTTTATATTTTTACTTTTGCAACACGTCATCGTATTATAAAAAGCATTTTATTTAAAAATATTTTATTTATTCTTACCTTTCAACACCAGCAGAGAGTTTAAAAAATGAAAGTTCCGGGTTTGAAGAAGCCGAATTCAAACAACCGTATACAGGGTGTCCCAGAAACTGAAGTCAACCCGCCTAGGGCTGATAGACCAGCTCATAAGCTATCGATTTAACCCCCATGTATGTTCAGCAATTGTTATTAGTTTCCGAGATATTGATCATTTTAATCGGAATTATTGTCATTTTTCCTTATGTCCGTGCTACGAAAAATCCCTAAATACAAGAATTAATTTACATTTTTTTCAGTGTTTTCTTGCATGATTAGAATCACTGTGAAATAAGGAAGTTTTTAAAGCTACATGCCAATTTATTTTTTATTACAAATGTTTGAGTAAACGCACAGAGTTACTTTCTCCATACTAAGAGAACCCCGCGTTTGTTTTTCACCAAGTATGGAAAAACAAACTTTGTGTGTTTTCTCAAAAAGTTGTAATGAAAAAATGTTTGGCATGTAGCTTTAAAAACTTCCTTATTTTACAGTGATTCTAATCATGCAAGAAAACACTGAAAATAATGTGAATTAATTCATAAATTTAGGGATTTTTCGTAGCACGGACATAAGGAAAAATGACAATAATTCCGATTAAAATGATCAATATCTCGGAAACTAATAACAATTGCTGAACATACATGGGGGTTAAATCGATAGCTTATGAGCTGCTCTATCAGCCCTAGGCGGGTTGACTTCAGTTTCTGGGACACCCTGTATACCACGCAATACTTTTGTGGCATCTTTCTCAAGAACGAACGTAAAATGCGAAGGAGCCCATTCGTCTCGACGCGACACACGCGGCTGACAGCACCGCCAAATCCTCTTAGCGGTCTCGTAGAGGCGTGCGTCTGTGTGAGTGCGTCGTTTCGAGCATTTTTTCGTAGCTTCTTTACTGGTTTATTTATATACTGTGTCCGCGTTGTGTCGTGTGCGCCCACCGGTGCGCCTCACCGTGCTACGTCATCGCCTGCTATCTAAGTTGCGCTACGCACCCACTAATTACCGCTGCGCAGATGGTACCTTTTTTTAAACATGCACACTATTCGGTTGGATGCACGACGCACGTCTTAGAACAAAATATACTTTTTAATATATTTGCTCAAAAAGTGGTACTTTTCGTAGCTGTATATCGTGCGGAAATTTGTATTTTTTCGAACTAGTGCTTTTTACTTTTCCTATTTCGCACTAGTGCGTTTTAATTTTCCTTTTTTTTAAATATAATTTTGTTTCAAATTCCAAGCCGTGCATCCGACTAATGAGTTTGCATGTTCAATCACTTTTTGATTACGTCATTTAGCATTGAAACTATAAATATAGGTAATATAATTTTAAATATTAAAATTACACACACACACATACACACACAAATTATCTAGGTAATATTAAAAAAATCAGCTCTCATCAAGATGGCTGAATCTGAATGAGTATTACGAATGATCGTATAGTTGAGTATTAAGGTGGACTCACGTTACACCATGCTGAAGCCGGACCCAGCCTAGCACGGTGTAATGTGAATCCACCTTTATGCGTTACCACTGGCCAATAGAGTATTTGTGCTTCTTGATTTTTAAATAATATAGGTAATTAAATTACTATGTTCCTTTTTTTTTTCTTTGATTTGGTTGAATAGTCAAAACCATTGCCCTTATGAAAAAAGTCTGTCAATTAAAAGTAA
Organism: Acleris emargana; assembly: GCA_927399475.2. NCBI lineage: Eukaryota > Metazoa > Arthropoda > Insecta > Lepidoptera > Tortricidae > Acleris > Acleris emargana. The sequence goes on from OV656835.1 coordinate 35,888,729, forward strand.
AACAAAATCCCGCCTTTTTAGCTAACTACGTAAATTTGTCTCCTTTAATTGCTGTTTTTATTTTTTATTGTATTTTTTTCGCAGATGTATTAAAAAAACGTTGTTTGTACGTGCGGAACTGTCATTTTCACTCGTCCCGAGTCTTGGCCCGAGCTGCAAGCGAGGACGAATGACATACATTCCGCACTAATATCAAAATGTACTATATTTAAAAAAAAGGGATAAGCAAAATGGACTAGTGCGAAATATCCAACTTTTCGCACGATATGCAGATTGAAAAAGTAAAAAGCACTAGTTTGAAAAATCCAGCTGTCTGCACGATATACTCGTACAGCTATGAAAAGTACTTACCACTTTTTTAGCAACAGTTTTTTTTGAACTGTTCCTTTTACTTTCCTATTTTGCAGTAGTTGCATTTTACTTTTCAATTTTTAAAAGAAATAAGCCTTGCATTCAACCAAATAGTTTGCATTTTTAATTAAAGTACCAGGAGCGCCGGGGTAATTGACAACATTAAAAAAAAAAGCAGTATTGTTTTTTCGCGTTTATAATAGCTGGTTAAAAATTAGACTACCCGTATTTCTTGGTTTTTCTTTATTTAACTTAAATTCGTCGTTAATAATTATAGTAATTAAAAAGACCGTATATACAAAGTTAGGAATACTGATGTCGTGATCTTAGCATAATATAAAATAAAAAAATAAAACTTAAAACAGCACCAGAACTGACTGTCATGTCATGTCACTCACTTGTCAATCATTCGCTGCCGTTCGTTCACAAATTTGTTATTTTGCGTAATTTAATTAATTACATAATTTGTAGACGCCATTAAAATAAATAAACTATTTTGTGTAGAATCGAAAGCGTGTCGTTAGAATCAAGTAATCCGTCAGACAGATAAAAAATGAACATGACAGTTGTATATTTTTTTCAATTCCTTTGGTAATAAATGGACTAAGGGCACTATAAGTATATTCCTAACATTCACAATCCAACTTTTTTTACTGTTTTTCCTTAATATAAAAAAAACTACTGCAAAAAAAAATACAAAGATATTTTTACTGTAATCAGCAGTGTAAAATCTAGAAACGGTATTTTATTTTACTACCTTAGCACATAATGAATTGTTGTCAATTGGGGGTGCGTAGCTCAACTTAAGGTGGGTCCACACTTGTGATTATTTACCGAACATTATCTCGTGACCGTATCAGAAACACGTGTCAGTACCGTTAATGTGTCACAAGCCGCAGTACGGTTCAATCCATTCCGAACACTTAAAGAAACTGCTGAACAAAGAATAAACGGCAGCACAATGTATGGAGTTACGATCTACTAGCTGGGCCCAGCGTGGCCGCTGGTCTGTTTACTGTCACGCATCTAAGTTACGAGTTACGATCCGATCCATCGAAAGTAGGTTTTCTCAAAGCATATTCGCCACTGTCCGCGTGGCCAGGAAACGTCCACACTTGCATTTATGACACGCGTCGAAGTACGCCCGATGACACAGATACAGACAAGGGGTAGGAGTGGATCACGGCGTTAGCGGTATTGACACGTGTTTCTGATTCCGTCACGGGATAAAGTTCGGTAAATTGTCACAAGTGTGGACCCACCGACCGACTCTTGAAGCGATGCCATGCCACGCAGTCTAGTTCGACACCATACGTCTACATTTGTAACATTTTATCGAACACGGTTTGCGACCGTGTCAGCACAACCTTAGATCGTCCACATTTAGCGTAAGATGTTCTGTAGCTATGACACGTAGTCCGGTCCGTCGTCATGTCACAAGTGTGGACGCACCTTTAGATCGCAGGCAATGACGTAGCTCGGCACACTTAACACAGCTCGGATGACTCACACACGTCACAGCATTGCACATCACTGCAGGTTAGGTAGGTATTTCTAATGTTTATGCACTCCTATTTATCCTATTTATTAAAATTGAAGTAATTTCGGTCAGAGTGTGTTCACTCGTTATCTCACTTAAGAGGTCCGGGGGAAGAGGACAGATACACAGATACGTCGCTTGCAGCTCGGGTCAAGACACCTCGCTGCCGGGTCAAGCGTATGTCCGTTATCTTGAGATACATGAGTTACGCGTAACAAGTCTAAATGCTATTTATTCCGATGCCTTAACAGAGCCACAGAAACAGATTTATAATTTATCTTAATTACTTACCATAATATAATAAGTTATGGTTAAGTACTGCATCTTAAGTTACTCGTATATCACATCACATAGGAGCGACAAGCTTTTTACGCGTCTAGCAAATTCTGTCTTAGTCAACTAAAGATACAGGACCTAACCGTGATTAACTCGTGCAGAAGTAATTCGCCATTCGCGCGCGAGACACGCATGAACCAATTTATTTTACCAATATTTTGTTTGTTTAGTGTGACTTATGCATTTTATTTTTAAACAATTGTAACCAAGAAGCCATTATTTGTTGTTGAAAGTCATACTGTGTCGTTCCTTCTTTAATTATTTAAAAAAAACATAACTTATAACAAGTTGTGTTTTTTAACAAATAAGAACATTTTAAGGTTTTTTTAAACCAAAAAGCATGTGGTAGGGGAGAAGTGGCATGAAAGAGCCAGGTTTTGAAAGAGCCACTTGCATTATTTCGGAAGTTTTAGAACAGATTTGGTTGGCAACACTATTTTTAGGTGAACTGTAAAATTTTTGTGAGGGACGGGAAATCAGTGCTGCCACCTAAAAATAGTGTTGCCAACCAAATCTGTTCTAAAACTTCCGAAATAATGCAAGTGGCTCTTTCAAAACCTGGCTCTTTCATGCCACTTCTCCCCTACTTACCTATTACAAAAAAGTTTGTTAACACTCAATTATGTTACATATCATAAATGGAAGTATATAGTTAATAAAAAAACCGGTCAAGTTCGAATCGGACTCGCGCACCAAGAAGGGTTCTAATTTTAAGATTTTCAAATACCCCTCGACACGGTGAACTCAATTCAAAATTTGGACCGCCGTTCCTTGCATTAAGACCTTGTTTTCTCCGATTTAGTTAAACTTGTATAGTTTTCCGTTTTTTTCCTATATTTGTAGTATAAGGCGGTATTACTTGCCAAATTTCATAGATCTAGGTCAACGGAAAATACCATATGAATTTTGATTCTCTTGAAAGTGTCGAAATATACGTTTTTTGCGACATAAACGTCCGTATCTTTTTATAACGTTAACTTAAAGTTTGATATTTTCATAGCTTCAAGAGACTGTAGACTTGAGTATATGGTTTTAATTTCAACTCGATACCATCACGAGTTCCCGAGATAAAGGGTCTTGACAGACAGAGAGACGGACAGACGGGCAGACGGAGAACAAAGTGATCCTATAAGGATTCCGTTTTTTAAATATTAAAGTAAACTGAAAAAATAAAGACCTATTCAGCTCAACAAAATAAATCAATTATTGCACGCTTAGTTAGTTAGTGAGGAAAGTTTTTTTACTTTTAAAAGAGTTATTTAAAAGCTACGTAACGTAATCTCTATTAATGTGCCAATGTTTATAGAGCATGAGTGGTCGCTGTTTGTAAGGTGCTGTTATAGAGACGTGTGTTGATGCAGGAACGTGGTGTTCATATCGGCCAGCGTGCTGGGCGTGCTGGTGGTGCTCTCCGTGTACGACGAGGACGTGCTGACGGTGGAGCACGTGCTCACCATCATCACCATCCTCGGCTGCGTGCTAGCAGGCGCTAGGTATGTCACGCCATCACTGACCGTCTGCTCTCATCACTCATGACAGTCATCATCCGCAGCCTCGCCTCATACATCTCCCCCATTATATTAAAGCGGTGTATTAATATGGATAGGGCATTCGTCGGTCTCGCACTTACATGTTACAAAGTGACCGATGTTTTTATCTACATTAGTCCACAGCGATTAATGCGACCATAACATAATACGACCCTTCTTTATTTTTTACACGGAACCCGACAATTGCCCAAAGGGAAACACATTGGAAATCTAATTTGATTAAAGTATGCTTTACCGAATTTTGTTAACCTAAAATAATATCTCCGTGCGGCCTACTTACTGAATAAACATCTTTTATCTTTTTTTGTCATCTGTAATTGTTGATACGCGGTTAAGGTGGTATTCCATCTCAAATGACAATACCAAGATAGAGGGAGATAGTTTACGGAGTTCTCAATCAAAGAGACCGAAAAGGAGACCTTAATTTGTGTCTTTGTCATCGACGCGCCTCTTTTATGCTTGCCACTTTCGGATGAGGGGCCAAACAAACCGCTGTCATTTCAAATTGTTTTCGTTAACGTATGTGTTAGAAGCAAACCCCGTTATCAGTGTTGCAGAATCATTGAAAATGCTAGGGTTGGCACTGTATGTATAATTTGATGCAAGTCGTATTATGTACGTACAATTTGTTTATTGATTATCCAGTTAAAATGATGATTTTCATGAAATACAAAATTCCGAGCTAAGTTTAGGAGAATCTATGAGCATTGTTAATGGCGTGTGTGATTAGACAGATGACCATGTTAAAACTTCACGACAAAGGAAAAATTGTGTATATGAAGTTGAATACAGTTAAGTAAAGCACAGTGAGAGTAATTTTATAATTACATAATTGTGGGGAAGCTGAAATAACGAAATATATTAACAAAACGTGGAACATTATAATAACCTTACGTATTTACCAACTACATCTGTAGAAGTAAGGACTGTTCAATTTACTAAGCGGACATACTTAATTCAATATTAATCCTTCAACTAAAAAAATACTGATAGGCAGTGGCTGGTTATAAAATAAACGTAGACAAGTCTATCAAGTGTCGTATTTTGTTTTTAATTGTCTAAATATTTTTCACGATGGAGCGAATTAATATTAAAGAACGCAAATTAATCTTGCAAAAATGGTGTACAGGCCAATTTTCACTGCGAAAAATTGCGAATGAGTTTAAATTTTCCAAGTCATCCGTGTTTCAAATCATAAAAAAATTTGGAGAGCATCATACGCTCGACGATTTACCAAAATCGCGGCGGAGAAGTGGCCCGGCAAACCCAAATGTCGAAGAAAAAGTCGTGCGGCTGTTAAAATCAACAAAGTACATGTCCGTTCATGAAATTGCTAAAAAAGCAGGTGTTAGCGTAGCCACTGTACAAAATATCAAGAAAATAAATAATATACGGACATATAAGAAGCAAAAAATGCCGAAAAGAAGTTCCGAGCAACAAATACGGTCCAAAAAAAGATGCCGCAATTTATACGATATTTTTCTGCAAAATAAATCTCGATGCATTCTCATGGACGACGAAACGTACGTGAAATTTGACACCAGTACGTTACCGGGGCCCCAGTATTACAATGCGGCTGTAGGAGAAATTGTACCCAATTCCGAAAAAAACATTAAAATTTACAAATTCGGGAAGAAAGTCCTTGTATGGCAGGCAATTTGTTCCTGTGGCCTCAAAAGTACGTCTTATTTTGCAACTGGAACTATTGGTGGCGAAATTTATAGAAAGGAATGCATCACAAAACGGTTACTTCCTATATATAGAAAGCACAGTATTCCCCCTTTGTTTTGGCCTGATCTAGCGAGTGCTCATTATGCTGGTGAGACTGTGGTGCTATTAAATTAAAAAATCATCGATTTTGTTAAGAAAGAAGACAACCCACCAAACTGCCCGGAGCTGCGCCCCATCGAGCGATACTGGGCCATTGGAAAAATATACTTGAGGAAGGATGGCCGAGAAGCTAGTACATTGGCAGAATTTAAACGCATGCGGTTTGCTGCTTGTAGAAAAGTATCCAAAAGCGATGTGCAAACACTTATGCGACGAATCCGGGCTAAAGTCCGAAATTTTTACCCTTGTAATTAATTCTTTTTTTCTTGTGTTATATATTACTTTATTTTAATATTGAAAATAAATATTCACCGTAATAAAGATATATTTGTTATAAAAAATCCGTAAATGAACCTATTTTTGATGTCCGCTTAGTAAATTGAACAGTCCTTAGAGCAATCGTTTTCATATTAAAAATGGATCCACAGTAAGTAATAAACGACAAAATGTAACGCCAACTAATCTAGAAAAACTCTTAATAATTAATTCAGAAAACTAATTAAAGTATACAAATCTGTTGTTTTACTTGTAAAAATACTTAATTTAAAAATGTTTCATATACCAATATGTCACATTGACCTCGAAATAAATATTATGCGACAACCCGATGACTTAGTTTCAATGGATCTGCGACACTGAAAACGGAGTGTGGTTAAATTTGAGACAGGAAATTGTATTTTCAACGATTTGTTTGGTGATCGTAAGCTTGTGTTATGTTTGTATTTTAAGAACTTATTTACAACAGGTTTTTGTTGAATTCTTGTTTATTTATTTTACATTGTGGTTGCCGGCTTAGAATGGTGCCACTCCATGTCTTCCCGTGGAAGTCGTAAGAGGCGACTAAGGAAATAAAGGCTTGTAGTACTGTTAGGCGATGGGCTGGCTACCTGTCACTAATATACACATTATACACTGTTAAACATCTTAGCCTAATTGTGCAAATTGTGGTTACAGAGTTATCAACAAGTTTTTAGAGTTGTTGGTAATTCTGTAGCTCTGCCTACCCCACTCTGGGAATGAAGGCGTGAAGGTATGTATGTATGATTTTACATTGTCATCTCAAGTCAAAGCAGAAGTCGGGTGACGTGTCGTCACACAGTAGTTTTTTAAATATTTTTTTCAGTACTTTATCATAATAATAAATAATAAACGAAGATTTTATGTAATTCTTCAGCATGAGACGAATCCAATGACATAGCATTTATAAAAATCGGACCATAACTGTAGATTTGATGCCTAAATGCCTGAATATTGGATATAGGTATAACTTTTTTCAGTTTAATGGACTGAGTGCTAACTAGAGAGGCAGAGAAAATATAATCACTATGTTTTATAGAGAGGTTAAGTGCTCTTTTTTTTTTTTTTTAAAGTGGTTTAAAAAAAATAACCTAAGTATTCATTTTTGCCGTGCCGTACGCGCTATGCGGCCGCTATGCGCAGTATGCCGCCGCATTCCCACATTACGTAGACATCTACCCGCTCGTGCGTGGCTCGTATGTGCTCGTGCCAAGATTTACTGCATTTTATTGCAGATAGTAACTGATGTTACATTTGTGTTGAAAATTATAGTTGCAATTAAATTATCAGATTCTTAATTATTTATGATTTTATTTATTATATTTACCCGAATCATGTATCTTTATTCGATTTTGATACTTAGTACTGGGTGCCAACTATGATATTGTTTTTTAGAACTAGTTATATCTTGTTCGTGTTGAGAGCCCACGCTGGCGGTCAAGGCGCGTCGGATTGCGGTTGGTTCCGAGCGCTCAGGACAGGAGGCGTGTAGACCACTGTGCGTTGCTCTAAGACGCTTCTTTAGTTAACATAATAAACCACATGTTGCAGAGCGCTGATCGGCGAGGAGGAGCGGCTGGGAGGCGGCATGGCGGGCCCGGCGCGCGGCGAGGAGCTGTTCGTGCAAGTGCTGGGGCACGTGCACTACCTACCGGCGGCTTGGCGCGGCCGTGCGCACACCAAAGACGTCGCCGCACACTTTCAGCAGCTCTTCCAGTTCCGAGCGGTCAGTCACACGATAAATCCGGGCAGACAAACTGGACTGGCTCGTTACTAAAAAATATCATTCCCTTCTGCTATAGTATTTTTTTATTCTCCTGAAAGTTCTCCATTATTCTATGCATATTTAACTTGTCATAATCATCATTCATCAATTACACAAAATTTCTGCGAATGAATAGAGTAAACGGAAAAAATAGTGTACAATCACCTAAAAAAAACGAGTTTGTCGACTAGAGAGCAAACTACTCTTCGACTGTCACATTGACCACATTGTTACCAGAGCATCTACGGCGTTGGGCTTCATCATGAGAACGTCAACTGACATCCGTGAATTTAAATCAATTCGTACGTAGCCTGCTTGAGTATGCATCGCAAATTTGGAATCCTCGATATAATATTATTATATATTGATCGTATTGTGGGCATTGAAAGGAGGTTCCTAAGGCATTTAGATTATAAAACTCTACAGTAGTGAAATGGTTATGTGCACCGTTGTAAGCGTTATCACTTCCTGCCGTTGGAGACTAGACGTAATATGAATGATGTCTGCCTCTTAATTAAAGTTGCGAATAATAGTATAGATAGTCCGGCGATATTATCCGAGCCATCCCTGAGGCCTCCCGGCGGCCTCAGGCCGAGGCAGCGACTACATGTCACACACGTGTGTGATGACAGAGCTTATTTTTTGCTATTCAGTTGTTTTTTTATTGCAGTCGGGGTTTTGTTTTTTTAATAATTTAGTTGATTTCACTATTTTTAGACTTTATTAATAAAAGAGTAGTTTTTAATTATTATAAGTGACAAACTACAAGCGGTTCTAGCAAAAGGAGTTTATACTTTTTTTTATTCCCCCTCCGTATATTCTTTCGCGTTTGCCATATTGAAATATTTTCTACCCTATGTCACTCCGACAACGACTTAAGACGAATCGAATGACACCTCGCATGTTAAAATCCGTCAAGGCGTTTAAGCTGCAGAGCGTGCCCAGAAATAGACATACATACATACTTACATATATACTTACATACATACATACATACATACGGTCGAAAAACCAATCCCTCCTTCTGACGCAGTCAGGTAAAAACATATGGTTGTGGTTTCATTTTTATTACAAAATCTCATTGCCCGGATTTTATCGTGTACAGTCTAAAATATACATTTTACCCCTGAGTCATTGAATTGAACCATGTATAATTGTGTATGCAGCCAAGTCACTAGTTTAGCGTACAATATTTGGAATCGCGTACATTGGCCAATAAAAGGCGGATATTATGTTACTATCATTAAAGCAAAAGAAGCCAATAGCGTAAAGTGGTTATTGCGAGAGATAACGAGCTGGTGTTGGTCGTGCACAGGTGTACATTCTGTTCGAGCTGCTGAGCCCGCTGCTGTGCCCCGTGGTGCTCTACCGGCTGCGCTCGCGCGCCCTCGACGTTGTCGACTTCTACCGCAACTTCACCGTCAGCGTGCTCGGCATCGGCGACGTCTGCTCCTTCGCGCAGGTAATTGTATACCTGCGGAGGCACAGCTCTCATCCTACCTCGATGACTTAGTTGAGAGTACTTAATCTAAATTCATGTAATTTCTTCGGACTATTTATAATATACTAACTACTATAAACTATTTATATTTTTTAGTTGGACATCCGACGTCATGGCCATCCCGACTGGCAAACTTCTGGCAAATATGCTGAGAAAGCTAAAGGTAATAAAAATATCAGACTATCTCGAAGGTGAGATTTTCATTCTAACGATAGATTGAGTGTAACCATCCTGGATACGGTGGCGGCTCGGTAGGCGGCGGCAGGGAGCTCAGGGGGCTCCACCCACCCTACCTTTAACCAAAACGTCGTTCAACAGAAGATCCAATTTAAGGCACGTCTACAATGTAGGTGTATCAGCTTGAAGAAAATGACCCCCCCACCTCCTAAATAGAATTCGATAACAAGCACATATAATATATTTTCTCCTTAGCCCTTTTCAAGACCAAAATCAAATTCACAGTCAAACCTGAATTTAAAAGGCCAACCTTTACACAGTGTTGTCATGCAGGACCTTAAGTCACTTGCATAGGGGTTTTTTTTTAACTAAACGTATAAATGTATATTTGGCAACATTGACATATTAGTAATTCTCGTGTTCTCGTGGGTTAGAATAGTACCACTCTATGTCTTCCCGTGGATGTCGTAAGAGGCGACTAAGGGAATAAAGGACTGTTAGACGATGGGCTGGCAACCTCTTACTAATACGCTGTTAAACATCTTAGCCTAAATTTGTGCAAAATGAGGTTACAGAATGATCAACAATTTTTTTGAGGTGTTGGTAATTCTGTAGCTTTGCCTACCCCACTCTGGGCATGAAGGCGTGAGTTTTACACATACATACATACACACATTCATACATACCAGTCGCGAAGCGTCACGTAAATAAATAGGCAAGCCGGAGCAAAAAAAAGGTGTATGGCGTGTGTGCTTGTTTGCCCCTTCCGTGACATAAAAAAAACATACCTTTAAAAATGGATGTCGTCTTTCAGGTCTCAAAAAGCAGTGCTGAAGTATCGCGTGCGTTAACTGTTTCTACATGCCATCCTTGCAGTTAGTGTCCACCACCTTCGCCATACATGACATCACTGGTATTACATGTACAGTGTATGTCAAGTATGACAAAAGTGGCTTTTAAAAAAGCCGTTGCGTTCGCACACATTAAACACACATACAGTATAATTTACGTTAGTTAAGTTAGTTAGTAATCAAAACACACACACACAGTAAAAATTAGCTTGCTTTGTTAGTACCCATCATGCAAAATAAAAACGTCCTTAGTTAAAAACAAAACAAAAATAAACCAAATTAAATACATGCACTGCAGGTCTGCACACAGAAACCCAAAAAAAGACTTAATTAAACATAATATATACAAATTCGTGCAACAAAATCAACCAAATGAAGAAAACCCACGGCCCGCGGGCATGTGCCATCCGTACCTGTTAAGAAAACCACGACACGCATAAAGCGACAAACAATCCAAGTAAGCTTATGTTTATGCAAATAAATATAGAAACCGACTGAAAACTCAATATATACCTACACTTTACACTAATCACTTGAAATACGCTAGGTACAGTTCGATATTTATTTATAACTTAAACTTAAACTCATGTAATAATATACAACTCCGTATATGTTTCTCGCTTTGAGCATGTTTCCTAGCTGAATTATATAAATTGTTAATATCTGCAAAACCTGTTCGATTCCAAACACTGCTAGAATCGGAAAACAGCAAACATGAATAGCAAAATAATTTGTTTAATTTGCAGCTGCCAGTCAGCCAATTGTATTTATCATAATATGATAAATACAATAATAATCATATTATGATTCGCTGTGGAAATGTTTGAAGAATCCATCTCTACGCCTATAATCAATTTTTATGTCTGGGGGAGCGCGTCCTAACTTAATGACATGTTTCTTATTTTCAAAGGATAACTTTGATAAACATGTTTGTTCATTAAGTAGGTAATCTGTAAGACAACACTCAATTTGAACCAATGCGGCCATTTGTACAGGCAAAAATATTTAAAAACCAAACCACGAATATAACCTAAATAGATCGAAGCAAAAAGAACAATATTTAGGTACCTAACTAAATATAAACAAACCTAACACCAAAAAAAAAAACAATCACAGAACACTTAGGTCACTTAGCAAGCTAAATTTCACTAGTTGAGTCTCATAAAACACAATAAGTTAAGTAATAATACAAATTAAACTATAAATCAAAACAAAACACCGTGTATTTTAGCGCGAGGACGCGAAAGTAATGGCGTGATGAAAAAAGTAGTTGCAGGTCGTGACCGACAGGGGACGGTTGAGTGTCCTTGGGAAAAGAAAGTTAACGCCATGCACTTTAAGTTCAAAATTGGATGCAATAAGCCGTTGTTCGACGGCCGGACTTGCGAGGTTACACCCACCCGTTTTTACCTTGGTGTGACGTGCCGCTGTGTCTGTGTGCGAGTTTGAAGCGCTAGGAAATTGTTTGAATGTGTTAGTGCAAGTCCGGCGCTGAGTCACCGGATTGTATGGCGGTTTTAATTGTGGGTGTGTTCGAGCGCGCGTAGTGAAATGTAACTGAGCGTGTGTGCGTGTATACGAATATATTGTTCTTGTTTCTTTCTAGTAATATAGGTTAGTGAATGGGTGCGAGCGAGTGATAGATTTCGGCTTGGTAAATAAATAAATTTGAATTGCGGCGTTAGTGTGTTTTGTTCATGCATCGTATTATGAAGCAAGGTAAAGCTATAGTACACCGGGTTACTTTCGGTTTTACGTTTTGTTGTTTGTTTGTATACCTAGTACCTACTCTATGCATAGGAATTTTTAGGGAAGCCGCTGGGAATCGGGTTGTATGGACGCTTCGCTACTGATACATACATACATACATATATACATACATGTATACATACATACATACATACAATCAAGCCTCTTTTCCTTAAGTAGGGGTCGGCAGAGACCACTCCCTCACACTTGCTACGTTCCGGACAAACTTCTCTCGCTTGTTCCACACTCATAAGTCTCTTCATACACGTGCGTCGGTTTAGGGTACTTCTGACGTATTCGTCTCCGATCTGATCGTGGAACGTTCGCCCTGGCCGCCATCTTCCACCATTTCCATTTACTCCCGCCTCATATATCTGTTTCGTCAATCACACTTCATCCATTCTCTCCAAATGACCAAATAACTTTAGTATTCCTTTATTAATCCCTTTCACTACACCTTTAACACAATCATGCAAAAAATAATTTTGAACTGAAACTACTGAATGTTTTTGGGTTTGGAATTTGGAATGGAGATAGCCTATACCCTAATTTAAAACATAGACTATATATTACATGAACAACTTACGACAAATCACGAGGACGAATTCGCGGGTAGAAGCTTGTGTTAAATAATTATAAATGTTAAATTAACGTTGAGAAGATGCCTATCTCGGCTACGCTTTAATACTTTATTTCACTCTGTCGTCAGTCGCACTACTTTAGGGGCCAACAGAGAAGGTAGCGGCGCCGCGAGCAGGCGGCGCATGGACTGAGAAACAAACATCAAAATCTTCACGAACTCTAACATCATTATGTCATTATTTTACCACTTGCGCTAAATCACGTTACGTATCTAGACTGATGATAGGGTGTCAAGAAACGAGCGATATTGATATGAAATGGTTGTTGATTTGTGACATGTGTGTGTAGGTAACACGCAGTACAACCAGGGCGAGGGCGGCAAGACGGAGCTGTCGCTGGTGGCGTTCTCGTGCCGGCACCCCGGCTGGCACCCGGCCGAGCCGGCGCAGCGCCACTTCCTGCGCTCGCTGCGGCAAAGCGTGCACCACGCTGTGCCCGCCTCCAACACGCTCGTAACACCCGCTCCTACTATAACATGGAACCGATTGTCCGCATGTGCAACGGCCTTATCTGTGCAACTGTACTCTCATCTGCATATACATAACTTTACACCTTTTATTATCACGTCATTGATATACGGAATGAATAGCGTTGAGCATAGCACACAAGTTTACGACGCACCAACGATATTGTGCTAGGTTTTCGAACAGTCATCGACTATGCCGGACCATGTAAGAAACGGAACGGCAAATGTCAAGAGTGACGGCTAAGGGCCTGTTGTTTGATCAGTAGTTAAACTGACTAATCGCTGAAAACAGTAACTAATAATTGAATCTCAAGGAAATGTGTCAAATTTTCCATTCCTTTTTCGAATTTTAACAATTAGTTGAGTTAACTGCTGATCAAACAACAGGCCCATAGTCGATTTGGTAAGCTTATTTGTCTTTGACGAATGTTTAGTTTTCACTCTAAAAGATAGAAAATAAAGTAAAAACGCAGCCCGATGGGTGAAGGAGCTAGATGTTAAATTATAGTTTCACAATTTGGTTTTAAGCGACACGTATGAAAATAAAATAAATAAATTCAAAAAAATTACAAATTTGGTCAGAGCAGCCCACTCGTAAAAATGCGTCATTTTTTATATTCTCAACCACATCAGGGTCGGTATTCTAGGCGTTAAAAACAATATCGTAGTTAATCTGATTATGGTATTGTTATGACGTCAGCCGCCATAACTGTAGAGTAAATAAGAGCTATCAAAACGGTGACAATGTGATGACAGCTCAAACACGATATGGTTTTTACCGTGTTTAATAGAGCCCCAGACTATTTAATGTAAATATGGCAACAACGGGTTCGCATTGCAGCAGCCGTACCTTAATGGCCTTTTCTCAAACATCCTCGGAAAGAACGGTTTTCCAATTGAAACACAAGGACGGAAAGTGCCTCATTTCACTCCTAGGAGTAAAAAAACCATATGAAAACACTTTCCGTCCATGTCCATATTGCTCTCTATTGCGAATAAAATCGAAATGACCATGAAAACAATCCCACCCAACTTGTGGATTTCTTTCCGAATTTGATAATGGTTTTTATAAATACATATTATAATCAAGTATTTGTATCATTTCCTCGTATTATTAAAAAAAAGCATTATATGTGCCTGGCGGAATGTAAGGGTTTCCTGACTTTTATTTTTTAACCACCTCGTCAGGAAATCCCTTACTTTCCGCGCCTACTAATAATATACCATTACACAAATGTGTTACGAGTAATGTATGTTCGCACACGATGTAGTCACACGAGTGCACACGATGTAGTCACACGAGTTATGTAACGAAACTTTGAGGAATGGTGTTTACTTGTGCTATGAGACCTTCGTTTTTGTCAAATTTCATGATTATTTTCTACTGGCGCCTACATTAACATCTCAATTTACCATTTATACTCCATATTTTTTATTCCGTAGACATAAATAGTAGATTGATAACCAAGGGTGGAAAGTGACCCATTTCACCCGAGATATTTCTGGCGCTCGAACGAAGTGAGAGCGCCAATAGTTCGAGGGGAAATGGGTAATTTCACCCGAGTTAGACACTCTACTTTTCATTTCGACTGTGAGGAAAATATATTTAATCTTGTTTCCCGCTTTTTCTATTGCAAACTTTTTTTTCTATATTCAGAAAAAAATTAAAATACTCATACTGCCAACATTAGAAAAGTTTAATCGAGGTCACGACCAAGGATGGCTGGCGCAAGGAGGTTGAACGCCGCGCCGAACGAAAAAGTTTTACCTTTATTACGTATTTAAATATTCTATCTCTGTCTTTCATATTTCACAAATGACACTATTCCACCTCATTTTTACCCTAACTAAAGAAAGAGATGGAATATGTTCGTGACGTAATCAATGTCAAATTTCTGGTTTCGAACGGATGTTCGGCGTTTAACCTCCGTGTTGTATCCTCCGTGTTGTGTTGTATTGCTCCTTGGTCGTGACCAACTCGATTATTTTTTCTAATGTTGGCAGTATGTGTATTTTCAAGATGGCCATGCCGAACCGTGAAAAAAAATTTGTCATGCTATGCTATCATGGCATTATGGCGGGCAGCAGAATATAAGAGGAATAATTTTAAATGTTGTTTTTTTTGTAATTGCGAAAAAAAGAGACCAGTCGTAAAATGATTTTAATATGAACCGTAATAAATGTCGTAATAAACACGTCGTTTAACGTATAGTCGAGTTTAGATATATGAATGATTTTAATATGACGTAGCTCAATTATCTTAGACTCCAGGCCAATCGTAACTATTAAAAAAAAATTACTTTCCACCCTAGAGGGGAAAACGCAATTTTCCACCCGGCTATCTACCCATTCAAATTAAACTTTCCGAACAGGAGAGATGAAAATGTTATTACATGTGTTTGCTGTTTTTTACAACTCATAAATATTGATGTGATACAATACAACCGTTACTCACCGAGTAAAATATAGGTAGGGACTTATGTATATTGATATAAAAGTGTCTGTAACGCAATGAGTGGATAATCCGTGAAGTTCCACAATGATGCAATACTTCAGGTAATCATACCGCCCTTTTGAACGTATTTAGATTTTTGGTAAATACAACTTATTTCTAATATTTAAAGGTAAATCTTATTCGATTCGAAACGCAATACTATTATACAAATCTGAAAATGCATCAAATAACTCACTTTATTATTTTTAGTAAATTCAACAAGTTTAAAAAATAAAGTCAACAGCAAAAATAACACGAGAAAACGCACTGAACACATCTGATCATGCGAGGTAAGTAGCGAATACGTAAAACAAAAGGCAATGTGTTGGGGTCACGTCACAATTTTTTTGGTGTTGTCACTAATTGTCCAATAGTAGGTTACAGGTTTAATACAATATAGATTTTATATGTTATTAATTTTCGATAAGTACCTAAAAATATTTTTTTAACGTACGTAGTATTTTTTATTATATCGGTTATTAATAATTACACCACGAACCAAAACAAAGCCCAGCACTGTTTCTTAAACGTTGGCCACATTATTTTTACGTTAGCTGTTTTAGTCTACGGAATAAAAAAATAAGATTTTATTTATACAACTAGCGACCCGCCCGCGGCTTCGCCCGCGTGGAATGTATTATACATATAAACCTTCCTTAAGAATCACTCTATCTATTAAAAAAAACCGCATCAAAATCCGTTGCGTAGTTTTAAAGATTTAAGCATACATAGGGACAGACAGCGCAAGCGACTTTGTTTTATACTATGTAGTGATTAATCACTGTCTTCATGTTACAATTTCGAAGTGATCTTTTATTGACTTTATTACTTAAACCAGCCACTGCTCTCCCGTTGAAAATAGGGACCAGATAGTATTTACATTACGCTTCTATTATGACATCTAAGTGCTGATCTGATGATGGAGTCGGAAGGAGGAAACGCAATCTCAGCTGTACAGTCAACAGCATAAATAAGTGATCATTTATGTACCTTGTCGCTTTCAATCTTTTCACAATTTTGTATAACATTTCAAACATAACGTTAAAGTGACAAAGTACATAAATGGTCACTTATTTATGCTGTTGACTGTACCTAGTTGGTTACTAAGTTCTGTTACTAAGGTTGATGCAAATAAAACTAACTTATGTTTATTTTTTAATTTCAATATGTATAAAAATTAAAAGCTTAATTAATATACATTTTGAAAAACAATTATTCATTTTTCTTAGTTTCCGCAATTCCCGATACGATCTTTTAACATTCAAAGCCGGCATCGATGAAATTACGCATGACTTTTCTGTAAATTTCATTTTTTGAAATCGCTTAAAAGTTAGTCTTTGTTTACCAAAGAACTTTTTTTGTATAATATTATAAAAAATCCTATCTCTGTATATGTTTAGAGACCAAAATTATATTTCTCAACATGACTTAATTCCAACTTATGAAGCAAGAGATTTGGTGTGTTTTCGTATTTCTGCAAAATCATGTGAAATCTTAAAGTCGATTTAATGAGTCATCAAGATTGACCGGTGTCCAAGCGGATCTTTAGTTGCTTTGAATACATTCGTATCAGAATTTAAAGCTAGAAGTCTGTTCAATATGCCACGCAAATTTGAACTCTCTACAGGAACTCTTACAAAAGTTGGGGCCGTTATCAGTATCATCGTCGTGCGTGATTTTAACTATGATTTTATCGTCCGAAATGGGAATACTTCAAGCTCGTACATCAAATAATTGCAATAGTTTAGAATACATTATTTTTATTATTATTCTATATAAATCAAAGTTTTGATTAATATACAGGTTTATGCAAAACTGCTCTAATTTTTTTTTAATTGTGATTAGTCTCAGTAACAGAACTTAGTAACCGACTAGGTATGTACTAGTTCACCGTTATTGGATTTGTTAGTTTAATCTTGATAAGCAGAAAACGACAGTGCAGAACAGTACATTAGGCAACGAAAGCATGCCCTAAATAATTAAAAAAATATCTGATACCATACAATATTACGTTGTTTTAGAATAAGACGATGCTGGGGTCGTATATACAGCAAAGTATATTCGGCACCAACACGCCGCTGCCGGCTGTGCTGTCCTACTACCAGCAGCGCCAACCCTACCGGTTACCTGTGAGTATTGTCAACACACTCGAACGTACCGAGCAGGACCCGATGCCGAGATCTCAACTGTATTATAAAACTCACTTAATCTTCGACTTATATACTCTTATATGTGCGTCTCCTTGTCTTTGGCGCGATAAATAAATGCCCCGGATAAAATGTGTCAGTGTATAAAATGGCTCAATTTAGTGTCGTATGGTTGCAGGATATGGATGAGACGAGTGACGAAGAGGAGGAGGCGCCGCCGAACGCGGGCGGCGCGGGCGGCGCGCTCGATGCCAGTGCGCTGGGCCCGGCGCCCGGCGACGCGCGCGACCTGTCCGTCAGCACGCTGCACCTCTACGACCTGCACATCTCCACCGTCAGTGTCACTGCCTTACCTCAGATACAATACAATATTTGTTATTATCAAACACCGGATTGATGCGGGCAAAAATGTACCAGTGCTAGTGATTCATTAAATGTAGTCTACATTCAAGTCTACATCAAGTTTATCGACATCGATAATTTTTAATCAGCATTATCATAAGCAGGGATCGGAAATTCGGATCGATATTTACCTATACTTTCGCACCGGCTTTGTTGTTCAGTTGTATGGAGGCGGACTCAATCATAGAATTCATTACTAAATTTTGTGGGATTTCAAAATAAATAAATTGCACCGGCATTAATTCATAATCAATTATTTATATTAACTGTTTGAAGTTATTTTTCATGTAAAGATTTACCAAATGTTATTTAATTTACCTGCAACTCATTAACCTAACGAATTTATAGGAGCAAAAATGAATGTTTTATCCTACATGTAAAGTAATTATTATATTAACATTTTGTAGAATCCCAGAATCCCGGAACTTATATTATTAAAATAATATTTTTAAGAAGCCGACGCCATGTTTGCCTATCTTTTTCCGGGATTTTGCCAACTTTAGGTAAATATCGATCCGAATTTCCGATCCCTGATCATAAGTAATAGCCAAGTTTGAATACCTTTTAATTATTTGTATACCTCTTTTATTTTTACTTATCGCAAGTATAAACAACCGATATCTGACTTTGGACTCGAGCACAGATCACAGAAACAAGGGAGATATGTTATGGGGGCGTGGTTCGTGTCGCCTCGATATGGTCAAATAGACCATATCGGCACGAGGCGTGTCAAGCGTTGACACAGTCACTCACTGAACGCTGTCAGTATAGAAGCTCCGTTTAAATGATAAAATAACTGTATGTAGCGTGAAAGTGTGCAAAAATCGAAATACAAACGTTAATATAAAATCAAAGGGCATAACTTACCACCGGTAAATTTTAATTTTAAGCATTATTTATATTTTTAAATGAATATTTTATATTTGAATGGATTTCAGAGCGTAAGGTTGTGAAAGTTGTGTTGACGTGATTTCTATCGACTATCGATAAATGGCTTATTCTACAGCTATCAATAGAATTCAATGTGTTAATAGTTCTAGTTATTTATCACTACCACGACACGCTTAAAACAGAAGAAAAATAATTTTAATAAATTTTCACGTTATACAAAATTTAATTTTCTTTACAATATTAACCCCTCAGGTGTCCTACGCACAACATGTGTGCGTAGATTTTTTGACATTACGTGACTTATTCATTTGACATAAAGTTTAATTTTGATGTACATCAATTTTGACATATCGCTCGACGGGTTAACGAACGACGAAGGACTCTAGCAATTCAAATATAAGTAGGCAAATCATACAATTAAGATAAAAATAAATTAACCAACCACAAAGGCAAAGGGCTCTGGCTCAGTGTTGAGCTGTGTTTGCACACAGCGCTGATTGACAGCTCGCGCCGACTCACTCTTAAAAGGATTCAAGCCTAAAGGTTGGATGGTAGAGATTGCCCCAAGTATTAAGTCTATCTTTCTGTTTTAAGTAATTTGTACCATTTATGAAATAAAGTTTACATAATCAAATCGGTAAACTACTGGTTTGTCCCAAACTGAGATCTTGTGACGTGACACTCAACCGAACCCATTTTATTAGTATATTTGTATTAACATCATAAAGTCCAAGTTTACAATTTAGACTTTTATGTACTAATCAAAACGAAAATCTTAAACAGCTCCAGAAAATTTAACCAAAGAAATTCGGCCATTTTTTTGTTACGTTCTAATATAGGTATCGTTCCAAATTTAAAATCTTATGTATCAATTTTACGCATACCGTATTCTTGCTAATAAAATATTATTCTATTCTAACAATAATATATTAAGTTTAAATGATGTAATTGTATTAACCTAGTAGTAAAATAATAAAAATAGTACTTATTGCCTGTAAATTGAATAGTACCTATATTAACATTGCAAACAATTTTGAATTGTTTATCGATATATTTTGAAACATTCCTTGTGGCATCCCTAAGTGGACGACAGGAGAGAAACGCACACCTCTTGAAAAAAGTATAACTAGATGTCGCTGTGTGCGGGTAGTCCTTAACCTGCTGAACATAGGGACTACTACCTTGGCGCCATCTAGCTCTGAGGAACGAATTAATTACTCGTCGCATAGATGGCAGCTAAGTGACGAGTAAGCGCTACCTTACGTTCAGTGACTGAACTACGATGGAAAAAAAACGATCTTTTAGCATTTTTCAACCTTGAGAACTTAGTATAAAGCTTAATTTTCTGCTACTATCAAAACTATGTTATGGCGTTTTTAGTTCGTAAGCTGTAACCAATTATGAGGAGGTTGTTTTTGTAGTAGTTAATAGAGCGTAAGCGTAAGACGCACACATGTTTAAAAGTGGCGACACCGGGTCTTGTACGAATTGGCGTTCATGACATATCTCCCTTGTTTCTGTGATCTGTGGACTCGAGTCACTTTTGACAACCATTGAAATGACATTGATTATCAAATTAATTTAAGACTACAATATTCTTTAGCATTCCGAAAAATTGAGAATCTTTTTGTTTCTTAAGTCGGTTAGTAATGAACTAATGAATCGAAAGAAAAAAGATCGATTTATCGGAAAGCTGATCATTCAGATTTAGAAGATAAAATTACGACTTACTGCATGAAATGTAATATAACAATACGTCACAAAAAAAGTGGTCGATAAACTTAGTCGATATTTAATGAATCACTAGCACTTGTACATTTTTGCCCCCGTCAATCCGGTGTATAGTTATTATTATACAGTTTGTTACCGACATGAGAGCTTCTGCTTTAACTAACGATAATATGTTTTGTAAGTTAATATTTGCAGGTATAATTAAGTCTAAGTTAACTAACGTAACGCTGCAATTTAACTTAGTAGATTTTAACTGCCATCAACGTATGGGAGCTATGTGAACGCTTGTTCACTGTTATATAACCACAGAATAAGAACTAGCATAGAAGTAGTTGTAAAATAAAAATCGATAAAATAAAAGCTGTCATCATTAATCTAAAGGAAAACTAAATATGCTAAAAAGAGAACACGTTTCTTTGGTTTTTGGAGGAAAATTGACTCTTTTGTCATAAGTTCACAATACGTAAACATGGTTTAGACATGAAGCTTGTCAATCATATTGATATACAGGGTGTCCGGTAAATAGTGGCCAACCTTACAGGGCTGGATAGCTCAGTTCAGGAGTGGCCAAAATATGATAAAGCTTGTCCCAGAAAAAAATGTCGCTCATTATTAGATGGGGTTGTATATCAGGATGAAATCTAAAGAGGTTTGAAAACTATGTTTCCCGTTAGGATGCTCTATAATGTATAAATAAAAAATAAAAAAACGTCAGTACTAGATGTTCAACGATGTCGTCGGTGCAAGAAAAGTTACACGATTTTTTTTTGTACAAATATGTTCAATATAAAGGCATCTGCGAAGAAAGTGGCGTTGGACCTATAAACGTCTACAACAACCGTTCAAAGGGTTTTAAAACGGTTCAGGGAGACAGGTAGTATACGGCGACGGCCTGGAAGTGGACATAAACCAGGGTTTTTTAAACCAGAATATCGAGAAGAAGATTATAACAGCTTTACAGAAAAAACCTACCCTCTGTACGAGACTTGGCCAAGAAGTTTAAAACCTCGAAATCTACAGTGCAACGAGTGAAGAAAAATTGTTCTATAACATCGTTTAAACAAACTAAAGTGCCCAACAGAAATGCAAAACGGTCAAAAGAGACTAAAACGAGATCTAGAAAGCTTTATTCAAAAATTACTAAGAAAAAATATTGTACAGTTATGGATGACGAAACTTACTGCAAACTTGAATTCAAATAACTTCCAGGACACCACTATTATTCTGGGAGCGACAGAAAAGTAGTAAGTGAAGAGTATAAGGTTATCAAAATTGATAAATTTGGAAAGAAAGTTCTCGTATGGCAGGCGATCTGTTCATGTGGCAAACGCAGTACACCATATTTTGCTGATGGAACCATAAATGGTGATATATACCTGAATGAGTGCCTCAAAAAACGATTGTTGCCATTCATTCAGAGGCATACTTCACCTGTCCTGTTCTGGCCTGATTTGGCCACGTGTCACTACACGAAGGAAGCGATAGAGTGGTGCAAAGCAAATAATGACGATTTTGTTGAAAAAACTCAATCCTGGGAGGATGCCCGGAGTTACGACCCATTGAAAAATATTGGGCTCGTGTGAAACAGAAGCATTTAAAACATAAAAGTAATGCCACTTTAGTTCAAGACTTCAAGCGGAAGTGGAATGAAGCTTCCAAACTGATCACCGATGTACAAACTTTGATGGCAGGGGTCAAGGGAAAATTAAGAAGTTTCTGGATGAACTAATCCTAAACTGGTCTTTATGCGTAAATAATAATATTTAAAGAAATATCAAATAAAACGGTATCAGAAAATTTGGTGAATTTTAATATTTAATACGGATTTTTTTTTAAATTTATAAGTGACATTTTTTACTGGGACAAGCTTTAAATCATGTTTAGTAAAAGTCGCACCAAAAACGAGATATCCAAACTTTTCAAAATTTTGGAAATGCGGTACCCTGATTCACCATTTTCAATGCCACGGCCGCATTTATTAGTATTTTTCAGTTTTGTTAGCTGTGAAAGATAGCTGATTTGACGACGCGCTGGCCTAGTTGGTAGTGACTGCTTACGAAGCTAGCGGTCCTGGGTTCAAATCCCGGTAAGGGCAGATATTTGTGTGTTGAGCCCGAATATTTGTTCCTGAGTCATGGATGTTTACTATGTATTTAAGTATATATTTCTCTATATTAGTATTTATATCGTTGTCTAGTACCCATAATACAAGCCTAGAGCTTAAATTGGGACTAGGTCAATTGGTGTGACATTGTCCCCTGATAGATAGATAGATAGATAGTAGTGTTATCCTACTAATACTGCCCTACTACAAAGAAAAGGCGCATGTGCAGTTATTTCATAGAAGAATACTAAACTCTCATTGGTTATAATAAGGTTGAAAGTGCAATAAATACTATTCATACAGTAGATTAAATTTGCTTTAAGACCCTACCGACTAAATCAATAAAAGGTTAGCAGTTAAAAAAAATATCTAATCAAACTTAAAGTTTAGGAATCTGAGTTTTTCTTAAGGCAAGTTTAACATCGCACGGTGTAAAATAATGTCCTAAAAAATGGCCTGTTTAATTTAGATTCTAAAATGATTTAACAATTGAGTTTATTGATTACAACAGCGAAGTTATTATTAAGGTTATCCAACAAAGACTAAATTTTATCAAACTATCGAATTTAAAAAAGGACTTTTGCTTCCGATTAAAATCAAGTTAGCTGGTTTTAAATGTTTTAAAAGACAATTTAAAATACAACGACACTACGATAAAAGGTAATAATTTGCATTTTATTAAAATTAAAGCAAGTATTGAAATTGCTTGCCGCCAGCCCTAATGCAGGCTCGGCAGCGTTTCATAAACGACCTCTTGAGTTCGGAGGCATATCGTCGCTCACCAATTGGTCGGCTAGCTTCTGCGAGTCGACTATGCAGCTATTCCCATAAGGGCTCCCATACAACAAACGTGATTTTTCTTAGATCATGATACGGAACCCTTCTTGCGCGAGTCTGACGCGCACTTGGCTGGTTTTTTTTTTAAATATTGTCAGTTAAGTCACTGTACAAAATAGGAGTATAGCAGTAGTTCTATTCCAATTTGTTAACATATTGTTTATGCTATAGTAGCTATAGATGCCCTGATTTTAGTTTTTTTAAGGAAGTACCCACTCGAAAACTCGAAATAAACAAGTTTAATATCAATAAAGTAAGATCGTATTACAATATTTACATATAACTTTATGTCTGATTAAGTAAACGGAAAACTTAACAAAGTAAAGTGAATTTAGGTACATATCGTCTACGTTTGGTATTGGTAGTGTAAAGGAAGCAGTTCATTTCAAAATGCTTCGAACACACGCGGTGGTGTTTTTGCCAGGAACTATTGGCCCTGGACATGCAAATGGCTGCAACACATTTTTCTCGTGAAAAGCTGTCCTCTGGAAATCTAAAATAGAAGGTAAAGAATTGTTTAGGGCACCAAGTTAAATGGGGTCCATCTCTATTAAGATGGAACTTAATATGTAAAATTTACAGCACTATTATATACAATGGTAAATTTATAAAACATTCATAATAAAAGAATACATGTTTCGTTGTAATTTACAGATATACTCGTATGTAATTCTAAGCTTTTAAAGGCACAAAATCACGGCAGGAATAACTAAATAATAACAAAATGCCGACTTGCCTGTGAAAGCTTGTGTTCGGATGCATTTTCCTATAAAACCGCGCGCGATTTACACTCCAGGACAGCGCAGGCCATTATGAATTATAATGTTTGATTATAATGTCGTTTCAATGATTAAATTTATAATTTATTGTACCGCGTAGATATTATTGTTTTGAAAGCAATACAACGAAAGACAATACACCGCAGCTTCTTTGGAGGTTGGTCTAATATTTCCATACGTTGATATATTAAAATTAGTCTGGTTTTGACACCGCTGTGGTCTCAAATATAACCGCGGTTTGATACGCCGATTTAAGCCGAAATGCTTTGCTGGCCATAATCCATAATTATGTGAGGCGACGCACGCTCACGCTTGACTCTCTTTTTCCTTTCTTAACTAAAGCGAGAGAAAAGGACAACTAACTCTATTCAATCCTCGATTTTGTGGCTGCTATGGTCACGTGACTTTACTAATTAACTTTATTGCACAGTGTATAAAAGTTATACATTGCATAGTTTTTTGTTGTTGTTAGTAAACTAGTGTTTTTTTATTTTATTAAAGTAAACATGTAGGTACATTAAGGAGTTGCCTATTGTTACTCTATAACAAGGAAAGCCCTCATGCCGGTAACACACTGTATAATGTGGGATACATATCAGAATATCGAAAGTTAATATATCGAAAGTTAAAATATCGAAAGTTACAATATCGAGCAGTGAAATCATCTATAGTTCATTTATTTTAGGATGAGAAAAAAAAAAGAAAAAGAACCAGTAGTCGTCAACTCTAATACTCGCTGGCAGAATAAATAAGAATCTATGCACTCAATATATTGTAACTGTGCATGTGTCATTAATGTTTTTGTGTTGGACAAAACATTGGGTCTCGATATTATATAAAAAAAATACTATAAAACTATTTGAATATGTATAAATTGGTTTCTAACTGCTATACTTAATTGATTTACCTAATTTAAGACTGACTGTTCCGGATGAAGTGTCATCGTTTCTCCGCTAAAGAGTGCGGTAGTAGTGTAGAGTTTAAAGATGTAGACTAAACGAGCAGCTGCCAACTTTAACAAGGAAATGAACAACAAACAACTCACAACAAAAACAACTATGGAACCATATCAACGCTCACTTTCTCGAACTCTGGAAAAAATGACATAACATATCACATAAGGGCGTTGTGACGTTCAATCTGTCAAAAAATGCAAACTGTGGCGTTATTAATGATCAATTTAAAATTCACTAGGTTCGCTATATTCGACAGGTGACAGGATAGTATTTGATTTAGTCGAGTTATATGCTAAGACGTTTCGTTATTTTGTTAACACAGGTTTGTAACCCCTGCTTCTTTAGGTCTTTTATAGACCACGTTTCTAATTGAAGTAAATTTAATCAACACAAATAAAAAGCGCAATGTAAATATTAACGAATATGACTTAAAGTACTACTGCAATAGATTATAACGTTCATTTAATATTTACTGTGAAATAATAGCAGTCAAAAAAGACGTTTTGGAGCAATATTTTTGTATAACTATTATTTTGCGTGTAACGTGCCCAATAAAATACCTTTATTTCGTTCTGTATCATGCTAAAATAAATGAACTATAGTCATAAACAATATCTACGCCTGAAAGGCCTACGATCAAAATGTCACCCGTTTAAAACATCGAATAATTAAAACATCAACAGTTATTCGAACTTTGTGTTAAAATATCGAAAGATGGTTGAAATATCGAACATACTTTTTAGGTATGTAATCAATTAATTATCGAAGGTTAATTCATCTAAAGTTCAAATATTTAAGTCCGAAATATCGAAGGATATAAAATCAAACGGTCGACTTATCTACAATCGTAATATCTACAATCGTAATATCTACGTCTGAAATGCCACACGGTTAAAACATCTAAAGTACAGAGTTTTCTATATTTTTCTAGAAAGCTGTTTCAGTGAAGTGAGCGAGTGTAGCGAGCGAACCAGTCTGTTCAATGCGAAACTGTCTCTGTCGGGTAAGGTTCAGAAGGCTAAGGCGGGAGCTCCGAGCTCGATGCCGTAGCCTTAGATGTTAGTTTTTTTTTATTGCCCACAAAACAATGAGTATAATGTATACTGAATAAACAGATTGAGTAAAGAAATGAGGTAAAGGTAAATTATCACAGTTCAACCTAACACTCCTCCGCGCTACGCTCGTCGTCGTACCTAACTTTTAGAATTCAACTACTAATTATAGGAATGATACAGACAGAATCTATTTAGTCAGTACTACTTACTTCATTTTATGCTATTTAGAGATTAGAGGTAATCAATCGTTTTTACAAAGAGTCGTCATTTAGGACTTATATTTTTTATCAAGATATTTTAGATTTGTTTAATTTCATCCAAGTGGTTTATTTAAATAACCATTTGAAACATTAACCGTTCGATATTTCAACTTTAGATATTTTGGCCTTCGATATTTTAACTTTAGATGTATTAACTTTCGATACTTAATTGATTACATACCTAAAAAGTATATTCGATATTTCAACTTTCGATGTTTCGGACTTCGATATTTAAGCTTTCGATATATAAACTTTCGATATTCAGATACGTACCCACTCCATAATTATGGTTCTTGAGAAAGAGCTACTTTTTTAAATCCATTAACATATGACGGTCAGACGTACAGTCAACCAATTTGATTTCTAGGCCACCTTGGACTATGTTAAAGTGACGTTGATAACCAAAATGTGAGTAACTTCCTATGATTTGGTTTACAACGCCACGTTGACAAAGGACATAGTGGCCTAAGAATCAAATTGCTTGACTGTACATTTTTAATTACAATTAGTTAAATTTGTTTTTTTTAATAATGAGAGTCACAAAACATTTTACTTATACAGACCTTATGTGCCATTCATAATTTTCATTTTGGGTTTTGGTATGCATATGGAGCTATGGACTTTTAATTAGTTGATTGTTAATGTTTTGAAATTACTAGATTGACGTTGAGCATGACGTATTATCATATTTTAATGTAAAGGTAGGGTAAATGTAACGCTTTTACACCCGTCGGTCTCGCGTGTAATTGAGTAGTGTGTATCTGTGTTGATTCGTCCCTGTCCTGACCGGTTGTGGTGTGGCAGGCGCCGCCTGCGGAGGCCGCGTGCTGCTCGAGCAACTGCAGCACGCGCGCGCGCCGCTGGGACGACGGCGAGCAGACGCCGCTGCTGCCGCGGCCATAACACACGCCGCGCGCCCCCGCCTGGGTGTAGCTGACCGCCACCGCAGCCGCCTCGGCCCCGACGGCTAACCCTGCCCACGCGCTACGTGCCTATTGCATGCAAATTATATACACTGGGCGAAACAACGCGAAAACATTTACTTTAGTAACTAAAAACCGCATTAACAAGCTGACCCTGAGCTAGGTAGCCGACTCGCGACGCGTCAAAATGACAGTTGGGCGTGTCAGTGAAAATCAGTTTATATATACGGCCCTAAATTAAATAATTTTAAGTATACATAGGTTTGAAAACAAATTCACGTGTTTTGTATCGTCAGTTTTATTAGCGGGTACGCTCTGCTGTCATGTGATTATTGAAATATGGTAAAATTGTTTTATTGACGATATTTGATTTTCCATTGTTAGCATTACATAATTATGTATTGACATCTAATAGTCTGTCATGAATTTGACGTGACGCGGCATATAATTATGAATATGCATAATCCCAGTATATAACTTTTATCTACACACATATCATGAGTACTCTATTATTCGTTCAAAACCCGTAGGAAATGACCAGCATTATCATAACCAATGTTACTATAAGAACTTTCTTCTCTGTGGTAGTAGTTAAAATCTGTATTGTAATGTTATTACAGTATAGATTTTTGTATCGTTATTAGTTAAAATTTGGAACAGCTGTCAAAACTCAAAAGGGTCTCTATTCTAGTATTCATAAATATTAATTCAGTATGTTTTTTAATATAAACCGAACATTTGATCCCAAGTGACTTGAGAATAGGGACTTCATTCGTTTAAGTTAAAAAAAACATTCGTCTTGACGAAGGATCGAATTGCTGACATTATTTTGTTGTCATAATTGACAAGATTTCATATTTTCAAGACTTTAATTTTATTCGTTTTATAGATACTGTTTGGAAGGAGGAAGACACTAATAGTTTTATTTTTTCCCTAGGATGTATAATTATTTTATTATTAATTTATTAAGATGTTCTTATTCTAAAAGGGCGTAACTTCATTTCTACGACACAATGGACATATTACGTTAGTCCAATCTGTATAAAAAAAAAGTGTTTCTTTTTAATAATGGCAGTCAACCGATCTCAAGTATCTATCCATCTGTCAATAGTGTCAATGTCAAACTTGAAGTATGACAGCTTTTTTTCACGTGAAAAAGGCAATGGTATTATATCTATTCAGGCATAGTATTGGTAAAACTCGTTTTTTTTTTAACTTACTTGTAATTTTGTCAATAAAGAAAAATAAATCTAAATAAATATTTTGCCGTGTTCAGGAGGCAAAACCCTTTCGATTCGTATAGTAATTTGAATTTGTTTGCTGTTTTTTTGCTGTTACGAAAGTAGAATAATTCTAAACTTATGATATGTGTGTAGATAAAGTAGTGTATGCAACTGTACTTAAACTACTATTATACAGGGTGGTCCAAAGACTGCGTCTAAAAAAAATATTTAGATGCCTCACATCCGGGGCTATCCGAATATACCCCATGTATGTTGGCCGATTTTTTGTTTTTTTCGAGTAATTAATTTTTATAGTTTTTTCAAGAATTTTCGGGCCGAGCCGTTTATTATCAAATTATCATGTAACTTTTTTTGGTTACGTTTTTTCTGGATGTTTTATTTTGCGACATTATCCTCACAAACTTTACTTTCACACATACAATAATAAGCTTCCCAACCTTAACGCAAGTTACAATAAAATTGACCGAAAGTGAAAGTTTTACCTTTGAGCAAATCGAAGAATATGTAATAAAGAGTCTGTAACATAAAAACTGTTTTTTATTTGGTCGAACCTAATTTGGTACTGGCCATCAATAAAGCCATGTAATATTTTTTATGAACAAATAAATTTGTTCTTCCTTTGTCTTAAGAAAGGAATCACGTCTTTTATTGTGAAATAACTAATAGTTACTTCTGCTCTCGTTACGTTTAATTTCTGAATTCTTCTCGCTTTGTTAACTGGACTCTTGATTGATTTGCCTTACGACCGACCTGTGCTTGTTTTTGGACTTTTGAACTTAGCCTAGTGATTGAATTTACTTTCGTGTAGCAACATGAACTACACTCTTAGTGAATATACAGAGATGCATTATTATTATGGTGCAGCTCAAGGTAATGCACATTTAGCGGCAAGGCTGTACCGGCAACAATTGGAGCACCGGGAAGCCCCACGGCAGCATTACCCGGACCACAGAGTATTCATAAACACACATTTGACACTGATGGCTGGACGCGTTCCTGGCCATCCAACTCAAGAAGGAGTTCCCAGAGTGGATCCAGATAGGAGGGATAAAGTCTGGCAAAGGCAAAGTTTTAAAAATTACTTCTGGTCTTAGCTTGCTTGCATAGCTTGGCAAAATGCTACGTCTCGGATAATCTTCTTGATTCAAGCCAAGCTGCTGGACCCGCTGAAAGTAGTAAGCGTGGTACCGCTCTCAAAGAAAAAACATACAATAATCATGAATTCTGACTAAAAGTGTAACCTGAGAAATTTAGAGATTTTGGTTTATTGTTAAAAGGCTTCTGCTAAATTTCCAAATTGACGTTAACGCCGCAAATTAAACTTACCTGACTTAAGAACTCTTAGGACCGAGGTACGAGGTAATCCAGTTCTTTTAGTAATCCTCCTTGATCTTGTAGACGGGTCTCTTTGCCTTTGCCAGACTTCATCCCTCCTATCTGGATCCACTCTGGGAACTCCTTCTTGAGTTGGATGGCCAGGAACGCGTCCAGCCATCAGTGTCAAATGTGTGTTTATGAATACTCTGTGGCCTTGCCGCTAAATGTCCATTACCTTGAGCTGCACCATAATAATAATGCATCTCTGCATATTCACTAAGAGTTTAGTTCATGTTGCTACACGAAAGTAAATTCAATCACTAGGCTAAGTTCAAAGTCCAAAACACAAGCACAGGTCGGTCGTAAGGCAAATCAATCAGAGTCCAGTTAACAAAGCGAGAAGAATTCAGAAATTAAACGTAACGAGAGCAGAAGTAACTATTAGTTATTTCACAATAAAAGACGTGATTCCTTTCTTAAGACAAAGGAAGAACAAATTTATTTGTTCATAAAAAATATTACATGGCTTTATTGATGGCCAGTACCAAATTAGGTTCGACCAAATAAAAAACAGTTTTTATGTTACAGACTCTTTATTACACATTCTACCTTAGTACGTTTGAAAGTCGAATCCAGCAAATTATGACCTATTAAGTGTCACTTTTTTTGTATTATTCTGAAAGTTTAGAGACTGGCAAAGTTTTTAAAATTACTTCTGGTCTTTAAATTCTAAGACTTTTAGATTTTTTTTAAATTACAATATCAAAATTTGATTTGCTCAAAGGAAAAACTTTCACTTTCGGTCAATTTTATTGTAACTTGTTTCAAGGTTGGGAAGCTGATTATTGTATGTGTAAAAGTACAGTTTGTGAGGATAATGTCGCAAAATAAAACATCCAGAAAACACGTAACCAAAAAAAGTTACATGATAATAAACGGTTCGGCCCGAAAATTCTTGAAAAAATCTTTAAAAATGAATTACTCGAAAACAACAAAAAATCGGCCAACAGACATGGGGTATATTCGGATAGCCCCGGATGTGAGGCATCTAAATATTTTTTTTAGACGTCAGTCTTTGGACCATCCTGTATAATTGATGCATGTTGAGAGGCGTTAAAATACGAGTGTGGTTGTGGTTGGAACGTCAGCGAGTAATATGATAACACGAGTGTTTTAAGGCCTAATTATGTACAGTTGCATATACTACTTTATCTACACACATATCATAAGTTTAGAATTACCTTACTTACGTAACAGCAAAAAAACAACAAAAAAATGACAACAATAATGGCGGTAATTAGATCCTCCGTCAAGACGAATGTTTTTTATATATCATAGACAAACGAATGAAGTCCCTATTCTCAAGTCTCTTGGGATCAAACGTCGTACGATTTATATTTAAAAAAAACACAGAATTGACGAGTCGATAACTGTTTTAATATCTATGAATACTAGAATAATTTAAACTCATTACATTACATAACGTTACAAAAATCTATACTGTACTGTGATAACATTACAGTACAGATTTTAACTATTACCACACACAAGAAAGTTCTCATAGTAAAATTGGTTGTAATACTGCTGGTCATTTCCTACGGGTTTTTTGAACGCATAATATGTGTGTAGATAAAGTAATATTATAATATTACAATCTATCGCCTTACAGTTTATTTAGATTAAACTGTCTGACGCTCGGTTCCAATACTCCATCTACCTTAAGTTTACTGTTAAAAGTGTCTGACCATTCTCGTCAGCCTTGTAACGGGAATGAAAGATAGAAGTAAGAACACAAGAGACCAGAATAGATTGACCGTTGAAACCGGTCCTTACTGCGAAGTCGCTAACGATTAAACAGACGTTTAATCTTGAAACGATCCTTTACAATTGTTAAAAGTACCGGTGTTTAAAAATGTAATATTTTAATGGTTGGCGGCCTCCGGGGCCGCACCGTCGCTGGTGATCGATGAATTCATTTAGACATAGAGGTGGGGACATGGAAGTGTAAATAAACTTTGTGGTTGTCACTATCTTTGGGCCAAACTTACGTGTAAAACTTATAATAGTCAATATCATCTAAGTACCTGTAGCTATATAAAATTAGGAAATTACTTCCTTTTGGTATATAATTGTTACCGGCACATTTTTGAAATCTAGGGTTATTGCTGCAGCTGTCGCGCTGTCCAGAGGGGCTATTGTCTAACGCACTCGCAATCGCAACCGGCTTCAAAGTGGAGCAATTGTTTTCATTTTGTGCGCAGACAGCTTTCGATGTTCAAAATGAAAAAGATTGCTATTGCGATTGCGTTACACAATGCTCCTCTGGAATTAGGGGTTACTAGTATTATATATAATGTTCACACTGGTGGAGTAATTTCATTGCGTTAGCCAGTTTTAAGGGATCTGATTTAGTCAAAACTAAAACTAAAAAACTTACTAAGTAGTCGGCATGTCTTTGGTTAATCAATAATCACTTAATTGCTTAAAAGTTGGTAGCCAGCGCTCGGTTACTGGCGCTCTCTCGCAAAACTTTCTGCGGACCTCAGAGCCTACTCTGCGCCATAAACAGTATGTAAATCCCATGATGCGAAAGCTTGCGATCACATGAAATGAAACAATATCAACGCAACGACGTTAAATACCTATGGACGCAAAAACACTCGTCGTGCATCTAAATTGCGTAATGATCTCGATATGTTTTATAATTTTACATATCAGGTCTTAAAGCATTATTAGTGTCTTATTCATAAAAATGTTAATCTAAATAGCTTCTAGCCTGTTGCTATTAAGATATGAGTGGTTGGATAATATCAAAGGCTATCGAAGATCCAAGGTTTTATGCATCTAATTATCGTTGCATCGACTATCGACGCGTTGCGACTTTAACACTTCTTTATTTTGTTGGTTGCGTCAGGTCAGTACTCATTGACCACGCTCGTGTAGCTTATTTTTCGTTTATTTTAATGAATTAAATACTCATAAAGTGTGATTTTTACAATAAATAATAGTACAGTACTGCAGGGACCGGGAGAAGGCCGTTGGGTTGTCGAGGACGCGCTGCGCACGAGTCCTGCTGGACACGGTCTACAGACGTTCCCGGCCGAGGCTGGTGTAGTGCTTTTCCTTAACAATGCGGGAACGTAATTATACTTAACACAATCGTTAATATATTCAAGCACCGTCCGTCAAATTGCCTAGGCGAAAAAATATGTAGCCGGGTTTTAATTATTTTACAAAAGGACACGACATCACTCATAACCTCGTAAGTTCATAACAATATATTTTTTGAAATTCTTACTCAAATTTTAATGTAATAAATAAATATCGAACTTTAAAGAAATCAGGATTTAGGGCCACTTGCAGCAAAAATTTAAATCGAGATTAAGCTTAAATCTATATTTATGACTGACAGTTCCATACATTTTGACATAGCTAAACTGAACTTTAGCATTAATCTCGATTTAATTTTTTGCTGCAAGTGGCCCTTAATCTATAATATATTTAACGCGATTGAGTTATTAAAGCATTTTTTTGTTTATGAACGCAATTAGTTTTAAATTAAAGTTATAATATTTGATACACTTTCAAATAATGCTTTAAACGCCGTTCGTTTAGGTGTGACATTTTAAAAGTAATTAAACAAGCTATTTGAGAACCTCCACCTTTTTTAATTATGTTAATAAATATGAGAGCACTTCGATCGTTGAGTATATGGCTGTTTGGGAGTTATTCTAATCCATAAATGGTTTTAATAACTGTAGTTAAATGTAATTTCATACATTTTCGGGGCCGGTGCCATGGAAAAATAAAGACTAGTTTGTGTTGGCCTGGAACGAAGAACATCCCTTTTTCAAATTCTATCACAACTTTAAAAATCAATTACTAAGCTTGAAAAGCACATTTCTATTACTTTCGTTACTGCGGTTTATAAGAAACCCTTAAGGAATATAGTGGTGACTACAAACAAACAAGACATATCGAATTCGACCACCAATTAAAAAGTGCTTGACTAGTTGTTAGTTATTTATAAGTTACTTAAGATCATTAACTAAGGTTGGTTTTAAAGGACCTTTTATTTTGTAGGAATTTAGATATTAAGTGCCGAGTTGTCTATACAAAATATTTCAATTTTGTATGAACGCTGAAAAGTTTTCTAAGTCGTTGCAAAATGAAACCTATTTTGTTAACAGATAATAAATGTACATAATTTTAAACCTTGGATTATTATAGGTCTACCTGAATCTCATGAAAAAAGGGAATTTCAAATTTAGGGCTTGTAACTCCGGGGTAATAGGATCTAAAGGTCTTGATACTTGATTTTCCACCAGTTTAATAAAAGTATGATGTGGTGGACTCGGTCTTTATTTCTTTGGAAATTATTCCATTTTCCAGGATAAAATTTAAATAACACGTCTGTGCAATTAACTATCTATGCCTATGATGAGAGCGTCGGTGGCCTAGTGGCTTACGGGGTCGACTCTTGATCGTACAGTACCGAGTTTGCCTCGCGGTCACCATGTACCAAACTGCTCTTACGGTGAAGAAAAAACATAGTGAGGAAACCTGCACATTCGAACCGCTGAGTGTGTCAGAGGGTAATTGCACAAAATATCCTAAAGGGTCGAAGTGTATCGAGGGGCCCATCTGTAAGATAAGATAAGATAACTAGCTTTTGCCCGCGGTTTCGCTCGCGTCACATTAAGGGTACTTTAAAATTTCAAAAAGCGGGACGTTCCCTGCGCAGAAATCTACAAATCTAGACGTTGCTTATAAATTGGTACGTTTAAGAGCCTCTATTCCATTAAGTTCAACTAGAAGTTCAACCAGTTGAACTAATTGGATGACTTTTCTCCAATTTTTTCAACTTCAAAATGTAGTGGAAATCATTGGACTGAAAATTATAATAAGTTCAATCCCACACACTCTTATTTCAATAAGACCGTGTCGACGGAGCTCCGCTGACGCGGAGCTCCTATTTCTAGGTGGATTGGCCCTCCGGGCCTGCTGCAAAACTAACATAACCTAAACCTACCTAGGTTTTGATTAATAAAAATATTATGATTGAACTTTTCAGTCCAAGTAGTTCAACTAATATTTAAAGTTGAAAAAAATGGAGAAAAGTCATCCAATTAGTTCAACTGGTTGAACTTCTAGTTGAACTTAATGAAACCCAGGGTTTAAGAGCAGAACAGAGGAACTTTGCAGGAGCTTTTTGTCTGGGATGGCAGTGGTACTATGGCCGGTAATAAGATTACTTAGCTTTAGAGAGCTTGGTCAGTATGAGTAGTTATAATCATTTTAATTCATTAACAGATGAACAAAAATTTGTATACATTTTGAGAACCAGCAAAACTGTTGAATTTTATTTTATTTATTTTAGTTTCATCGCACTTTTGCCCATGCCGTGCCGAGACGAGATAAAAGCGAGACTTAAATGCAATTTTTTTTATTTTAGTTTCATCGCACTTTTGCCCATGCCGTGCCGAGACGAGATAAAAGCGAGACTTAAATGCACTTAAAAGTATCTGTGCAGTAACAACAGTAGGTCTGATAAACACTGACGATGCAGAAGGTAAATCATCGCGTCGAAAACTTAAACACTTTGAATGTAACGCAACTGGTCTTCCATATCACAAACTTTTACCTACCACCACGGTTTATCCAACCGTGGTGGTAGGTAAAACTTTGAATGTAACGCAACTGGTCTTCCATATCACAAACTTTTACCTACCACCACGGTTGGATACGCTTGTCATGTTCCTGTTTACCTAAAATCTAACTTTGTTGTGAACTTGTCATTGCAAGTGATAATTTATACTCGTACCGTAAGATACCGGTGATAATTTATACTCGTACTTGCTTATAACTTACTTATTGCTTGCTTGCTTTTGGAAGTCCTTATAAACAACTTTTTTTGGCATTTTTGAAGGTTGTAGCAGTAGAATCAAATTTTGAAGTGAACTTACACGGAAGCACGCCACATAGAACCGACCGTAGGAGAAACAGTCCTGCCCTAGGTCTACTTCGGTGAATTTAAGAGTTTGCCCCGCGACTTATTAAATAGACCCTTCGGAAAATCATTTGGTATTAATGGAATACGCGGTACAAACACTGATTTTCCCTGAGCAGCTCCGGTCAAAATAGTGGCTTGACTTGCAACCTAGTGCCGTTACAAAGTTTAGGTGGCTTTAAATGTCTTAATAGCATGACAGGTGCACCCACACGTATTAAATCTGTGATATGGCAGACCCGGTTTAAAAACTCTACTGGATAATTAACGGCATCGTCGGTGTTTACCACAGTATCTATTCAGTTATACACGATCTGTTGTGCTTCAAAGGTCGTTGTTTGGGGTTAGTGTAACAATAGGGTTCTTTAGTAAAAGTAACTATTTAGTAAGTAATTAACTAACGTGTTTATTTGACGTACGATGTTTAGAATCAATACAGATAACATATTATTGTGTAATTCAGAGGTTAGAGAGACACT
The DNA here is from genome assembly GCA_927399475.2 of Acleris emargana. NCBI lineage: Eukaryota > Metazoa > Arthropoda > Insecta > Lepidoptera > Tortricidae > Acleris > Acleris emargana. The sequence goes on from OV656835.1 coordinate 35,925,413, forward strand.
AGTGCCCTTATTAATAAACGTGGAGTAACCGTCGAGTAGCTAAACCATGCTTTGTCCTTATCTGTCATATTCAATGTCACAATGACAGATAAGGATAAAACATGGTTTAGCTACCCCACAGTTACTCCACGTTTATTAATAAGGGCATAGATGTCTATACTTTACATCTCCCTTTCTTTGTAAGAAAACTGAAATAATTAATTTACAAATTTAAACTTACTTATAATTTAATACAGTTGTATTTTGAGAGAATATGATCTAGGTAGGTATTCAAAGTTAGTTATATGTATGAAATTATCACATTTCAATTCAGGCAATTTTAATTACTGAAATAAACTTAATTTAAAAAAAAATCTAATTAACATGAAATGTATAGTATTGCCTTTCTTTAGTTTTACTTAACAAGTTATTATATAGTTATGGTAAGTATATAGTCATAAATGAATATGCATTATACAGCACAAGATATAATAATCTTTTCAATTTAAATATTATTAAAGATCAAGTCTATTTATAGGTTTAATTATTCTACCAAACCTCGATGATCGGGGTGCTGTTGGTGGTAGCACCAGGTTTGACTCCGACATGTGATGGGGAGTACTCGGTGATGAATGTGTAGACGCTGGGAGTGACTTAGTAGCAGCTGGTGATTGAGCTTCTGCTGGAACCTGTTGTACTGCTGGTTCATCGGTGCATTTAGGTTCAGGTACCACCACTCTGTTTCTGGTTATTTCTGCTTGGGTCTTGTGCAGATGACTGAAGTTTCTTCGTAAGATTCGGCCTTCATCTGTTTGTACTAATACAGACCTTTGTAGACCTTCAGGCTTTTCTACCACTTTTGCTCCTTCCCAGTGTCGATGAGCCACTTTGTGTCTGACTTTATCATTGATTTATAAGTTGACTGGACTTTTAGTATGTTTATTACTGTAGTAAGCTTGTTTCTCTCTTAATTGCTGTAGTTCAGCTGTGACTCCTTGCATTATTTTAGGTTTAAAATCTTATCGTTTGTAGGTATTGGAGATCTAGTAATTCTGCTGAAAAGACGTTGATTAGGTGAAACTAAATTATCATTTTGTGGTGTATTTCTCCAATTTAATAAAGCGAGTTGGGCATCTGACTTGTCAATGCTGCATTTTCTTAGTATGTTCTTTGCTGTTTGAACTGCTTTTTCAGCAAGCCCACTACCTTGATGGTGATGTGGGTGGACTAGATGTGACATGGTTGAATTTCCACTCTTTTTGAAAGATTCTGAATTCTCTAGACATATATTGTGTTCCATTGTCGGTTTGTAGCTCTTCTGGCACTCCATGTACAGAAAACCATCTTTTAAGTTGTTCAATTACTTCATATGATGACTGACCTTTTAGATGTTGAAAATCTAGATATCCAGAGTAACTGTCACAAATTACTATGTAAGTTTTTCCTTTCAATTCGAATAAATCTGATGCAACTATTTGCCATGGAAGTGTAGGTATCCGTTTAACTAGCACTTCGTCTTTGATATTGTATCTTTGTGTTTGTTCGCAGACAGAGCAGCCTCTGACTAGTTTTGTAATGTCATCATGTTGTCCTTTCCAGTAAAGGAATTGTCGGGCTCTTCTTAAGCAGCTCTGTATGCCTAGATGTCCTTGATGAATATTCTTTAACATTTTAGGAATTTGTGATTTTGGCACTACAATTTTGTCACCTTTAAAAATAATTCCTTTGAGATAACTTAGTTCTTCTTTAAAGTTAGCATAATGTTTTATTTCTGTAGGAAGTTCGTTGGCGTTTTCTGGAAATCCTTGCATTATTGTCTTAAGAAGTAACTGTAGATGGGGATCTTCTTTTGTAGCAATAATTAAATCTTCTTTAGCGTCTAATGACATCGGTAGTATGACTGCAACTTTCAAATTTTCTTCTTGTTCATATTTCAGGTGAGATGCATCACAGTTTCGACTAAGAAAGTCTGCTAAGGGTATTTCTGTGCCCTTTTTAAATATGACTTTTGGCGAGTATGGTGTAAGATTGAACATTATGCGTTGCAACCTAGCTGGAGCAGATTGTATGTTTTTTCTGAAAATTGTCTCAAGTGGTTTATGGTCTGATTCTACTGTTAGTTCTTTACCATAAACATATTCATGGAACTTCTTACATCCAAACAGTATAGCTAGTGCTTCTTTCTCTATCTGCGGATAGTTCTGTTCAGATTTGGTTAACACTCTTGCTCCATAGGCTATTGGTTGTCCTTCTTGAAGAAGTGCAGCTCAAAGATTTTTTGAACTTGCATCTACAGTTAAAGTTACCGGTTTGTTTACATCATATAGTCTCAGTACTGGAGGGCTCTGAAGTACTTGTTTTATTTTGTTGAGTGCTTCTTCGTGATGAATTTCCCATGTAAAACTTGTATTTTTATCTAACAAATCTCTAAGTGGATTTGTTAGGTCTGACATATTGGGTATAAATTTATTTAGGTATGTGATCATCCTCAGTAGTCTCTGTAGTTCTGTTTTGTTTGTTGGTGTTTTCATTGCTTGTATTGCTTCTACTTTGTCTGGATCTGCTTCTAATCCGTTAGCTGAAACAATATGTCCTAGAAATTTTATTATTTTAGCTTCAAAAATGCACTTATTTTTGTTGAGTTTGAAACCTGATTCTTTTAGTACTTTGATAACTTCACCAACAGTTTTGTGTAGTTCTTCTATACTTTTTGCATGTATAAAAATATCATCAATGGATACTCTCACATTTTTAAATTTACTGAGCAAATTTGTCAAGATTTCTTGGAATATTTCAGGTGCTGATGATACTCCAAAAGGGAGTCTCTTGAAGGAATATCTTCCCCATGGGGTAGCAAATGTTAATATTTTTTGTGTTCTTTCTGATAGCTTAATTTGCCAGAATCCTTTTGTGCAATCTAATAATGCAAAGAATATGGAACCTTTGATGTCAGCTGAAATCTCTTCTATAGTGGTAAGTGGAAAATGCCGTCAGAATGTTTTTGTTTACATCTGATGGATCTATACAGATTCTTATTTTACCTTTTTGTCTGACAACTACCATAGGACTCACAGCGGGGGTAGGCTCTGTTACTGGTTTTATGACATCTAACATCACCATTCTGTCAAGTTCTTGTTTCACCTCGTCTCTTATGGCATGTGGAATTCTTCTTGACAGTTTAATCTCGAGTTTTGGGTTCTCAATCAGGTCGATATCATACTCATAATCCTTATAACAGCCTAAACCTTCAAATATATCATCTGTACATGGACTTTTCTTCAATGTTTTGACTCTTGCAATAAGTCCTAATTTCTCACAGGTTTCAAGTCCTAAGATTGGTGTAACTTTTTCTTGAACTACTTTGAATATGACATTTGTTTCTTCATTTTTTAGTTTACATAGTAGCTCTACTTCACCTAGAACTGGCATTTTATCATCTGTGTAACTTATTAAATTTCTTGTTCGGCTCGATTACAGATTTGCCTTTGTTTTGTGCATCAAGTGTTTTGGTAATACGTTGCATTCTGCTCCTGTATCTAGTTTAACTGTAAACTTCACATTACCAACTTGTATTTTTTCTGTCCAGTTTTTCTTTTCTCCGGTACCTATAGCGGATATGTATACATCATCTTCAGAATTTGAGCTTTCTTATAATGCATTCACTCTATTTTTCTGTTTCATATAATATGTCTTCTTAGTATTGCACATTTTAGCAAAATGGCCATTTTTATTGCACTTAGTACAAGGTTTGTTGAAAGCTGGGCATTCTCTGCTTTTGTGGTTTGTGCCACATCTTCTGCAGTCATAGAAATCATTTTGTTCTTTATTTTTGTTTTTCACCGCTAAGACTTTATCTGTTTTACTTTTATTTTCGAATTCATCCAGCTGTTTAGATGCTTGTTCGCTGCTTTTACAGATAGTTATTGCTTTTGTCAAGTCTAGTTTGTCTTCGGTTAATAGTTTTTCTCTTATTTGAGTAGATCTGATTCCAAATACTATTTTATCTTTCAACATTTCGTCAAGTAAGTCGTTAAATTCGCACTTACTGGCTTGAGTTTTTACTCTAGTTAGAAACTCGTTAAATAGTTCGTCGTCATCTTGTTCCATCTTGAAAAATATATATCTTTCGAAAGATATATTTGTTTTTGGCGCGAAATACTCTTTGAACTTGTCTTTGATGATTTGCAGGTTATTTTGATCTGCGTTGCTAAGATTGAAACTATTGTAGATTTCGATCGCATCTGGGCCTATCACAGCCATGAATGTTGCTGCCTGGACCTCGGCTGGCTTTTTGTCTAGTTGAATAGCGGTGGCATACCAGTCAAATTGTTATAGCCACTTTTTCCAGCTCGTTGATTTGTCCGAGTCAATTTGTAGGTTAGCTGGCGGCTTTATACCAGATACTGCGTCGTTGGTAGCCATTTTAAAACTTTCGCAATTACTTTCCTTTTTTATTATATTTTATTTTACACATTATTATCACTTCTGACACCATGTAACAATAGGGTTCTTTAGTAAAAGTAACTATTTAGTAAGTAATTTTTTTTTTTTTTTTTGCTCTTGCGGCGACTTGAACAGCTACTACCGCAGGGATATGGCGTTTCCACGTGAAGTGATTTCGCCAGTGTCAAGGTATATATGAGTATAAATCAATATAGCAATAAATCACAATCCAATCTTCTCTAGTGCCCGGTTTCTGAAGTACTTTTATCGGTGGTTTATCTGTCCGTAAACGCTATTGGTCCGTTAACTTTGACAACTGCGTTTCCGAACAACGACTCAAAGATAAACTCCGTTTTAACTAGGTTTAACTTAACTGACCAAAGTTTGCCGTTTATCGGCTCCATAACTATTTGACGTTTTTTACGATTGAAGTTTTTGTTTTTGAAGTATCAACTGTCAATTTTTGTTCATACAGCCACTGGCAAATAAACTAGGTATTTTAATTTTCGTTATCATTTATTTATTAATTACTATAAAGTGGCTAAGTTTTCTCAAATTATTATTTTTACAAAAATCAACTGGAATTGATGTTGTATTAAGGCATTAACCCTTAATAAGGCATAGGCAATATATTTACCACATATCAATAAACTGAAATTTGACTTTACTACCTACATTTTATGATACAATTTTAATTGTATTTTCCCGAAAAATAACTTCATGTATTTTTACTCTTTAGAGACTTGCGATTCCATTACTGTATTTGATGTTGGTCTAGTATTTTTAGTTAACGAGGCCTTATTAAGGGTTAACAGCAGTCTACGTATGACAAACTATTAAGATCCATCTAGCGGCAGCGGAAGGAACTATTTATCTGTCAATAGTTATCGAACTGTTCGTAGAGCACTCAGAAACGCACGAAGAGATAAACGTCGTTTAACCTAAACATAACTTTAACGGATCAATAGCTATTAAAGGTTTAACTAGTGACTTCAGAAACCGGGCATAGGAAGATTGGGGGCAACGCTGTACGGTGATTTGTAGGTCAGAGGTCAAGATCGTTTTAACCTCTGCACCACTGCGAGTTCACTTGAAACGAGAAGAAAGATGCCAGATACACGAAATAAGTCCAAGTCGTCTTCAATCACTGTGCGACACAAAGGCATAAAAAGTACAAATCACTATCAGAAAAGAACTTTGAACACCTAATTACCCAAAAATTAAAGTCTAAAACATATTACACGTCCGCCATCTTTTAACGTTGCAAATGGCCAGTAAGTAATTAACTAACGTGTTTATTTGACGTACGATGTTTAGAATCAATACAGATAACATTATTATTGTGTAATTCACAGGTTAGATAGACACTAGATGTCTATACTTTACAGTTAGTATAGCTTTCGCATTACAACTCTATTGAATTTTCCTGGATTATTAAAGTGCACAGATCGGAAGGGACAGATATTATCCCGCCTTATTTTGGGGTTATTACCGATACCCACTTTGAGCAAAAGCTTGGCCGTTTTAAACATTACTGCGTCCAAGGTAGACTCATATTTTATGTAAATTTTAAAATTTTGAATGAGAGCCACAATGATGAACTTTTAAGAAAAAGATAATGAAGAAAATTATTTGACATTAATTACTTATTGTGAATAACAATTTAATGCCAATTAATTTTGTTTTTTTTCCGTATGAATAAAATATGTACATAATATGGCATTAGTAGTTTATGAAATTGTTGCATAAAGAGGGGTATTAAAACACGAGTATGTGTTTAAGAACCGAGCCGCCGTTTTAATACCTAGGTAGTTATGTGCAGTTCCATACACTACTTTATCTACTCTCATACATTGCGATTCAACCTACTAAATAAAAGATCAAAGTTAATACAATAAAGTAACTACAGCAAAACGTATTCAATGAATGGCGCCAAAACCTAGCACATCACCGCGCGTGCGTTAAAGCGGGCGCTGTCACAGACAAGTTAAAATTGGAATGAAAACTTTGTAATGCTGTAAAAATGACGCGAACCGCATGTGCGTACCCATTATAAAAAAATAATTGATATGGAACCTCGGTGGTGAGATTAACTTTTTGGATTAACTTGTATCGTAATGGTAAAAAAAATACTTTACTTATAACATTATTTTGTTAGAGAAATAATGTTATAAAGTGTTTTTTTTTGTTTCGGTATTGTGTTTATAAAGTATGCCAATATAAATTCGTTTTGAATTTTATAATTCGAACTTTACGATATGAGAGTAGATAAAATACTTTATAACATTATTTTGTTTGAGAAATAATGTTATAAAGTGTTTTTTATTTTATTTCGGTATTGTGTTTATAAAGTATGCCAATATAAATTCGTTTTGAAGTTTATAATTCGAACTTTACGATATGAGAGTAGATAAATTATTTTACTTGTTATGGTGCCGTTTTTTTATTTATTTTAATGAATACCATGAATCTATAATTTGACATCATTTTCGAAATCTGCGTCCCCAAAATCTAAGAAAATACCACCCGGGTCCTTTTTCTCAAAAAACCTCAACGCCGCTATCTTGAATTCTAAATTGGCCTTTTTTCGAAGTCTGCGTACACAAAATCTAAGGAAATGACACCCATGACAATTTAAACAAAAATCTCAAGGCCGCCGCCATTTTAAATTCCAATTTTGATATCATCTTTGAAATCTGCGTCACCGGTAGCTAAGATAAATCTATCTAAGATGACCTTAAATAAAACATCAAACACATTTTTCGTTATTCTCCGGGAACTTTGAGGTTTCTGTTCCAAATTCTGGAATTAAATGGCACCCCATTATTATGGTATCTTCATCCACTTTTACGTTTCAGAAATAAAAGCCAAATGGAGTTATAAACGGAGATCGGATAAATGACGCCCACTGGTCCGATCTCTGTTTATTACTCGCAATAATGCGGACATGACTCCAAAGATTTTAATTAAACAAATTATATTACAATAATTGATTTCTTACCTCAACCTTAATCTTGATCCTTCGCAAGACGGCAATAAATAAATAAAACAAAGAGAGGCCATTAATATTAATCTACTTAAGTTTGTTCCGCCCATTAATTATTAGTGTATTGAGAAAGGAGCTTTTTACCTCATAATCAGGCACGAGTTCAGTTTCAGTTCTTCAAATTGTCGAACACATGTGATTGGCAATAAGCCTTAGTGCCATAACTGTGGGGTTGTGTGCGCAGTGTCGAACGGCGCGGAGCCGAGTCAAGTTTATTTTAACCGTGAAAAGGAAAAAAACTAACCTCGGAAAAGTTATTAAAATTACTGTTTTAATAAATGTACAGAATAACAAGTCTTTGTATTATGTGTTTATGACTGCCCTGCAAAGGATCAAAATTATTTTTAGGGTAAAGAATCAATTAAGTTATCTGTTTAATTAAAATCTTTCGAGTTATGTCCACACAATTGAGAGTAATGACGGCCATATTCCAATTTCTGGTTATAAGTAACGTTCCTGTTAATTTACACAGGAATTTAAAGTATCAATATCATTTGGCTTCATTTACTAGTCTATTAAAAACACGACACTAAACCACATATTGTGTTTGACTTGCATCTTGCTCACACTATTTACAGTTCACGTGATTAACGGTATTTTCCTATTTTGAGTGAGTTGCCTACAAAGCAAGATGCCTAACAAAGCAAGATGCCTAAGTATTATGCCTACAAAGCGAGTTGCTTACAAAGCAAGATGACTGACTAGCATGATGCCTAAGAAGTATAATGACTACCAAGCGAGTTGCCTGAAAATAAAGATGCCTGAAAAGTATAATGATTTATTAGATATTTCTTTTTAAATCGTTATTTCTTATTGGCAGAATTTCGACGGAGCTCCGCTTTCGCAGAGCTCCTATTTCTGGGTTCTTTGGCCCTCCGGGCCTGCTGCAAAACTAACATAACCTAAACCTACCTACCTTTTTCGACCTAGTTATAAGTTGCTTGTTAGGCATCCTGCTTGCTAGACATTTTGCTTTTTAGACGTCCTGCTCGATAGGCATCTTGCCTTTTAGACGTCCTGCTCGATAGGTATCGTGCTTTTTAGTCGTCCTGCTCGATAGGCATTTTGCTTTTTAGACATCCTACTCGACAGTCATCTTGCTTTTTAAGTATCCCGCTCATATACCCTCAAAACTCTGACAAGCGGTGAAATTTGAATTGTAAGATTTGATTTATTTTTATTTGAAGGTAAATGCCGTATGAAAATAGATTTATTTTTATTTTACATTTTTCATGAGATTCTGGTAGACCTATTTTAGTCAAAGATAAGTGTAACTAACTACGAAAATGTTCACGAACTTTTTGATCGGTTTTTTAAATTGATAAATCCATTTGTATTCAATTATAAGAGAGAACGCTAGCATTCCTAATTATGTGGCCACCACTTTATATATTTGACAATAAAATTCCTCGCTTTAAGTACCTAATGAATGAAATGTAATATGTAAGCTAGCTATTAACCATTCTAAAGCCATGTCAAATACAAAAATAAATAATGGTTAAGTTGATTATGTACGGGTAGGTATATTCAGGAAGGAAGGGCGGGCGTGTGTAAGCTGTTCACCGCAGCAGATTGACCTTTCGCTGGCGGCGAACCTTAGGGGCGGTTTTATCGGACAACGGTTTAAATGTTTTAATTTAAAGTTTTGACTTTCCCGAAAAACATTACCAAAGTGGATTTGCGGTGTAGTTATCGGTCCACCAGCCGACGAAAAAATGACATATTAAAACGAAATAAGCTCCAATTATTGAACAAAACGAATACTTAAGGCTGGCACCGACACCTCGTTGTTGACATCTCTCGGTTGCGAGGTTACACGGCATCTCGACCCTTTGTATATTTGTGTACCTACTCTGTCGGGAATGGGTTGACTTATCAAACGCCACATCACCGAAATTGAGGTGACGTTCAGCGACTATAGTCATTTCCTTGACTGTACGTACCTACCATCCCGTCTTCCAGGCAGACGTTATTATAGATCCTATAACACTTTTTTTATGAATAAGAACGCTAATATTATTAACATCGTAATTACAACACCCGTGATAGGACCCGGCGTTGGTGGTTCTTATAGTGCAACCACATACTAGCGCCTTGGAAACATTAGCTCCATTGGCGGAGATTGGAGTCTGAAATATCTGCCTTTACGATTTCTTTTAAAATTCAATTATAGCGAAATCTATCCGTCGGTTTGTAGGGCGTGTTGAATTCGGAAGGATAATTCAATTTGTAACATTAAAAATCAACAACAATATGCTTATTTGGTATGTACTCGTACGGTCGAAGTCAGAAGTAGCTGTCCATTTTAGTACCTTGTCGCAGCTATTAATGTACTAAATTCAAAACACTCTTTAATACGTTATTGCGACAGGGTACTAATATGTACAGTCATTTCTGAGTTCGAGTGTACGTAAACTAAAAAAGGCTAATTAAAAATAAAATAAAAGTACACCTACGCGTGGAGTCGCATGAAAATTGTCCCAGACGGTGTCAAATATCAGATCTTCCTTGGTATGTAATGTTCAGAACATGGAAGTTATTAAAATGCTTGTCCGGCTCCGTTTTAGAGAATTCAACTTTGTCGAGATGCAACTATGGCTGTTAAACTTTGGTTACTCCACTGGCCCTGTAAAATGCTTTTTAGCGCGCATAATAAAATAATTTATCAAAATCTGTGATGCATAATGTTTAAAGGAATTGATATTCATTGATACATGTGTATTTAACATTTATATTGTCGTTACAATCATATACGCACTAAACAATAATACTCGAATCATACATGAGAAGTTCATATTGTAGATATTATTAGTATTTTGTGTATGTAGATTTTTATATATAAATATAACTTTATTAATGTGTAAATTTTACTTGTTACAATAGATTTAGGAATGCAATAATTAATCTATTTAAGCAATCATTTTGTACAGGAACGAGCTATAGTGAGATCCATTTGGAAGCTTCCATTTTTCCGAAGCGTCACCGTCTGCTTGACATCAAAATTGATGTATGCGAACTTAATATATTTATGACGCTTGCTCAAGAGCTTGCTGATCCGTTTTCATAATTTTATTCACTTTGACTTTGTTTTGTATTCCAAACAAAAATAACTTTGCCTATAAAGGGACTATTCCCGGCAGATTAATCGCAGAATCTAGAGAGAAAGGTTAAACTACGAGGGCTGTTTGATAAGATGGAAAAGAACCCACTTATTTTTCTACATAGTCACCTTTTAACGCTATACATTTTGTTCCACCGATATTCAAGCTTAATATAATAAGCCATCCTAAAAATATGATTTCTGGAAGTTATTAAAATAGGCCTTTGTCATTTTATCCAAGTCACTTACCACCGAGCCATTTTTACAGGTGGGGAAACAAATTGAAATCGCATGGTGCCTAATTTAGAGAAAAGGCTGGGGGGGGAAGGCAGCCGTTCGTAGCGTAACTGTTTAGACTACGGTCACGAAACGACGCAGAAGCTCCTGGCACGGGTACGTTTGAACACGGCCAAACACTGCTCTGAAGTAGTCAGTCGGTTGCGTTTTTGTTCCTCTCTGAGTAATAGCGGCATCCATCTCGCCGATGCTTTCTTCGTACCAAACTTTTCTTCCAATATGTTTTGTACCTGCTCGATTGAAACGTTTATAGCGTCGACGATTTCTCAAACATAATTCGGCGCTGGGCTAAACCGATATGTTCCATTTTCTAAACTATATCCTCTGTAGTCAACTCAGTGGGGCCGCCTGAGCGATCCGCATCCACCAAAGACGGCTGTTCTCCCCGCTTGACTCGTTAAACCAATATCTGATAGAAGGATCATAGAAAGTGCACGGTCACGCTAAACCGCATACATTATTACTTTTATTTTAATACATGTTTTTCCTTCCAAAAACAGGAATCTAATTACAGACCAATACTGTTCTTTTTCCATTATAACAATGTTAAGCTATTCGGTGAAAGCAAGAACTTTAAATTGTTAAAATGGAAAAAGAACAGTAGGTATCGGTCTGTAGCTGTAAGAAAAGAAACAAAAAAAAAACTGCCTTTTTTTAATTTTCCCACCTCTTAAAAATGGCTTAAAACGGTCGTATACATACAGGTGACTGGAAATTCGCCGTATTCCTAGAAATGGGTTATTCTACAGCTCATTTGTAACGATTTATCAAGTTATTCACTTTTTTTTATACCCTGCTTTCGACCTAAAACGAGTCATTGTGTAAAAACTTCGTCATTTAGAAATAAAAAAAAGCATTCTTCAAATAGCCATTGAATTACTGATTACGAAAAATTATAAAAAATGCCAAAGAATTTTTTTTTTTGCAAATTTGAAGTTAAAATATTTAAAATAATATAAGTATGTTAAAATATTTTAAATTATTTTCCAAAGTTTGTAACATTTTAAAGCTTAACTAAAAAAAAAGTACAACACTTCGCGTACAAATGACAGGAATACTTTGCTCAATTCAAGCTTTTTAAAAAGGTACAATTTATAACATTTTAAAATTAATTTTCATTTAAAAATGTACAATTAATAATAATAGCAGAAATGTTCGCCGTTGAGCTCCATCGTTTCAACCAAAAAACGCGGGATCGATCTCGTTTTTTATTTATACTCTTATTCGGGAAAGAGGATCAGTTCAACGCCGCCAAGCTGACGCTGGAAGACCTCGACATGATCCTGCTGAAGAAGAAGAAATCCTTCAGTGTTTCCGGGCAGACGGCACTACTTCGACGAGATCCTTCTCGCTGGATCTCCCTCTTCAATAGCGTGTACTGGAGTTAAACCCTGGTTGACTGGACTTAAATCGTTACAAATGAGCTGTAGAATAACCCCTTTCAAGGAATACGGCGAATTTCCAGTCACCCTGTATTTTTGGCCAGTGATATTATCATTTATAAAACTGATACCTACTTCTCAAACAACCCTCATATACAAGGTGGAAAGTTGTGATGGGGCAGTAAGGGCAGCTACTAGATCCCTTGCTGCTACTCGAAAATACTCTTAGGAGATCTTTACTTACTTTTTAAGTGATGACAATCTACATTCACAGTTTTTTAATAAAATGTACAGTCAGCGAGAAATTCGTCAAAATTGAGTCTTTTATTAATGCCAATCTTTCCCGTTTCTATCAACGATTAAAATACTCTTTGAGACCAACTCAGGTTAGGTTAGGTTAGGTTAAGTTAGGTTAGGTTAGAAAATAAGGTAATAGTAAATTTTACTTTGTAGGTACTTAACACTTAACATCCACAAAACAAAGGAAACTTTTCATACAGCTCGTAGGGAAATTACAAATTGAAACTTACGCATGTTGTTTTTTACGCTTATGAACCCTTGATGCTTAAATAACATTTAATACTGGGCTAGTAAACTTCAGATTTATACGAAAACTGACCTTTTAACTCGAGGTCGTGTCTGAATCCTGTATTCAATATTTGGTGCAAGTACGCCTAAAAGAATGAAGATTACATGTCTTGAGAAATGTTACTTTAATGAATCTGTAGCATGTAATAATTAAAAAACATAGTAAAGTAGCCTAATTTTATAGGCCATAATGTGCTTATTTGCCCGAAAGTTTTATTTTTATGTAACCGTAAACTTTAAAGATCATCGCAGAAGCCGTGAGGTTAGGTTAAATTATTAAAACGAAAATTCAAATAAAGTATGATATCGTCATCGTTCTAATTTCAAAATTTAAATACAGTATCTACATTATTTTTAATGATTAACCTGTTTCATCCTTGTTGGCCAGGTTTATCTGTAGGCATTGAAAAATGATCCTATTTAGAGTTCTCTTTCCGCACTTTTTTTTTTAATAATACCGTTTTTTTTCATTTCTAATATCTACTTGTAGTTGTCTCATTATTTAATGATCTTTAAGCCAAAGAAAATTTTACTTTGTAATTAATTATGCAAAACGTGGTTACAGAATTATCGACAACTAATTTAAGAGTGCTTGGTAATTCTCTAGCTCTGCCTACCCCACTCTGGGAATGAAGGCGTGAGTTTATGTATGTATGTATGTAATTATCCTCCGAACTGTATGGAAAAAGTTTTCTTTGATTTGCGGGTATTCTGGTACCTACTCTACTATATCTCTACTCTACTATTCTAACCTCACTTGGTCTCAAAGAGTATTTTAATACTTGACAGAAATGGGTCAGATAGGCATTAAAAACTAAGTACTCAAATATGACGATTTTCTCGCTGACTACATTTTATCAAAAATATGTGAATGGCGATTGTTATCACTAAAAAGTTAAGTTAGTTAAGGTCTCCTAAGAGCATTTTTGCTCAGCAGCAAGGGATCTAGTAGCTGCCCTTACTGCCCCATCTCAACTTTCCTCCTGTATAGTCATTTTGTAAATATTTTAGGTAACGTACACACGGTTAAAAGCTTCTTACGAACGCTGGAAACATCGAATATTTACCTTTTTCTTGATTATTGGTGTAAAATTACGTTAAGTCCTCAATCCTCGGACCTGTTCATGCTACTAGTGTGTCTGGTGTATTACAATTTAGTAATGCAATGTTTGGTTGTGATTGGTTTTGGAACTTTTAACATGTTTGCTTATATTTTGTAAATGTACAAGTAATTAAAAGCAAAATTATGGCGCCTTTTTAGTAACTATCGAAATGACTGACAAAAAAAATTAAAATTGAGAATATTAAAAAACATGTTAAAGTGCAAGTTTTTACAATGGACTAAATAAAAACGTCAAAATATTATTAATGAATGTGATTTTGTTATAATTATTTAAATATGATATCGAGGTGCAGTTTACTGAGATTTAATATTGGGGACATCATATCTAATTTAACTAAAAGCCGGGCAGTCGAGTTGCAAACATCTATACAACCTATGCGTTAGACGTGCTCTCCGGTTTGGCCGTAGGCTCGTGATTCATAGATAAACGAAGATTGCCGATCGTTAGTAAGGAAATGGTATAACTATAGGTGTATGTACCTACTTATAACGCCGAGCTCGCGCTCGCCATGAATTATAGGTACTAGGAAAGGTCCGATTTAAAAAAAAACTAAATATGAAAGCAATATAATAAAACTTTATTAACAACTTTTCAAAGTATTCCCCTGCTACATCTATGCACTTATGCATTCGACTAAACCAACTTTCAAAACAGGAAAATAACCGTTCTTGCGGAAGGGCAAAAGAAATCGCCTGAATTCGTCCAGTGCTTCATCCGCCGTCAAACCTGTTGTCCACGTAATTATTTTTTACTGTGGGAAATAAAAAAAAACATACGGAGCCAGGTCAGGACTACGGGGACCGTTTGGTAGCAGTTGCATTCCTGATTTGTTCAAAAAATCTATAGTTTTGGCAGCCGTATGAGTAGGAGCGTTATCTTGATAAAAATGATGCCCCGGGTTCCACTACTTGGACGACTAACGCTCAGCTCCTGAAATGCTTGTGGCAAACAAACTTCGCTATACCATTGGTTGGTAACCGTTTTCCGATCTTCTAGTGGCTTAACGTCTACAGGCCCACTTCGTCGAATAGAAACGGCAACCATTTTTTTGTTGACGCTTCGGCTGCGAACTACTTTAGTGGGTAAATCATCTTCAAAGACAAATACCTACTGTAGATTGCTGTTTTGTAAATGGGTCGTAGCTGAATATCCAAGATTCGCCGAAAGTCACAATGTTGGTCACTAGTTGTGAATTGCCTCCTTCGAATTTATTTAGCATAAATTTGCACCAATCGACACGTCTATCTGTTTGCTCCTGTGTGACGGTATCCGTCGAGACGCAACCTTCCGAACTTTAAGGTGATCATGCAAAATGGTTGAAACTGCCTGGGATCCATCCTTCTGTTCGTTCTAAATTTCTCGATTGGTAATGTTAATGCCCCGAAAGCACTGGTTATAATCGTCATAATATATCATATATCATAGCGCGAAATGCTTCCCGCGTTACCTCCATTGTTGCGAATAAAACGTGAAAGACATGTCGTTTTCCTAATTTCATAAAAAAATACTGAATGTTACTGGCCAGTGACATTACACAAAAGATTTAGTAACAAAATTTAATAAAATTAAATCAATAGGATTAATAAATAATACGCCGTTAATTAACTTTTTTTGGACCGGCCCTATTTGAGGAAACATGGTGCTTAAAAATATCTGAAAGTTTTAACGCCGTAGGTACCTACACAACAATAGTGTTAAATGATAGTAGTTTATGAAACTGATTCATATTGAGAGTTCTTAAAAAACGAATGTGGTTTTATGCCACACATCTGTAACATATTTTCTATTTATAAGTGCTCAGCTACACGAGCGAGAGGCGGGGCGGGGGGCGAAGGCTTTTATACATACGAGTCCAGGATCGATAATAGTTATTTATGTAACTGGTACATAACGAAGCTTCTTAAGGTGCGAGTGCCGAAGTTAGAGCTCGAGCTTACGAGCGCTCTAATGACAGGCACAAGTACCTTAAGTGTAAATTATGTACCGTTACATACATAAGTTTTTCTACTGAATTAAACTGTTAATTGATTAAAAATTTCATGCAATTTTTTTAATAGTTGCTTGTAAGACTGTTTAATTCTGGCAATTTATCATGAAAAAATGGAATGCCAAATGAAACGCCATATTCATATTGAACGTAACCATGTTAACCAAATAACAAGTCTATGAATATTAATCATCTTTTTTAGTGATTTAATAAAATAAAAAAATTAACACCTTATTAAATTTAAAATATATTGTGTTTTTAGTATACTTCATTTTAATTGTTACTAAAACATTTTTAACTATTACTATTACCCGTGTGGTTGCCGGGTTAGAATAGTGCCACTCCATCTCTTCCCGTGGATGTCGTAAGAGGCGACTAAGGGAATATAGGCTTGTAGTACTATTAGGCGATGGGCTTGCCACCTGTCACTAATACGCTGGTAAACATCTTAGCCTGTTTGTGCAAAGTGTGGTTGCTGAATTATCGACAACTTTTTGAAGTTGTAGGTAATTCTGTGGCTCTGCCTACCCCGTTCTGGGATTGCAGGCGTCCAGGTATGTATGTATGTATGTATGTTTTAACTATTTCATATACAAACAAGTATGTCAAGTGTTCACTATATGCTAAGACAGATATCCGGGTTGACCGTAACCATGGCAATATTACCTAATGCTATAATAATTATTATAGAATTGTTATTATCATGGCAACGCTCATTATATGATTGTTTTCACGCTTCGGTTCGGCTATAGGTGGTATTCTTATACCGTTAACGATGTCAATACTAGCGGTTTATAGTACGTGAGTAGAAAAACTTATTTTTTTCCTATCACTATATTTAAGTTCATGAATCCTGGCAACGTTAGGCTCGTTCATGACAGTTAAATTTTATAAGGTCCGCGTTGTAGTATCAAGCTGCCAACCCATGTAGAGCTGAATGTTTTTCCTATTATGAATATTATACGAGTGTTTTAAACATAAAGGTTTATTTTATTTTTATAATTGTTCTTTTTACAAAAAATCTGTTCTTTTTTTAATACTGTTCGTATTAAGCAAAAAGTCGTGTCCTTCTCGTGCTCACATT
Source organism: Acleris emargana (assembly GCA_927399475.2). Classification (NCBI taxonomy): domain Eukaryota; kingdom Metazoa; phylum Arthropoda; class Insecta; order Lepidoptera; family Tortricidae; genus Acleris; species Acleris emargana. The sequence goes on from OV656835.1 coordinate 35,942,443, forward strand.
TCTACAGAGACCAGTAAGTGAGCCGTTCTGGACGAGTATGAGTAAGGTCACAGGTCTGTACAGATAGTTCTAAATTCAAATACGAGTAGATTTTATGGTATGTTATGGAATTTCAATACTTACGTACGTACTGTTCAAATACGAGTAATGGTATGTTATGGAGTTTCAATACTTACGTACCTACTGGAAACTTATTGATTCCATATTCAGTAGGTAAGTATCTTTCTCAATCTCTACTTTCGTAGTTGCCCAGGAACTTCAACCTTCCGCTCCTAATTACTGGAGTTGTGACAAGATTACATAGCGTTTTTGAGAAAAGAAAATGATGATCGTAAAGTTGATTGTTGTAATGCGGGTCATTGCCAGCGAGTTCTGAACGCATTATAAGTAGAGGGCAGATACTTGTGCAGACAGTATGTTTTGATGCGAGCGCGAAAAGCATGTAATTGTGCCCTAGCTGTAGATAAGCAGTTAGCTGTTTGATTGTTTCTATGGTTAAATCCAAGAAGAACGTTTTATTTAAGGTACCTGTACCTTATTAAAGGACTGATGCGTAACGTTTAAGGATACTAATAAATCAAAACTCTAAAAGTTATTTTGCAACTTCAATATTTCTGGTAAAGAATTTCTTTGTACTCGTATTATCGAAAGGTAGGTACTAAATGCAATAGTTTTAATGAACCATTGTTTACGTACATATTTATTTCGTAATAAATCAAGTGGCGTATCATTTGTATTTATAAGCTTTCTCTATTTTTTGTCTTTAGTAAAACTACTTGGAATGAATTTCGCTGTCTGCTGCAAAATTCAACGATAATGTATTTTTACGAATTTATTTTTACTATTTGCGTGCGATCAAATTCGGTCGGTTTCTTTGAGGTGGTACACTGATGATAAAATAGTTATTTGTGTCACAAGGGAGCAAAATGACATATTTACGGCGAGGGCGTACATTGAATCCTGAGCGTAGTGAGGGATTCAAGTGTTAACGCCCAAGGTGGAAATAATTTTGCTACCGTGTGACACATAGAACTTTTCACATCACCTATGAGGAAAATAAAAGATCTTAGTGATGAATCAAATTTAATTTAATCAAATTAACAAGAAAACACAGGATCGGTACGGTTTGAAAAATAGGTACCAGTACCAGTTGTAGTGGCTTGCATCTTTATAAATTCGGGCGTTATTTATTTATTTTATTATTTATTTATTTGTAGCCTACTCAGTACAGCCATGCTTATTAATCTTATTATATATAAATTTACAGTAAAATGTACATTTAGAAATAATAGTTAGATTGAAAAAAAATCATGCACTTAATTGATTCAATTGTAATCGATTATGAGAGAGTTAGGTTCGAAGCTATTTGAAATTATTTATTTATAGCCTTGAGTAAATCTCTTTGCCTGCAATTATATATTTTGATATTTTATTACGTTACAAAAAGAAAGTTATCGATTATAAAAAAAATGTAATCGATTATGTGCAAATACATACCTACATACATAAACTCACGCCTTCATTCCCAGAGTGGGGTAGGCAGAGCTACAGAATTACGAACAACTCTAAAAACTTGTTGATAATTCTGTAACCACATTTTGCATAAACAGGCTAAGATGTTTATGTGCAAATAGTATGCATTTAAACGACGAAAAATATTTTTTTGTCGATTATGTGCATACTATTTTCATATTTCGTTCTGTTTATATTTTATACTGGAACAAAATGTCCTTAAACAGAAAAGTGCCACTTTTATCCCTCCTAGCAGGGAAGAAAATACCCCTTTCCGAATAGGTGATGTGAAAAGACTTATTTCCTTCAAGGTGTAACGTGGAAACGTTCCGAACTCTAGTTAAAATAATGTTTTATAGATTTAAACTAATTAAATACATAATAGCAATGGAAAATGACACTTACCTAATTAACATAATAACTATAAATATAAATAAAGAAAACAACTAATACCAATTCCCCCTATTGCGTTGCACTAATTATCTTATCTCGGCTTTCGCGCCGCGTCTGCGCAGCCGGGTCCCGCCCGCACCTCGCACTGCGCCCCCGCTGTCGTCATCTCGGCGCGTTCGCAGCTCCCCGCTCATACACGAATTGAATTGTCTTCAACGCAGGCGCACGTTCGTTTATGCTCCGCAGAGCACTACGTCGTCACACGTCGCGCCGGCGTAAAAATATAAATCCGCTTAGCGTTTTCGTGGCCGTAATTTTTACTTGCACCTTGTACTGGTGAATATAAAATCAGTGTGTGAATATTAACCCCATATTGGGTAAGTGTTGACCTTTCTATGCTTTAAGAATCCATTAGATTTAACGGCCATGATTTTTAAAAATAACCGTTATGTTGACCGTTAATAGTTATGATTTTGGTGGTGCATTTGCTTGTAGCTGCTTGTATCACGCATTCATTCCTTATCATTTTCATTGTGTGTTTTCCATAACTGTTTGATTTTGCAATCATAAAAAAAAAAAAAAAAAACAGTGCTTATTTGTAAACTCCGCTCTGACTGTGACATCCGCACTCCATCAAGACATACCACCACCACGCAGTACCCCTTGCTTCACGCTTATAGCCATGGTCACAGTCAACGGAGGATGCTTGTCGCATCATTATTGACGCGAACGAATTATGCGTTCCAGGGTGCTAAGTTCCGGTTCATGCCTCCGATAGCTTCATCGCACGAGCACCATTCCGGACCAGTTGCTGACATCTTCAGCCAGACCATCTCCGCGACGGCTCCGAGACCAGGGGAGTACTGTCGTGGCACCAACACCCTCACAAACCAGGAGCAATTTTCAAACCGGCCCTTACGGACCCCCTCCCCACGTCGTGTACGTGTGTTTGCGCAAAGCGTCAATAAACGGATTGGTTGATTACTTATGGTTTTACTTAATCACCAGGGTTCCTAACGGAAAACGTAACACAGGCTAACAGAGGACATACGACAAGCAGGACTTGAAAATTCTTACATTATAGGTACAGAGTATTTCTTTATCATACATACATACATACCTTCACGCCTGTAATCCCAGAGTGGGCTAGGCAGAGCTACAGAATTACAACTTTAAAAACTTTATCAGTTTACTAATTTTAAGATATAATTTTGTATCGTTAATATAATATTAAGTACGCCAATAAAATCAGTTTTTTTTGTTGCAAATTGTCCAATGGGCACCAAATCATAAGTAGAAATTAACCTTTTAAAACCCTCAACAGTAAAAACCTTTTTACATAAAGCACGCTTCTCTCCTCGTACCCCTGCATTACAGGGTCTATGAATATAGTTAAGATAGTGGAATCATTGAATCGGCAATATATCTAATGTTTTTTAACCTAGTGAAAAAGGGTACAAGTCGACCTAACTCGTAATAAAAAAGGGTTTACTCGTATACCTTACATGAACGGACCAGACCAGATTTAAACTCTTTTCACTTGATCTTCAGAAGACTCCAGAATTTTGCAGCTATTAATAAATTACCCTGTATTCTTTGTCATTTATTATTATATTGATACAAAGAGGGGTTAAGTCAGTCGGGCCATGCCGACAGAGGGGTAAATACGTCTTTTTTTTAAAGGGAATACAACATTTTTGTTTTTATTTTAATGATTTATGTAACTGGTACAGTCAGCATCATATAGTTGTGTTCCGTACTTTTGGTTACTTCGGATGCTACGATACCAGCGGCGGTGTGGTTGTGACGGTACGAGCGGTGTCTTGAATGTAATCAAGTATTTGCCGTTGTGTGTGCTCCGGAATATTTGAGCACTGTGGATGACCTGAACAATTTGATTACTTAGGCTGCGTCGATGTTAATGAGTATTCTGGATGTTTCCAACTATTTGGTGATCTTGACTGCTACGTACTATATGATGCTGACTGTACATAATGAAGCGTTTGAAGGTACGAGTGCCGAGGTTAGAACGCGAGTTTGCGAGCGCTATGACAGGCACGAGTACCTTAAGAGCTAATTATGTACCGTTGCATACATGTTTTTTTCTACAAGCTTAACCTTTTGAACGCCAATTTTTATTTTTATTTATGGCACAGCACACAGGTCATGCAATTTCAAGCAAAGAGTTTACACGCAATTGAAAAATTGTCTTAAAATGTTAATTAAACAGGAATTTCATTGCAATCTCGCTACATGTTACTTAAATACTCAATTCATGTTCTTAATAACCGATTTTAATAGTTTTCTGTATCAAAACGTCGTTTTTTTGTACACTCCTTCAGGGCTGTATGTATAACTACGTAAGTATTCTACTAGATCCTCGATCGTAATTCCTTACTTACCGACCTTAATACACAATGTACTATTTCATCACACTTGCACGTAAACAGTATCTAAACATACAGGTTAACTTGGCCGCAATGCCCCATATAAAACCCTCGACCTTTCTTTTTACCATGATACCCAAGGTCGGTAAGTATTTTTTTTTTAATTTATAGCACAGCACACAGGTCATGCAAGTTCAAGCAAAGAGTTTACACGCAATTGAAAAATTGCCTTAAAATGTTATTTCATTGCAATCTCGCTACATGTTACTAAAATACTCAATTAATGTTCTTAATAATCGATTTTAATAGTTTTCTGTATCAAAACGTCGTTTTTTTACACTCCTTCAGGGCTGTATGTATACCTACGTAAGTATTTGTCCTTAACGTTTCTGAACGAAACATTTGTATAATCTGTGGAGTCCGCTCGCCATCCGCTTAAAAAAAGTTCAAGTAATTCGTAATAATAGTTGTGCTAACTTGTGTATTAAAGCTATAATTAATTGGCTACTTGACAGTTGTAACAATTAAATATAAAAAGTGTTGAATATGGTAGTTGACACAAAAAAAATAACTGCACATATTTTTATTTGCAATAAAAAATATGATAAGTACTTTATTTTTGGAAAATAACGTCGTCGTTTTTTACCTGTGGCTCCAATGAACCCAAACGCAAGCGGCCATGACTGATTTACGTGTGACGTCACTGCAGCCTAAATACAAAGTTGTCAAACATCTCCGTAGTCAAAATAAACGACTCGAAAGCTTACCATAATAATTGTATTCGTGAGAAGTTGCACTAATAGTTAGCGAGGCGAGGTAGCTAAATGGCGTAATTCAACGGCGCCGTCGAGACCTATCAAAATCGAAAGATAAATTAATTTCGAAAAGAAAAGCTCGTATGGTAAAAACCATTTTAGCGGTAGGTTTGGCGTGTACGGTTTTTCAAAAATGTTAAAAAAAAACAGTTACTTGGGCATTCTCGAGCGCGTCAGATATTCATACTACGTATGCCCCAAGTGCCTCTGATACCAACGGTATACTAATCTGCCGGTTTGCGTGGTGGGGGTAGGCATATAAAGTAGTCAAAAATGCAAAAAAATAAAAATTACTCGAGCGCGTCAGATTTTCGGAAGGGGTGTTAAGTAGGCCCCAAGGAAGCTCCCTTTAAAAAAACTGACGATTTCGGCGTGACGATAAGTTACGATGAATTTTTGAAAATGCAAAAATAAAAAGTTTTTTTGAAATACTCGAGCGCGTCAGATTTTCATAGGGGAGGTTTATCTCGGTATCCTGAAAGCATATTTTCTTAATCTGACAAAAATGTTGGTGGGTTCTCTTAATCTGACCGAAAAAGGTTTTTTGGTTTCTTTTTTTCCTTTCTTTCTCCTTGATAAAACGGGGAATTTAAGAATGACAATAAAGCGATAGATACATTACCTTTTTTGTTTATTTAAACTTTTTTTTTGTAAAATGTATCGTTCGCGACTTATATGTCGCAACGCGTTTTTCGGAAGACGAAATGGCTCTTCCACACTTCCGGTCATGCGGAAACCGGCAGATTTTGTATTTTTAGTAAGTTTTAGATTATATTTTTCAAAAAAAAAAATAACGCGCTCGTGAATGCCGGATTAACGTTTTTTTTTACAAGTTCGCGACCCTAAAACTCGGCGGCGTCAAGGACTTATCGTCAGATTAGTTAAATTTAGTCTTAAAACACTAAAATCAACCCCCTATATCAATATCTGACGCGCTCGAGTATTTCAGACTCGTTTTTTTTTACTAATCTGATCGTCTATCCTAGGCGCGCGTCACTACATAATAATATAGAGCTAAATACTTTACAAGGTTGTTCTATTAGGTCTAAGGTATCTCTCATATCTTAAACTGCCACGCTCGAGTATTACCGAAAATTCCCCTATTCGCCTCCCTAACTATAAATGGAGGCGGGATATTTAAAGGCAGATAGTGCAAATCTGCCAAAAGTGGACAGATGTTAACTTCGAATCTCGACGTGCCAACTGCAACCACTTCTTTCGATGTTGAGGATTTTTAGGAACGTGTATAAATAATTTTTCAGGAGTTTTGATCGTCGTACTTCTACACATTGGTACGGCACACGTCTTATAATTAGACATTTTCACAAAATATATTTTTAAAACTTTATCCTTTCGCTTAAGTTGGCTTTATAATAATTCGGTTCGTTGTTTTATGTGTAGTGACGTCACCAACGACAAAAGTCACGTGACCTACCGTTTACGCGCGTATTTCAAATTAATTTCGTTATAAACGTGTTTTTTCTAGTAATTAACACTTTTTTCTAGAAATAAAATAATGTGAGATGTATAAAATAAGCAAACGCACATTTTAAAATACTTTTCTGAAAACTGTCAAGTAGCCAATTCATAGTTATTTACATTTTATATTTGAAGACAAGTAAAAAAGTTATAAAAAATGTCGTCGTCATCGTCCGATGAGTGTAATTTAAATGCAACACCGCCAGATATTATCCATGCAGCAAAAACAATTAATGAAATTTTATTTATTTACTCGCAAATGTGATGAAAAACATTGTATGTTTCAAAGGCGGTACGGGAATTACGAACCTCGACTCCTAGAAGCCCTCAGTCTTCTTCAGAGCCTCGATCGTAACTCCTTACTTACCGACCTTAATACACAATGTACCTACTATTGTATCTGCACACAATAAGGGCTGTGTGCTGTACACGTATGTATGCTTGGGTGGGGGGTCATACGCAGAGTTAGTTTCGCGTCTTTCCTGTGGACATACCCGAAGTTAACGTGTTTAAGGCCTAATTTTCTGGCTGAACCCATATCCGCATATACGGCGTCAGGTCTACTTTGGCCCGATCAGATAAAAACATTAAGCCCCCTACGCACTATCCATCCAAGGACAGCAGCGCCTGACCTGGTCCGATGGTGTTGTACGCACTATTGTGCAAAGTAAGTATCTATCATGCTAGACGTTGCTGATGTTGGATTATCTTATATGCACACAAGCCTTTAACTATTGACCACAGGAGAGACAACTTTTGTTTTTTGTGTGCGTTTGACCCTGGGACTCATGATGGACCTCGACTTCACAATGGCGCAGTAAATTTTAAAAGATCAATATTGTTTAAAGATATTTTGCTCAAAAGCGCTTTTATGTATGTAAATAGGTTTTCTTAGTCAATATTTTACAAATCTATAAGTCGTAGTCAATTTGCGTTTGCGTATTGTGTGTATTGTGGTATGTGTAGGTACAAGTGATTTATTTATGGTCACATAATGTGACGATCGCGTTGAACGTAGCTGGTTCAACGGCCAATAGTAATTCAGGTAAGGACAGATCTAGATCGAATTGTAAGCGGAGTTATATTTATAGTTTGTATTAAAACTAGCGGCCCTCCCTCGCTTCGCTTCGGTTTATGTGAGTTTTCTGTGGCATTCTTACATAAACCAGAATACATTAGGTATACATAAAAACCTATTAAATTACTGTTCTGTTGCTGAAAACTGCATTAAAATCCGTTAAGTACTTTAAATAGCGAACAGACAGCGGAAGCGACTTCATTTTATGCTATGTAAAGATAAGGAAGCTGCTGCTGGTCCAGAGTTGGTGAGATGGAATCCTAACCTGGAGAGGTCCTGTTGAAACTGATGTCATCCACTTCGGTCCTTCCCGGGGCCTGGCGTGGGTCACGACGGGACACGCCTACACGGGTGCCCGGTCGTTTCGTAATTATCTTCTTCAATTCAATAGTTTGTAAGTACTTTAATAGTGAACTGTTTTGTTATACCGTTCATTGCCTATGTTTTTTCAGTTTATGCAAAAACAATCTTGAGGTAGTATTTAAAAACATTAAATTGAATACCTACCTATGTAACAAGTTAAAATATAAAAGAGCCAGATCATTTGGTCGGGCTTTAAATTGACTCAGATGATTGCAAAAGTAATTTGTCGAATAATCTACAAAAAGTATTTATTAGTATTAAAACAAATAATATTGTTCTCAAAGTTCAAACAATAATAAAATTAATTAATGTTACGAGGGCGGCTTGATAAGTCAGTGACTTTGAGTTAAAAAAAAACATTTTAACATATCGACGCTTGAAAGGCGAAATGGGATAAGCGACGAAATGGTAACTTTATAGGAGAGCCAAAAAACCGAACAATTTTTAGAAAAAAAATCACTAGGTATAATTAATTTTGATGGCCGATTTTAAAAATTCAACTTTGTACATGATCATGGTTTTACTTTTTATATACTGTATTCAATACATTACCCAAAAAAGTATTTTTTTAGGAGTTAGTGTAGCTTACGCAAATTGATCTCAAAAACTGCAGGAGGTAAAATTATCTAACCAAAAAATTAGATGAAAAATGAATCAAGTAAAAGAGTCTAACCGGGAAAAGGATTTGAAAGATAATTATGAAAAACTATGCAAATAACAACCGCAAATGTTTCAAATGTAATAGCAAGGTTAGATTAAACAAAAGTCATTATTAGCCAGAAATTAAATCAAGACAAATAATCTAACAGCTATGATTGACAACTTTAAACTTCTTAATATTTCATCTAAGCTACAATTGACCCCTCATATTAATTTCCATTTAAATAAATCACCATTAAATTTAAGATATTGATGAAAAAGTAGGTAAATAAAACAACTGATACGAATATTAATTGGTCTTTAATTAAAAGGAACTGAAAAATCTAAATCACTAAACAAATATAGGTTCTACACCTATTTCAAATAAAAATAAACAAATAAAGTTACTACACAGTCATCATCATCAATACGTCATATTTACGAAAACATTGGTATAAAATATTTCTACCGTAAATCATTAGCATTTATGTGTAAAATTACTTACGATGCTCGATCGATTTGAGTACCTACACCGAGAAAGTGTCACGCGTGTTGGCGTTTGTGTGACGCAGACGCCTCCGCGGATAGTGCGTACGCGACACTTAAATATTTTAGATGGGTAATATACTTAATAACCGACTTCACAAATACACTCTATTGATACAAATACTTTCTGTTTTAGAAAAATGTCATAGTAAAAGTTATCCAAAAACCAGCTCGTATAAAAATGAGGTGTTATTTAAAACGATCTACTCAACCGTTTAGTTTAGATTTATATCCAGGAAAATAAAAATTAGCGACCACCATGTTTAAAAGTTATTGCAGGTTAATAGGGATAAGCGACATTACTATCGAAACTAATATCAAGTAAAAGGTGATAACCGACTATATTAGTGCGGATAAAGACGTTGAGGTTATTTGATCTAAGCCATTTTTTGTTTTTCTGTAGATACAGGTAAAATTATATAATGGAAATAAAAACATGTTTTACGATGAGTTAAAAAAATATTAATAATATAGAAAGTTGTAAAAAAGCCAAACAGTCTAAACTACATTTTGTAAAAAAACATTGTATCTAATCTCCAAGATCGGGGTTTCTAAAAATCACCGATGGGATAAGTGACGCAAAAGTTATCGAATCGTATGTCAGATGAGGCGGAAAATTATTGGACAATGGAGAAAAGCGAACTGTGTTAATTAAACATTACTTTTAACGTGGAAAATCTATCAAAGAGACTGAAGACCAAAAAATATCAAAAAATATTATAGGGAATCTGCTCCATCTCATGGAATGGTACACAAGTGGTTTACAGATTTCGTTCTGGACGCACCACTACCAATGACGCAGAACGCTCTGGAAGGCCGATTGAAGTGACCACTGATGATGTCGTGAATAAAGTTCACGATATTGTTTTGGATGACCGTCAAGTGAAGATCCGTGAGATAGCTGACACTGTATACATTTCATCTGAATGAGTTTTTCATATTTTGCATAATATTTTGAGTATGAAAAAACTTTCCGCAAGATGGGTGCCGCGTTTGCTGACAGCCGATCAAAAACGACATCATGCAAGAACTTCCGAGCAATGATTACCCAAATTCAAGCGTAATCCTAATGATTTTTTATGTCGATTTGTGACAGTAGATGAAACGTGGATTCACCATTATACGCCGGGGACGAAAAATCAGTCAAAACAGTGGACTTCTGCTAACGAACGTGCTCCGAAGAAAGCGAATACCGTTAATTCGGCAGGAAAGGTAATGGCCACGGTTTTTTGGGACAGCCAAGGGGTTATTTATATCGATTATTTAGAGAAAGGTAAAACAATAAATGGCCCGTATTATGCTACTTTGTTAGAAAAATTTAACGCATAAGTTGCGAAAAAACGGCCACATCTGGTAAAGAAGAAATAGTTATTTGTTATACGGGGGGAAAGTTGTACCTATATTACCTGCGAGTGTTCATTCGAAACACGAGCTAGCGAAAGGATTCTATGGTTCAAAAATAGAATCCTGAGCGTAGCGAATGTTTCAAACACACGAGACGTAAAATAACTTTTCACCCGTGTATAACACAAAACTTTTCACCTCACTACAGTGAGGAAAATAACAAAAAGGGTTTGTACTATAAGCTCAATTCCGCATTTTGCACGGTTTCGGTTTCCCGTGATTCCACGAATCACTCATTTTTAATAACAAAACAAACTAGAAAAACATGCGAATATTTAACGTTGACGGCTTAATTTAAAAGTTTTGACGTTTTGAGTTTTTTATTATTATTTTGGATGCGTTTTGTTCGCACATCTACTTACTTGGACTGTCAGAACATTTATTTATTTATTTATTATCCGTTTTTCAACAAGAATGAAGGTTAATGTTGAATGCTGATATTTATAAATTAAAATAAAGTTGTAAGACTGTATTTTAGTGTTTTTTTCTCGATGCAATTAATTCCTAGTGATGTTAAAAACTCAGCACTTTTAACGTTTTACGTTTTGTTAGCTGTCAAATATCACTTACGATGCCTTTAAATGTCAAAACTCTTTCTTCACATGTGGATAAAAAGCGATTTTCTCAATAGATATCAAACAAACAAAAAGGGCTTTCCGAGCTAGTGAGATGAAAATGCTATTTCACCACGACAATGGCCCAGCACACTCGTCAGCAGTCGCCACAGCGAAATTAGTAGAATTGCGTTGCAAAATACTGCCCCACCCACCTTTTTCTCCGGATTTGGCCGCATGCGATTGTGCGCAGACGATGTTTTTAAATTCCCAAACATGAAGAAATGGCTCGTTGGGAAAAGATTTTCATCAAATGAGGAAGTCATAGCTGAAACTAAAGCATATTTTTCAGGGCTTGACAAATTTTTTTTGGGAGGGGTTGCAAAAGCTGGAACATCGATGAATGCATCGAGCTGAAAGGAGATTATGTAGAAAAATATAAAAAAAAATGTGAAAAAGATTTTTTTTTACTCAGTCACTGACTTATCAAACCGCTCTCGTATAAAAACAAAAACCGCCTTTAACCCGTCGAGCGATATGTCAAAATTGATGTACATCAAAATTAAACTTTATGTCAAATGAATAAGTCACGTAATGTCAAAAAATCTACGCACACATGTTGTGCGTAGGACACCTGAGGGGTTAACAGACTGTTTGACAGACCTAATAATAAACCGAATAATGCGCTTTTGAAGGCTGTTTTGTTTTTAAAAATATTTAACTATTTTGTTGTATACCTCTGTCTCTTTTAGTCTTTCTCGATAACGTCGCAAGCAATTCCGCGGGAAAGTCATAGTCATATATTTAACCCATTTAATAAAGTGTAATAAAGTGCGTTGTCATAATCCCTGAACTGTCTTCATCGAAATTGTTATCGCCATCCTTGAAATGGTACCGATGACAAGTTCCGGTGACTCATCATCAGTTATCCACTTCACCAAACAGCTTTCCAAGAGCAAATGCAGTTGCTATCAAAAATACCCAAATCGCTATAAGTATGCCTATTTGAATAGTTCCCTCGATTTCTCCAAGATCCCATGAGGTATTGACAATGGGAAAAACTAGAATTTCATTAGGTATACCGTTTAAAACAAAAAAACATATCGGTCTAGCGGTCTTTGAGTAATCAGGCAAAATACATTAAAAATATCCCGACAAATTGAGTACCTTTGTTGAAGTTGGTAAAATAAACACAATGTGGTAAATAGTCTTAAACATTACAAAGTTCTAAACTTATTTTGCTCTTTTTACAAATGGGTTTTAGTTTTTTGTATTATCTTTAAAAAAACATCCGACATTTGAACTTAAATGAAACTAAACAAAACATTGGTGACTATGTAGTATGGCAAGTATGTTCCAAATGTTCCAATTGGCCTTAACTACCTCCCGATTTCATTTATCGATCGATCTGCCTTATACTGTATGGAAAACTATCTAATTATTGTAATTTCTGCGGTAATCAGGGATTACACAAGAATAATGACAACATTTAATTAAAACATTTTCGCAATAACTGGTAATTAATTGTAATTTAGCCCTAATGAGAAACAATAATGAGTTCTGGTACCTTGTTGATGAGCTTGAATTAGAGTTTATGATGTAGAACCTGACTCCGAATTGAACTCCGAACATAGTGATCATTTACGGCCGAACCCAATATCAAATCTCCAGTTACAGATAAGAGGCTATCTCCGATCGCCGTTACCTAGCTATCTATCTTTTCAGCGCATCCCAATAAAGCAGATAAAAGGGCTGTCTATCTGTAACAAACAGTAGATAGGCTGGGTACTTCCCATTTGTTCTATGGAACTGTGACGTCATAGAACTGTTAACATTTTTCTTTCCCACCAGTTCCATGGTAGAACTATTGAAACAAAAAATGTGCTATTTGTTCTATAGAACTAGAAGCACTTCAAGTTTCCCATCAGTCCCATGGAACTGTGACGTCATAGAACTGTTGCGATATTTTTTTCCCACCAGTTCCATGGTAGAACTATTGAGACAAAAAATGTGCTATATGTTCTATAGAACTAGAAGCACCTCAAGTTTTCCATCAGTCCCATGGAACTATGACGTCATAGAACTGTTGCGATATTTTTTTTCCCAGCAGTTCCATAGTAGAACTGTTGAAACAAAAAATATTTTTTTAGTTCTATAAGTTCACATTAAATTAAGTTCTAAAGATCATTTGAGTTTACAGTTTTTATTTTTAATTGAAATTTAGGTCAAGAGCGACTATTCTATGAAACTAAAAAAATATTTTTTGTTTCAACAGTTCTACTATGGAACTGCTGGGAAAAAAAATATCGCAACAGTTCTATGACGTCATATGAATGGGAAACTTGAGGTGCTTCTAGTTCTATTTTTAAGTAGTTTTTAATGTTTAAATAGTTAATTTTTGGGTCTAAAACCCAAGATAAACACATAAATATTTAGTGTAAATGTTATCACGACTACAAGCGCTACGAAGAAAGTATTATCACGAGTGCAAAATTTGACAAGTAACTGGGTCAACGACATCGTGATTTGAAAATGTTTTGAAAATTACACCGTCTGCTGTACTGATTGATCATCAAGGAAACCTGGGGAGTATTGTTATTTTATAATATCGTTATTACTTTTACTTCTGCATGAAATTTTTAACGAAAATACTGTACTTGTAACAAAGTAATTCGATCAAATTATGTGAGAATGACAGCGCGAAAAGGATTTAGTTTTTTATACTGTTTCGGTAAAAGTGTGGTTTAATTAAAGCCCTAGTTAGTAGTACAGCGCGTCAGTGGCTAATTAGTATTATAATAGTAAATTCATTGCAGTCATTGATATACCTACATATCCTTAAGGAATAAGTTTATCTTGTGACATTGACACTTTTTATACAGTTAAAGTATAATTTAGGCTAACTATTGATAGGTGTATCTTGTTAAACTGTTTATGTGTCCTAGTACTGTACTCTTTAATCATGTTTTCAGCCACTAGCAAGCCCACAACCCGTCGGGATGTCCTGGTGAACAAACTCCGGAATACTCAGTCTGAGCTTAAGACAGTCAACGAGCTCAATGCACGGCTGTTGCAGGAGCGCGACGAGAGTGAAGAGGAGGTCCTGCGCATCATCAATAACAACAAAACCCTCAAGAGTTCTCTGGCCAAGCTGGACTTAGAGTATGATGACATGCGGGAACGGGTTTGGAATGTAATTAATACTGAAACTGGTAGAACTAGAGTTAGAGACCCGCATTACAGCCTGCAAGTTGAAGATACTCTAGTGAACTCGGACCTTGATGTAGCTAAAGAGTTTGAGTGGTTCTTTACAAATATACCTTTAGATACCACTAAATCATTACAATCATCTCCTCATAAGGCTGAAATATTATTAAGATCAAATGTGAAGGAATGCACAGATGTGTTTAAATTTTATCATATCACTTCTAAAATTGTTATTAATACGTTTAGGTCACTTAATCTAAAAAAGACTGAAGATCTCTGGGGCCTCTCTGTCACAGTATTGCAGTCCATCCTGGAATTAACTGCACCTTATTTAGCTGCTTTATTTAACAAGTGTATCGATATCGGAGTGTTTCCCGACCTGATGAAACACAGTAAAATTATACCCTTGTTTAAGTCAGGGACAAAAACAGACCCTACAAATTTTAGACCAATTTCGATACTGCCGGCACTGAGTAAAGTTTTTGAGAAAATCATTTTAAACCAAATATCCTCACATTTTAGTAGGAATAAGTTGCTTCACAGTAGTCAATTTGGGTTTACTAAGGGACGGTCTACTACAGATGCCGGTTCAACCTTAATTAAATATGTATTTGATGCCTGGGAAGAATCACTAGACGTAATTGGAGTTTTTTGTGATTTATCCAAGGCGTTTGACTGTGTTGATCACGTAACGTTAGTGCGGAAGCTAGGTTATTATGGAATTAAAAATGGAGCCCTTGATCTTATCAAATCTTACCTTGCTCACCGAACTCAGCGGGTGGACATAAACAGAACGCAATCTCCTGGATCAGCTGTTGCTATGGGAGTGCCCCAAGGCTCAATTCTGGGCCCATTCTTGTTTTTGATCTATATCAACGATCTCCCTTACGTTGTGCGCGATAGACATGAAATAGTCCTGTTTGCCGATGACACTTCACTTTTATTCAAGGTAGATAGAAAACAGAAAAAATTCAATGACATTAATGATACGTTGTCTACAACTGTTGATTGGTTTACAGCCAACAACTTACTTTTAAATACCAAGAAAACCAAGTGCATGAAATTTTCTCTGTCAAATGTGAAAGGAGTGAATGGGGCTAGTATTAGACTAAAGGATGAGACGCTGTCATTCGAAGACAAAATAGTATTTTTAGGTATTACTTTAGACTCGAAACTGCAATGGAATGCTCATATATCCACCCTTGCGGGAAAACTTACTTCTGCAGCGTATGCAGTAAAGCGAATCCGACAACTTACAGACGTCGAGACGGCGAGACTGGTGTATTATAGTTATTTTCATAGTGTTATGAGCTATGGGATTTTGTTATGGGGAAAAGCGGCTGACATTCAGGCCGTCTTTGTACTACAAAAGCGGGCTATACGTTTTATTTATCAACTGGGTTCTCGGGTCTCTCTCAGAGATAAATTTAAAGAAATTAATATTCTTACTGTCGCGTCGCAGTATATCTTTGAAAATATCATGTATGCACGCAAACACATACATCACTTCAGACATAACCGTGACGTTCACAAGTTTAACACGCGAAATAAAGATAAACTCGTAGTCCCATGTCACCGTCTTCGTAAAGTTAGCACATCGTTCGCAGGGAACTGTATACGCTTCTACAATAAGATACCTACTGATATTGTCAATATGCCGTTCAATAAATTTAAGTCTCGCATTAAGTGCTGCTTGCTGGGTAAGGCATATTATACTGTTAATGACTTCCTAAATGATAAAGACGTTTTTAAGTAGTGTGAGCTTACTGAAGTTAGGGTTATTTTTGTCTTTTGTAATTATAGCTGAGCACTGGGCAGCGCTTAATGCAAAATGCCTTTAAGCCAATGATGTACACTTTTAAAATTAAATTTACCTATTGTTTTTTTTTGTAAAAAAAATATATATATTAATTCTTGTGTGCACAAGACATTTTAGAATTGAGAACACATTATGACGTTTCTCGCCGGACAGATACTTTTTTATTGTTATCTTTGTCCGGCAGCATGAGCATGTCATGCTCACTTAAAGGTCTTTGCTTACGGCGGCGTCGTTGATCGGGTCGCCACCTTCCCGAACACATGGTTGAGGGAGGCGATGGCTGAGATACGCGTCATACTCGTGAACGGGTGCTGTCTGTGGGGTCCGGTCTGTTCACGCTTGCAAGGACCTGTTTTTCCAATTTAGTTATTTTAATTATCGTTCCTGACGTAGAGACCTCGTCATGTTGTTCTCCTAATCATGATTTTTAACTTTATTTTATTGACTTTACATTTGTAAGGATTTTGTTTGTATTGCTTTTTTTTTTTAATAATTATTTATTACTTTATTACCTTGTAATGTAACTTACTTTTAAGTATTATTGTACCTAATTAATAATTGAAAAAATGACCTTCTGCTGGAGTTTCTTGCGGCGCTTCTTCTCCGCAATGATGGTCTTGTCCGAAGCGCTAGTAGATTCACTCCATGTTACCGACGTGTAAAAGAGCCCTCATGTGGCCAATTTACTGAATAAATATTTTCATTTTCATATAGAACAAATAGCACATTTTTTGTCTCAATAGTTCTACCATGGAACTGGTGGGAAAAAAAAAATCGCAACAGTTCTATGACGTCATATGAATGGGAAACTTGAGGTGCTTCTAGTTCTATAGAACAAATAGCACATTTTTTGTCTCAATAGTTCTACCTTGGAACTGCTGGGAAAGAAAAATGTTAACAGTTCTATGACGTCACAGTTCCATAGAACAAATGGGAAGTACCCGATAGGCTGCCTATCCGAGCGCTCCCTTGCGTTACATTTTACGCAGACTCTCAGGGAGGGCCAACTGAGGTTCTTGCCTTTATTTTACTACTACTTACATGGTGAAATGTTTTAAATTGCAATGATGAAATGTTATGTTAAGCTTAAATTTGATTGAAAAAAATGCTTAAAACATTTTTCAAACAGAACTAAATTAATAAAAATTTAACCTGGAATTAAAATCGTGTTTTTATAATGTATCTCTTTACAAATGACATTGACACTGTCAGAAGAACTGTTTTGAATAAATGTCCAAGAAGCGAAGAAAATCATCAATTTGCGGGGCCATTTGCAACGTTAAAAGATGGCGGACGTGTAATTTGTTTTAGACTTTAATTTTTGGGTAATTAGGTGTTCAAAGTTCTTTTCTGATAGTGATTTGTACTTTTTATGCCTTTGTGTCGCACAGTGATTGAAGACTTGGACTTATTTCGTCTATCTGGCAACTTTCTTCTCGTTTCAAGTGGACTCGCAGACCTCGCAGTGGTGCAGAGGTTAAAACTATCTTGACCTCTGACCTACAAATCACCGTACAACGTTGCCCCCAATCTTCCTAGAGAAGATTGGATTGTGTTTTATTGCTATATTGATTTATACTTATATATACTTGACACTGGCGAAATCACTTCACGTGGAAACGCCATATCCCCGCGGTAGTAGCTGTTCAAGTCGCCGCGGGGGCAAAGAAAGAAGAAGAAGAAGAATCATCAATTTGCCTTTAAATATTTATTAAAATGAGTTCGGTAACTATTACAAGTTGTGTATTTATATTTATAACTTATACTGTGAGACTGTATGTACCTATAGAAATTAATGATATTTATTTTAGGAAAACTGAAGCGGAAAACGTTATCGGATGAAGTAAAAGCCGCTATAATAGAACGAAACAAAGCTTTGACCGACTACTACAAATCAAAACAAAAACAGGAAGAAGAGTTAACAGCGTTGAAAAAAGGACGCCGAGCCGCGCGCCCCGCGCGACGGCCAGCGCGGCGTCTCCACTCCGTAAACAAGCACAATTACTTACTCATGACAACTATGTATAACTTTTTCTTTGTGAACCGACGTCAAGATTTTAATTTTTGTGGGAAACTTTATAAGGTCAGGTGGGGTAAGGGGAACTACTGGGAAAGGGAAACACTAGTTGATATATCAAAAACTATAGACCGCAGAGTTGTGATTACACGATCGATAAAACAGTAACTGAGATTTATTTACAAAAAAAAACACAGATAGCGTTATGACAACTGAAACTGCGAGTGTGACAAAAACAATACTTTAGTTGACAAACAACGAAAACACGAGTTCGACGTACCTTATTTAGATACTGATTTTTGTTATAAAAAGTCTGGTAACAAGTCTGGAAACGTCAGTAAGTATTGATTTATAGATGTATTTTGTATGTATGCATATAATTTTTTGCTGAATATGCAATAAATATTAAATTTTAATGTGATTCTTAACATAACCTACAAATGCATAAGTGGGGTAAGGGAAACTATCATGACCGGGTTAAGGGGGACATATGTTTCTCTTTCCCGACGTCAGAAGTAACAAACATTTAGAGACAGGCATATTTTATAAAAAGTAGAAATAGTCTCTTGAATCGGTAACTAATTATAAATGTTATGATATTTTACACATTGCTTGGGTACCGTAACAGCTGACCCCTCCATACCGATTATACCCTAAATGGCAAAATAGGTTATTGGTTATACTCTTTCACTGACACTGGCGAAATCACTTGATGGACCGCCATAAATTTAAAGAAGAAGATAGGTAATACTTGACCCACGCTATTAAAACCATTTTTACCATGTATAAGTTATGTAACTCAACAAATGACGGTAGATGATGCACTAGTCTCATAAAGTACTATAACAACCATTCGTCAGCAAGCAGGTTTTGCCTTATGACTATAAACAATTAGTAATGTCATAAAATCAGAATACTTAGTTTCGCAAATGTTAACGATGCCTATTGATATAGTGCAATAATACTTACTCAACCTGCAGTCATGGCCAGGACAAGCTTTAGGAAATGTAACCGTATAGGTACATTGAATTGGATAGGAAAGAATTTTCCAAGACATAACGGACAGTCGCCGTCAAATATATTAGAGCATACACAAAATGTCGCGGTGATATATTATGACGGGTATCCAAGCCGGCTAAAGGTGGTATCCAAGGCTGGGCAAAATACATGCTTTGCTTGAATTAAAATACAAATTACAAAATACTTTCTCGCATGTAAGTACTTAATTTAAATACGAAGTAAAAATATTTTTTCAGTTGTGTAATTACGCCCCACTATTATTTATTATAAATGCGAATGTTTGTGTGTGTGTGTTTGTTACTTCTTCACGCTGCAGCGGCTGGACGGATATGGATGAAATTTGAAATGGAGATAGCTTATACCCTGGAATTACACATTAGGCTACTTATATCCCGGAAAATTTAAAAGTCCCTGAGGGAATAACTACAATCAAAATCTGAGCGGACGAAGACGCGTTCAGAAGCTAGTATCCCGTAATCCTACAAGTATGCTACTAATCCTACTTCTTCTTCTTCTCGAGTCGAGGTTCCTCAAATACATGATGCCCAGTAAGCAGCGGTGTTGACGGCCCTGGCCGTCGCATCTCTCAGGTCGTGCTCCGAGCAGGAGTGCGGGCACGCGGGGCACGACAGAAGGTGCGCCATAGTTTGCGGTGCTGAGTCGCAGATGCATTGCGTTGATCGGTCGCCAAGCAGTCCCCATCTGGCCATGTTTTGCTTGCAGCGTCCAACTTGGGATCTGAGCCTGTTTAGTGCCCTCCAAATGGGCCACGGTTCTTTTTGGCCGGGTGGTAGGTCTTCAGAGGCCTGCACATAGACGTCAGGTGGAGGGCACTGTTTTTTCCACAGCGAGCAACGCTCCTTGGAAGGGTCACCCAGCAGGGGGCTGGTGCTTCGCATGAAGCTCTTGCGGCTTCTAAGACGGGCAGGCGGTGGGAGGTGGTTGTACAGTGAGTGGCGCGGGTCGTTCTCCTGTTTTTTCTTCTCGACCGCGCATGCCACCTCTCTTCGGATATCTGGGGGGGGGGGGCGATACCTGCGAGGGGGTAGAGCCTATTAAGTTGGGTCGGTTTGAGACATCCGGTGATGATGCGGAAGGTGTCGTTAAGCGCGGCGGTCACCAGGTGGGCGTGCGTAGATCGGTGCCAGACTGGACAGGCGTACTCACCAGCAGAGAAGCACAGTGCGAGACCAGTGGTACGCACAGTATGCGCCGAAGCCCCCCAACTTGTAGACGTTAGTTTACGCAGCAGGTTGTTGCGCGCACTGACCTTCATTCGGGTGTTGGCGCAGTGTGTCCTATAGGTCAGAGCCCTGTCCAGTGTGATGCCTAGGTACCAGGGGTATGGACAGTGTTCGATCGCCTCTCCGTCCCATTTTACGTGCAGAGTTCTGTACACTTGATGGTTGCGAAGGTGGAACACGCAGGTCTGTGTTTTTCCTGGATTCGGCCGGAGGCAGTTGGCTTTGTAGTATATGCCGAGGCACTCCAGTGCATCAGACAGAGTTTCCTCTGTTTCCTCAAATGAACGGCACTGTGCCGCCAGAGCCAAGTCGTCTGCGTAGAGAAAACCCTGTGTTCCTGTTGGGCGAGGCTGGTCATTTGTGTAGATGTTGAAGAGAGTCGGGGCTAGCACGCTGCCCTGGGGGAAACCATTTTTTTGGCGTCGCCAGCGACTACTACCCGGGTTGAGATGGACTTGGAAGCGGCGGTTTCTTAGCAGCTCGCCGAGAATTCGAACGACACCTTCATCCCTCGTGACGTCTCCAACTTTCGCCAGCAGGGTCCTGATGTTGACTGTATCGTAGGCGGCGGATAGGTCGACAAACACCACGCCGGTGACCATGCCAAGTTCAAACCCATCTTCAATGTGCTGCGTCATCGTCATCGTCATCCTACTAATATTATAAATGCGAAAGTTTGTGTGTTAGTTTGTTACTTATTCATTCACGCTCAACGAATTGACGAAATTGAATGTAGTTTGGAATGGAGACAGCCCGGATAAACACATAAACGAAATCTACGCGGAAGCAGTCGTGGGCAGAAGCTATTTACAAATAAAAAATATAGCTTTCAGTGATTTTGGTAAAACTACCCCCAAAACGATTCAAAATTCAAAATAATTAATCCGGAAATTGGTCACATGAGGGCTCTTTTACACGTCGGTAATATGGAGTGAATCTACTAGCGCTTCGGACAAGACCATCATTGCGGAGAAGAAGCGCCGCAAGAAACTCCAGCAGAAGGTCATTTTTTTCAATTATTAATTAGGTACAATAATACTTAAAAGTAAGAAAGTAAGTTACATTACAAGGTAATACAGTTTTTTTTCATTTCTTTTTAATAAAACAAATAAAATCCTTACAAATGTAAGGTCAATAAAATAAAGTTAAAAATAATGATTAGGAGAACAACATGACGAGGTCTCTACGTCAGGAACGATAATTAAAATAACTAAATTGGAAAAATAGGTCCTTGCAAGCGTGAGCAGACCGGACCCCACAGACAGCACCCGTTCACGAGTTTGACGCGAATCTCAGCCATCGCCTCCCTCAACCATGTGTTCGGGAAGGTGGCGACCCTATCAACGACGCCGCCGTAAGCAAAGACCTTTAAGTGAGCGTGAGAGACCTTTGAGTGAAAAAGTACCTGTCCGACGAGAAACATCATAATGTGTTCTCAATTCTAAAATGTCTTGTGCACACAATTTTTTTTTTTTTTTAAGAAAAACAATTGGTAATTTTAATTTTAAAAGTGAACATCATTGGCTTAAAGGCATTTTGCAATAAGCGCTGCCCAGTGCTCAGCTATAATTACAAAAGACAAAAATAACCCTAATTTCAGTAAGCTTACACTACTTACGAGGGGCGTTCAATAAATTCTCGGTATGAGAAGGAAAACAAAAGCATACGATTAGTGTTTTATTTTTATTTTTCTATATATTCCCCCCCTATGTTTATACACTCATAAGATCTGTCAATTGGTTTTTTTAACCCCTCATAAAAATATTTTTTGTCTTTGGTGTCAAAATGCTCCAGCACCGCTGCCTTCAACGCTTCATCATTAGAAAATCGATGTCCACGAAGATCCTTTTTAAGGTTGGGAAACAAAAAGTAGTCGCTGGGGGCCAAGTCTGGACTGTACGGCGGGTGAGTAAGTGTTTCGAACCCAGATTCAAGAACAGCAGCCTTGGCAACATGAGCAGTATGCACAGGGGCGTTGTCATGAAGAAGCAGCACTCCTCTGGTCAATTTTCCCCTCCTCTTCTCTTTGATTGCTTCCCGTAATTGGCGTAAAATGTTAGCGTAGTACTCTCCTGTAATATTTAAACCCTTTTCTTTATAATCTATTAATAATATCCCTTCACAATCCCAGAATATTGTCGCCATGATCTTGCCAGCTGAGGGGACGACTTTGAATTTCTTGGGATGAGGTGTTCCTTTAACGTGCCACTGCATCGACTCTTGTTTGCTCTCAGCGTCATAATGATGAACCCAAGTTTCATCTCCGGTAACAATTTTTTGGAGCAAGCCATCAGGGTTTTCACCACACAGCTCAATGAAGTCGGAACAACAAGCAACACGCGTATGCTTCTGAAACGGTGTCAACATTCGTGGTACCCATCTCGCACTAACTTTGGACATGTTAAGATGATCGTGGATAATATCATGTATTGTACCAATAGAAATATTGTTTTTTTGTGCTATAGACCTAACCTTTACTCGACCATCTTCCAGTATAATTTTCTCCACTTTTTGAATGCTTTCTGGTGAAGTAGCTTCAACAGGCCGACCAGGTCTAGGGTCATCTTCTATGCTCTCCCTCCCACGCTTAAATTCATTTGACCACTTTTGGACAGTAGATAATGAAGGAGCGGACTTACGGTAAACTAAATCCATTTCATCTTTAATACACTTTTGATTTTTTTCCCTGTTTAGTCAAGAACTTTATCACGGCTCGATGCTCCAATTTAATTATCATTGTAAAATCGCTCATGGTGGTCACGTTTGTTCAGCAGTAGCAGAAAAACAAAAGAACGTGTAGGCTTCAAATTTACTTTTTTTTACTGTCAATGAATGACTCTTCGCGGCCAGTATTAAGAAGTTTACTAAAAAGGTTTGCAAGATACCAATACCGAGAATTTATTGAACGCCCCTCATAAGAACGTCTTTATCATTTAGGAAGTCATTAACAGTGTAATATGCCTTACCCAGCAAGCAGCACTTAGCGTGCGTCCAGGAATTTCCAGATGCTTTGGGCAGTGAGGAGTTGTATCTCTTGTGGGTCCATTATATGTCGCCCTAGGTAGATGCTTCTGTTGCGCATTAGTGGTCCGCAGGAACAGAGGATGTGCATTGCTGTCTCCTCTATCTCCTGACAGAACCTGCATTTCGCGTCTTGTTTCATACCCATTAGAAACAGATGTCTGTTCAGTTTGCAGTGGCCAGTTAGGATTATAGTTACTGCGCAAGACTTTTCTCTTTTGAGTTGTAAAATCTCTTTGGAGAGCTTGCTTTTGAACCCTTTAATTAGTAGCACTTAATGCGAGCCTTAAATTTATTGAAAGGCATATTGACAATATCAGTAAGTAGGCTTCTTATTGTAGACAGTTCCCCGCGAACGATGTGCTGACTTTACGAAGACGGTGACATGGGACTACGAGTTTATCTTTATTTCGCGTGTTGAACTTGTGAACGTCATGGTTATGTCTGAAGTCATGTATGTGTTTGCGTTCATACATGATATTTTCAAAGATATACTGCGACGCGACAGTAAGATAAAAGGGGGTGTAGAATTTTGTTTGATATTTTTTCATTTTTGTAATCAGAAACGTAAAAATTGGTATTTAGGCTACTATTTAGGTAGGTAGTAATAAAAAATATTGCATTTGGGATTTTGAAATAAATATTTATTAGAGGGTGAAAGGGGTGGTAGAAGTATGTATCGAAGTTAAAACTAATAGTTATGAGCTATGATAATAGCTGTAATGTACTGGGAATAAGTAAGTAGGGGAAGTCCGGGAGAGATGAACCCCACTTTAATTAAACGTGCTTAAAATTTTATATATTAGCCGCATCATCTTGTAATTGGGGCCATGTGTGCCAAATATAGTTAGGTGTAATTTGTTATTATTAGATTGTTTATTAAGTTGATATATATTTCTTTGTTATTTTTTTTTTTTTTATGAAAAGTGGTTCAAATCTCCCACCCCTACGGGTGAGTTGACCAGGGCGTGAGGGAGACTTGACCATACATTTGTCTAAAAAGAAAAAAAAGAAAAAACGGTAGTTTAATTAAAAATATTAAATATAAAACTCAAACAAATATAAAAATTAGTCTCTCTTACATGATGTAATGACCATTTAACATTATTAAAACATTTTTTGCCCTATAAACCTTAGCTATCAATAATTTGAAATTAAAATCTTGCTTCTAATAGAAAACTAGTCAACTTTTAAACAATAATGGCACATTAGGAATCACATATGATTATGCACTTGGTGGCCTGTGTGCTCGCTTGCCTTCACATGCTATAAAAAAAAATATATATTATAAATCAGTCTCTTTTACAGAATTTAATCAACATTTAACGTTATTAAAGCACTTTTTTGGCTTAAAAACCTTAGAGATCAATAGTTTGATATTATCACCTTACTTCTAACAGAAAACTAATTAACTTTTAAGCAATAATGGCACATCAAGAATCACATATGATTATGCACCTTAATAAACATACAAAGACAACATATAAATTAGTTTCTCCTACATTATGCAATCAACATTTGACATTGGTAAAGCATTTTTTGGCTTAAATGAACCTTAGAGATCAATAGCTTGACATTATAATCTTGCTTCTAACAGAAAACTGATCAACCTTTAAACAATAATGGCATAATCAGGAATCACATATGATTATGCACACCAATAACATATAAAGCTAATATCATATAAAAAAGACTTTCTTACAAATGTAGCTAATCAAAAATCAACAGCATGAAGCCATTTCCTGGCTTTTTTAAAAATTGTAAAAGAATATAACATCTTAGCCTACTTGTGCAAAATGTGCCTTACAGAATTATCAAGAAGTTTTAAGACTTGTTGGTAATTCTTTAGCTCTGCCTACCCCACTCTGGGAATGAAGGCGTGACTTATGTATGTAAAAGAATATATACTTCTAATAGAAATTGCCTTTAAATAATATTGGCACATCCGAAAACATTTAATTATGGAAATTCATGACACACATAATAGTCTTTGTCTTTATCAGTCAAACCAACGCACTCTTCGTGAACGTATCGTTTGCAGGAATTGCACAACCGCATATCCATAACCCCTTCTGTTTAAACTTCGCTTGTCTTCTGTTCTGGTAGAACTCTCCTTTGCCTTATATTGAAGAGGCATTATGTACTGAAACAAAAACAAAAAAGCAATGAAAATGAAATAATGATTTACTAAAGATCAGAGCGGGAGATTCGAACCACTGATCATGTCTCCCTACCACCGGGGTGGTCAAGTCTCCCGCTACGACTTTGCCTCACAAACGTGATGTTTTCTTCAAACAATTGCAATAGTTGATTAAAACACTCTCAGCTCCACAATACTACATTAACCCATTAATTTAATGTGATACTAAAACAGTTCTTACCTTCAAAACTGTGGATATTGTAATTGCATGCAAATAATAATTATTTATCACTTTGTACTCGCAAAAACACATTTGCTTCGCTCAACGCCGAACCATACTAATAATGGCGACCAATATGGCGCCGTCGCAGCCGCCGCAGCCGCCGCCTTTGTACAAGCGTCGTTTAAGCTGGCAATGGCGCCGATAGCACGTAATTTGAACTAGATATTTGAGATGGTTGGATGGTGGTGGACCTGGTCAGGTCTCCCGGTTTTCCCCTACCTACAGTTGGTTAGATAATATTTTTTTTTGTACCCTGATGTATTATCTTATTTTATCTCATCTCATCTTATCTTACAGATGGGCCCCTCGATACACTTCGACCCTTTAGGATATTTTGTGCAATTACCCTCTGACACACTCGGCTGTTCGAATGTGCAGGTTGCCTCACGATGTTTTTCCTTCACCGTAAGAGCATCGGGTAATGCACTTAAGTTAGAAAAACTCATTGGTACACGGTGAGGGCGATGTTTCGAGCTCGGGACCTTGCGGCCCCCCGAGCCACTAGGACACCGACGCTCTTCCCCTGATATATTACTCGGGGCAGTCAGAATATTAGTACCTATTTTTTTTTTTTCCATCCAGAATTGACTCGGGGCACTCCGAATAGGCTTGGTTAGGTTAGGTTATTTTTGACCACCCAGTACCGAAAATTAAACATATATAAAATTACTACAAACTAATTAGTAAGAACTAATGGGGCACTAACTGGGTGGGTGTACCTAACTACTATAATACTTTACGCACTAAAATCTAAATCATGAAATTTGTTCAGTGTAAAATTGTGCGACTTTAGTTTATACATGAAAGTATTATACACCGTGTTTTTTTTGATTTACGATAACTTCGGCATATTACTAGGTACATCCATAGAAACTAAGTGGTAGATTAGATTTTTAAATATTGAGTTTTTTTTTTTTTTTTGTTGTTTAGTACAAAGTAATTAAATGTTGTATCTTTGGTCTTTCTAAAATAGCCTTTAGAGTTAACTGATAGCAGTGTCAAATACGTCAATGTTGGCGTGACATACACAGACAGTTAAGTGCCTTGTTACTTCAACGTGTTTAACTGATTAAATTTAAATATTAAATATCTTTAAAACCATTACATAGTTATAATTTGTCTGCTTCTGCTGTTCTGCTTCGGGAAATTAACTTTATTTGACCTAAAAGAACGTTCCCTTAAAGTTTAAACCGCGATTAGAATACACTTCGGAAGTAACGTCAGCACGCTGTCATTGCATATTATATCCGCCATTAGTAATTGTCATTTATATGCAATGACAGCGTGCTGACGTTACTTCCGAAGTGTATTCTAATCGCGGTTTAGTAATATCGTAAATTAAAAAAAACACGGTGTATAGATACAGTGACAAAGTTCTTCGCAGCGCCGCGGCCGCCGGGAGTATAAATAGGAGCGGCAAAGCCCGCTCACACTCGTCGTGGCCGCTCTCCCAGATCCGGACCTGTGCCTCATAGCATCACTGCAGGGATCGAGAAGACTGAAGAAACCGAAGAAATCGAACACAATCAAGAAACCGAAGAAACCGAACAGAATCAAGACACCTAAGAAACCGAACATATTCACCACCACACCCCTAACTTAGGGTTCAGCATGCCCCCCCGAGGGGCACTGCTACCCATGCCCGGGTGAAGTAGTTACGGTGAAGACACCAAATACGAGGTCCTTCAGTAAAAGTAAAAAGTACCGCTCACACTCATTGATCGAAGAACTTTCGTTGAACTTATTACATTGTTTGGGATATGTCAATGTAAATTTATGGTAAAAAAATCTGGAAACTCTTTTTGTTATATCGTAGACACGGTAAAACATACAAGCATCAAATTTGGTATGATTATACAAACCCTAAAAAAACGACAAATATTGAAAACCGGTCAAGTGCAGTCGCAGGATTCCGGCCAGGGCGATTGTGTGCGCTGGATGTACCTATTTACATCCTATCCTACATACATTTTCAATGCGAAAGTTTATTATTTTCGTGAGTTTATTACTTCTTCGCTAAAACGGAATTTGGTTGGATACATTTTGGAATAGAGTTTGCTTATACACTGGATTAACATAACACAAATGCCCGTTCCTAATAAGAGGGCTGCACTCAAAGTTTCGGGAATCGTAGGTATACATACTTACGAACTAATTTTTAACACAACACAACTAAAGTTTTATTATGGTTTTAAATATTGTCTTAAGAACAATATATCTGGCCAGATAGAAAAACAGCAATGATTTGGTTCCAACTGTTTTTGAAGTCGTTTATTGGTAGTGGTGTCCAAAGAGTAGGTTACTATTGTAAGGAGTGGTTCATCAAAAAAGTAGCAAGGAATTATCATATTTTTATTTTTATTGTTTGCTTATTATGAAGCAGTTTATTCTTTTTAGTAATGTGTAGATATCCTACTATCAAATTAAAATATAATAATATTGAAATGTGTAAGATTCCTTGAGTTTTCTCAATATTTATTGCAATGTACTTTATAACTTTTTGCACAACACAATTTGACAATCTTCGCTTGCCGTTTTCTAAAATACCACAATAGTGTTTCCATTTTCAGAACTTGTTTTATGCTTTTAAGAATATTATTATACGAATAAGTTATACCAATAAACTGGATTTCACGTTGGGTAGTAAGGAAGTTTCTCCAATCTAACCTCTGACAGGGGTTTTTCTATGGGAGACAAATTTCCGTAAAAATGGCAAATACACAATTTTTGAAAATCCATGTAACTACCTCAAACTAAAGTCAAATCAAAAATATTAAATAATGATCAAAAGACAATTCAATAAGGTATTAACTAGCCCATCAAACTTAAAAAAAAAAACTATGTTTATGACAAACACCTCATAAATTCTCCCAAAAGGCACTGTTCAAAAAGTTTTAGGTGAGATTTAATGTAAAAGGCGAAAACTTGAAATCCCTCTTTAATTTTTACCATTCTTATTGTTTATTTTATTTAATAGTATCTACAGATTACTATTAAAAATGCACAGCTTAGAAATTAGCACAAAATAAAAATAAATTCCATATTATGTACTGCTACATTTTATCGGGACCACTCCTTATACTGGGCGTATTATTACTAATGTCGGTTCCTATTCAGACTGCCAATGACAGTAACTAGTATACCATATATATATATATATATATATATATATATATATACCATATCTTAAACAAGTTTCGAAAAAAACACCAAATGTAGGTATATTACACTATGCTGTAGCATCAGTCAGTTTCACTGTGGAGGGTCAGGTAACCTTCGGGGAGGGAAGATGACCGATTGAAAAATGCCCGGCTTTTACTTGTGTTAGTTTTGATTTACTGGTCTATTTACTGATTATGCTCTCTCACTGACACTGGCGAAATCACTTGATGAACCGCCATTAATTTAAAAATGAAGAAGTTTCTTTGTATTTTGACCGAAAGTGCTTTTCATCAAAAAATACTAGATTAAATAGAAACCTTAAAATAAACATGAAGACAATGATTAAGTATATAAATGAGAGATTCCGGTAGCCTTCGGGGAGGGAAATGGCCGATTGAAAAATGCCCGGCTTTTACTTATGTTAATTTTGATTTACTGTTCTGTTCGTAAGGTTTATAAATCATTTGTAGGTCAATGCATCCTTTTCTTTAATAAATTACCTGACGTTGTTTTAAAGTTACCATTTCCAGTACTTAAAACTTACTTGAAAAAATCGTTGATGTCTAAAGCTTACTATAGGGTCGAAGACTATCTAACAGATAAAAATGCTTGGCCAACACCTAAATAATTTAATAATAAATTAGCCATAAAAATATTTAAATATTGTATATTGTCTAGGGGACACGGTTTCTGTAGGAGAATGTATCGAAACTTTTATGCATGTTGCCTTGCACCGTCACAGGTAAGTATAACTTGTATACTTTCTATATATATATTTTTTTATTACTGTTGCTTATTAGTTTTGTGACAATTCTGAGTTTTGACACATTTTCCTGCTCAACTACGCATGAATATATAAATTTTTGGTGTTATGTGAGATTCATTGTTTTATATAATGCTAGCTTAAGTTTATTATTGTATAATATCATTAGCAATATTTAAAAAACGACTTACTGTTGAGTTTCTTGCGGCGTTTCTTCTCAGCAGTGGTCTCTTGCGAAGCGCTGGTAGATTTTTGACGTGTAAGAGTGCCCGTGCGGCCTACTTACTGAATAAACATCTTTTATCTTTTATCTTTTTTATCTTTTATTTGACTGATATGATAATACCTAACTCTCTTACTAAACACTGGCGAAATCACTTGGTGGACCGCCATTAATTTAAAGAAGAAGAAGACAAGCACAGATTATAAGATTATGGACAGAAGTGTATAAATAAATAATATATCTATGCTCCTCCTTCAAATGTACGCGAATATGTAGTAATAATGGTAAATTGATTTATTTATATGAGTGACGGAATAAAAAGGTTTCGACCATACCTACTATTATTTTATTACTGTACTATTGTATATTCAGTCTCTGTTGAAAATAGAATTTTCATATGAAAATTTAAGAGCTATTACGAGTTACGACTTTAAAAGTGGATAACTTAAGACAGGATGATTGTTTCTTTTAGTAATAGCACAATCAAAGGTGAAAATGTACAGGCGATATTCAGAATTGTAGCGTGGCGTTGTACAGTCAGCGTCAAAAGAAACTGATCACTTAAATACCTTGTCACTTTACTGTCACATAAGCAATGTCAAACAAGATTGTCTAATGTGTTAATGCGATAAAGTACAAAAGTAGCTTGAAGTGACCAGTTACTTTTGACGCTGACTGTACCTACCCCTCACGGACGACGTGCTTGAGGTGCGACTAGAATCGGCTGTCGCGCAAGGAAACATCGATGTTCTGAGTCAGCTGATAAAAGAAGATGGATTGATGCATTTGGCTTATCGGGGCATTCACGACTGTTTGAGTATAATAAGCCAGATACAAATAATTTTCCAGGAAATATTAGGCTTTCGAAAACGGTTTTCCTGCTGGACTCATTGTCTGAAGAGCAGAAAGCGGCTCGTGTCAATTTGTGCCGCGAGACTTTGAATAAAATGAAGGGAGGAAGCTCAAGTGCAGTTTTAGTTTCGTATCTGGAGACGCGTCGCGGATGTGCACGCGAGCCTGAAACTGAAAACGAATCTCGAGTTGGGGTCTAGGCAGACGAGGCCAGGCCGACATCAATTATGCGTTCTCGCAGCTAGCATGGCCAAAAATATGGCGGCTACGTTTGTCTCTAAATCGTGGCTATTCCTTTTGATTTTCGTAAAGTTAAAGCTGATTGGTACACAACTATTTGTTTACCAGTATCTATGCTGAACTACGAAAAAAAACCTAGTCGCCGCATCGTCCTTCACCAAGACAATGCCAGCCGTCACACCGCTCGGAAAAAAACTGACTATCGGGTTATCATAACAAACAATTGAATTACCTACTCGAATTACATCCTCCATATATAAGCCCGACTAAAGCCTCAATTACTTTCACACATTATTTTACATATCACGGGTGGTCAGCGGTTTCAGACGCCGGAACAAGCAGTGAAGGCGTTCAAAATGGGCATTTTCTCAAACCCTAAGTAATTTATCGTTCAATAAATGCTTTAAAGTTTGGTTCAAACACATGGAAAAGTGCATAAAATCTAAACTCACAAATAACGTGACGTTCTATTGGTAAAATAATTTTCAAAATCTGTTCAGTAGATCCAGAGATTATCCCCTACCACCCCAGAGTAACTTTGCACAAGATATTAAACGGCAGCCCATAAAATACCATTATAATCTGTGTTCGTTCATGTCACTCAAACAATATTGCTATGACGTGGATTTTTTTGAGGTTTTTTAACGATTCCTATTGATTCCGGTAACCTTGGGGGAGGGAAGGTGGCCGATTGAAAAATCTCCGGCTTTTGATTTCTCTTTACTGATTATACTCTAACTCACTGGACATTGGCGAGAGAGAGCTCAAAGAGTGGAATTTTTAGATTCAGATATCTCATTTAGTGATTAAGCATGTCAAAAACCGTTTTGCGTTTTATTAAGTAAAAACCTGCTACCTGCTGGACCTGCTAGAGGGGGTGTTCTTTTTATAGTGGTGATTATTATTTACATCTTTAATATTTGAGTAGCTTAGTTTTATTTTAATTTAAATACGTTGTTTTAATTGTTAATATATTTGTAATTATGAAATAGTTAACTAAACTTCCATAGATACAGACATACATACTTCCATGCATAGGACCGATCGGGAAATATCTAAGGCCGCGCGTAGTACGTAATAATTAGAGCTATACTAACTTGTAAGTATCTAAACGTGTTGTGTGACTAAAAATTAGTATCGCAATCAAGAAACTTATGAGTCTACCGTTGTCACCTCATTGCAGAGTTATTGTGGGATGACTTTACAACGTCAAAAACATTACTATTTATAATATTATACCTAGTATAAGTAACTATAGAAAACATA
Organism: Acleris emargana; assembly: GCA_927399475.2. Taxonomy (NCBI): domain Eukaryota; kingdom Metazoa; phylum Arthropoda; class Insecta; order Lepidoptera; family Tortricidae; genus Acleris; species Acleris emargana. The sequence goes on from OV656835.1 coordinate 35,974,870, forward strand.
AAAGGGTGAAATAAATTAAACGAGTGAGCCTACGGGCTATAGCCCTCACTGACAGCGCCCTTCGATCCCTGTCCATATCGCCGTCGGCTTTGAGGTCCTTAGTGAGCCAGTGCCCCGGGTATTGAAATTGGTTACCTACCCTTTTTAAGGGGACGCCATGTCGCTTAGGCGGAGGCACGCTAATTAATATTAATTTTCAGTACTTTATCATAATATAAAATAAAATACCAAGGGTTTATGCAACTCTCCAGCATGAGACGAATCCAATGACATATCATTTATCAAAATCAGACATGGTATGGACAAAAATGGGCCTCGCGTAATATAATGTACATATATTATATACATTCATACATGAATTCACGCCTTCATTCCCAGATAGATATAGATATATAGATATCGATATAGATATATAGATATAGATATATAGATATAGATAATATAGATAAGTACTTTTATTATATTAAGCTGCATATTTTGTACTTACTCCTGAAACTTTCAGTTTGACCCGCGTAACGACTAAATGGCACGTAAGTACCTACTTAAAAGTATTATATTCAATATCAGAGTACAGAGGCCTAAATCCTATAAGCAAACAATTTGACAAAAGGCACATCTACGGATTTTTTTAGTATTTGGTTATCCACCAACTCTTCTTTAACTGATTTATATTATAAGACTGGTCGTTTAATCAGAAAAAGAAGAATTGGCTTACATAATTATAAACACTAGAATTTGAAATGTACCGTCAAACAATAAAAACCACTCGTAACCATTTCTGACCACACTCAGTGTAGGGCGCCTAAGCCTTTGTGCCTTTACTATACAAAAACTATCTCAAAAACAACAAGTACGAACTAATTAAAGGTATTAGGTAGGTGCTGTCTTGATGATTTTAGTAGGTACCTATAAAGACTGTATGTCAGGAACCAGTCAAGTCTACTTAGTCGTGATAGTGTTCCTTAAAAGTTCGTTATAGGTATGTGCATTATTTTAAGATATCTTTCAGATTTTTTTAAATTTGTAGTTTTTCCTTTGGGCACTTGATTCTAACAACAATTAGCACTTTAAATCTTTATATTTTGCAAAGGGATCCATTAATAAAATCAAAACATAGTATGCCCAAACAACACCCGACACTATGGGGTAGTCAAGAAATAAGAAAAATATTCCCACGTTACGTGTAGGGGATAAACCCTGAACAAAATGTTGTTTTATGATTTTGATTTACCAGTTTGTCGTCGTGACATTAATATGTATATTCATGCCAAGTACAGATGCCGGCAAACATCTTGAACAAATATCCTTGCCTGCGCAGAAGTGATTTTTAGGTATCACTGGGAGGGGGGCGGCGGGCGGTGGTGCGCGGCGGCGGGAGCGTGACGTGGAGATCGCGTGATTGGTAAATCAGTTGACGTTTGTGTTCTGCGCTGCGTCCACGTTCCTTTGCCTCCAAAGTACACTGGCGTTCAGTGATACAGTGATTGTTGTAATTTGTTTCGTTGACTTTATTGTTCGTGTTGATTTTGTTGTTATAGTTTTTTGTTGACTTTATTGTTTTTGTTATAATTGTTTGTTGACTTTTTGTTAAAACTTTTAACACCATGCCACGACAAAATAATGTTGTTTTTAAAAGGCAAGCTAGAAAAATGGTGTATGACGTCTATTGCTTTTTGATGAAAGAAGGAAAGAGTGACATGGAGACAGTGAAGAATACTGCAGATGCTACAAAAACGTCTGTCAGCACTGTCAGACGGATTATCAAGGAAGCGAAGACCTCCGACTTATTCACTGTGTTTCGCACCCCGGGAAAAAAAAGATCTGGGAAGAAGAGAGTTACTGGAATCGATAGTTTAAATGGAATTGTAATAAGAAGATGTGTTCACAATTACCATGTAACAAATAATGAATTCCCTACAGTTGAAAAGCTCCGTAAGAAACTAAAAGAAGACATAGATTTTAATGGCTCAGAACGCAGCTTACGACGAATTTTAAAAGAGCTGGGCTTTAGGTGGAAAAAAACCGAAAATAACCGGAGGTTATTAATTAAAAAAAGCAATATTCGATTGCTACGCATTGCATATCTGCAAAATATAACCAAGTACAGGCAAGAAGGAAGACCTATAGTGTATACTGACGAGTCATATATTGACTCATCACATGCAAGTAGTAAGGCGTGGTCACATGGTTAGACTAAGGGTTTGAAAAAACAAATTTCTAAAGGACAACGTGTTGTCATTGTTCACGCTGGATCCGAAGCCGGATTTGTTCCTAATGCCCTTCTGCTATTTAAAGCTGGCACAAAAAGTGGTGATTACCACGATAATATGAATTATGTAAATTACGAAAAATGGCTGCGCACTCAACTGCTGCCAACCCTGCCACCAAATTCCGTTGTAATAGTTGACAATGCGTCATATCACAACAAGCAATACGATGCTGCTCCAACTGCAAATTCAAAAAGAACAAAGGCCAAAGAACGCGCAAGTATATTATTCCTAAAATACTTAACAAATTAGGCCCTACAGTAGAAAAGTGTAGTAGCAAGCAGATATTTAAGAGAAGACTCCAAGCAAAACTGTTACATTTGTATGATAATATTGATAATAGTAGCGAGTAATAGGGTAATAATATATTGATTGTATGGCATAACTGAAGTATACCGGTAGCTCTAGTTAAGTAGTGTATAACTTATGAGGATGTAAAGTAGCTATACTATAAGTGGGTAGAACACAAGTGCATAATGAGCGCTTTATCCGCCAACAAACTGTCCTCAGTTTGGCGGAATATAAATATGTACATACCAGTTAAGTTTTTTGTGATAAATAAATAAAAAAAAAAAAAAAAAAAGTCGATATGCAACTATGGTTGAAAGTTAAAGATATACCATACAATGAAAAAATGTTTAAACCAGAGCTCTACGATCTGATTAAAAAACACAAGGAACAGCATAAAAAATACAGCATTGACAAATTACTAGCTGAACACAACCATTCAGTGCTTCGCCTACCCCCATACCATCCCGATCTCAACCCCATTGAGACGGCTTGGGCAGCCATTAAAGGCTATGTCGGAAGCAAAAACGTGAACTGGAACATCAGCAAAGCTATGGAATTAGTAAAAGAGAAGGTTGCGATGATGGGAGCTAGCGAATGGGAAAAATTATGCCAAAAAGTGAAAGAAATTGAAACAGAATACATGAAAAGTGATCATGTGGTAGATTTAGTTACCGACCAATTCGTTATTTATGCTGACGATGATAGTGAGTCCGAGGATGATGATGATGATGATGATGATGATGAAAAAGACAGTGATGATGATGAGCATCATAATAACTCCATCTCCCCTGAACCTGGACCAAGCTCTAGCTCTGCTAATGACCCAATGGAAGGAATATCTTTTTTAGATGATGATTAAATTATTTAAATACTAGCGACCCGCCCGCGGCTTCGCCCGCGTGGAATGTATTATACATATAAACCTTCCTTAAGAATCACTCTATCTATTAAAAAAAACCGAATCAAAATCCGTTGCGTAGTTTTAAAGATTTAAGCATACATAGGGACAGACAGCGCAAGCGACTTTGTTTTATACTATGTAGTGATTTTCTCCACGATCATTATTAATAACATTTGAAATTTATCACTATTATTAATAAATACATAAATAAATATAATCTTTCATTTTTTTCCTGGTATGGCTTGAATCGCACTTGGCCGGTTTTCATGTCTTGTTACCATATTTTAGAAGGTACCTAGTAAAAATTATATTTAACAACTCACAATAATATCTGATATACACTAACAATCTGCAAAAATTAAAACTTACTATTTTTAAAAGTTTACGCAAAAAGTATTCTAAAGTTAATTAAAATATTTAGGCACTTTTTTTGCTCGTATGTGTACGATGCGCAAACTTTCCCCAACTCCCTTGTTTTATGCTCAAGATGTTTGCCGGCATCTAATCTATAACAGCTTTATAGAACTAAAAGTCTCTTCTTTTTCGTATGCGGCCGTCTTCTCTTTAATTAAATAAGAGCAACCATAACAGGGTGATTATCTCAGCGACAATTTTTTTGCGGCGGAGCTGATAATCATAGTGTGGAGTAATTATTTAAGAAGTTTTAATTTTTTTCTGAAAAAAACATACTAATTATTATATTAAGCCAAATCGCAAAGTGTTATAAAAGTCATTAATGTTTATTAAAAAAATATATTTTCGTCGAAATCATAATTTTGGTGTGGCGTCCAGTACCTGTTGTTCTTGATATATGATTAATTATAGAACCATAATATCCATTTATTTAACTTAAATTGCCATTACTTTAATTCCTCATTACTTTATACATCATATAAGAACATATATATAAGGATAAGTACATTTATTGATACTCAAAACTTGGCCCTAAAGGTTGTCCGGGTGAAATTGTCAATTTTGGTGGTAACTATTGAATACGATTTTGTCGTCGTACAGAACGCAATAAGACCACCTAACGGGAAGTAACCTGTTCGTTCAGTTCAACTCCAGCCTTGACGGATGACACACGTGCCATATCTTGCCAGATCTGTCCGCCAAGAACATAAGTACCTAATTTTGGTGTGTTAAAATACTTTTTTATGCAATTTTGGTGGTATATGTTATTAATGACTGAGTAATATTTGTTCGTGTTTGAATTTAATGTAAGGCATGTTAGCAGTCTCATTTTCAATACTTATATAAAGTTAAATTCGAAGTGTATGTTACTGTTTTTTTTAAATATTTTTTTTATGCACGTTTCCTAATTTTGGTGAACCAATTTTGGTGGTTTTGATGCCACCAAAATTGTTAATACTATGTATGGTTCCATATTTGTAATCATATACTTTGTATTTACAATATTATTGACTCAGAACACTTATTTCGAGTAATATATATAAACACTTAATCATACTACTAATATTATAAACTCGAAAGTTCGTGAGTATGTATGTAGTGTGTATGGATGGTTGTTACTCTATAACACAAAAACTACTAGACGGATTTTGATGAAATTTAACATGGAGATACCTTCTACCTTGGATTAAAACATAGTCTACCTTAAATAATGCTATTCCTTCGGGAACTGTTTCTACGCGTACGAAGTCGCCGGTGGAAGCTAGTTTACAATAAAACTAAATTACTTGTATAAATTCATGGTAAAAATTAAAATTTGGTATTAACTGTCTGCTGGAAATGAAAAGAAAGTAAGGCTTTTTATAATCGTTTTAATTATAAATACCAAAATACAATGTTATTAGTATATATATATTTTTTAAATTACGTACGATTTTCCTATGGATGGATGGTTTTTTTTTGGATTGTTAGAGTCAAACAGTAAGTAATTAACACATTTTACCTGTAATCAACAATACCTAATCCTAGGATATAATTAGATAATGTTTTACTTCAAGGAATTATATAACCAGAGATCGGACAAATGGGTGTCATTACTCGCAATAATGTGGACATGACTCCAAAGATTTTAATTTAACAAATTAAATTACATTAATTGATTTGTTAATTGAACCTTAATCTTGATCCTTTACAGGTCAATAATAATAAATAATACAAAGACGCGAGGAGTGGCCATTATTATTAACCTTTCGAAACCCAATACATATAGCGAAAAAACAAAACTGTCATTAATGTCTTAAATTAGAATTAAAATACTTTTTGTTTCTGGCTCCTTTGGGAGCTGGCGGGTACCGAAAGGTTAATATCTACTTAAGTTTGCTCCATTAACTTCCGTGGATTGCAAAAGAAGCTTTCATCTCGTAAGTTTATTTTAATGTTGAAAAGGAATAAACTAACCACGGAAAAAATATTATTAAATAAAATTAAATATTCTATGCATTATTTTTAGGGTAAGTAACCAATGAATGTAATTTAGTTTGATTAATTAAAATCTTTGGAGTCATGTCCACATTATTGAGAGTAATGACACCCATATTCCGATCTCTGTATATAACTCAAATTAATATGTACTCATAATCGTGGACATCAGTCAGAAACCTATAATAATTGCACATAAAGTCATAGAAGTATAATCACCGTTTATATTTGTACTTCAATGACTTTTATTTAAATCTGGCAATAGTTGAGATCTTCGACTCTCCGAGTAAAACAGTAAGTAATTATAAAATTTTACTCGTAATCAACAATATTTAATCCTACGGACATGATAAGTTCAATTCCTAACTAAAGAAATTATACTATAACTCAAATTAACATTAACAATCGTGGGCATCAGTCAGAACCCTATAATAATTGCACATAAAGTCATAGAAGTACAAACACTTTTTACAAAAATAAGAAGTACAAATATAAACGGTGATTATACTTCTATGACTTTATGTGCAATTATTATAGGTTTCTGACTGATGTCCACGATTTTTAATGTTAATGTGAGTTATGTAATTCCTTGAGTTAGGAATTGAACTTATTATGTCCGTAGGATTAAGTAATGTTGATTATTGTAAAATTTTATAATTACTTACTGTTTGACTCGAAGATTCGAAGATCTCAACTGTTGCCAGATTTAAATAAAAGTCATTGAAGTACAAGCATAAAAAGTGATTGTACTTCTATGACTTTATGTGCAATTATTATAGGGTTCTGATTGATGCCCACGATTATCCTTATGTGAGTTATATAATTCCTTGAGTTAAGAATTGGACTTATTATGTCCGTAGGATTAAGAATTGTTGATTACGAGTAAAATTTTGTAGTTACTTACTATTTGACTCGAAGAGTAGAAGATCTTAAAGATTACATTGTATTTTCGTATAATTAAAACGATTAATAAATTTATTGCTTTCTTTTCATTTCCAGCAGATAATTTAATAACCAAATTGTAATTTTTATCATGAATTAGCACAAGTACCTAATTTTGGTGTAAATGTGCAATTTTGGTGGCCAATTAATCTAATTTTGGTGAGTACAAGCAATTTTGGTGGGAGCCAAATTACAAAAAACATAATATCTCTAAAACTATTATGTATGATGAAAGGCCACTACTACGCTTTATTGATTATGACTAGTTACGTATTATTTACATGAAATTTTGACTCAGAAATCAAAAATAAAAAATGCCACCAAAATTTGATAAATTTCGAGTTTGTTGAAATTCACAATATGAAAACAATATGGTTTTGAATCAGCGATAAGACCGCTTGTTGCTTTGCTTACCTGTGTTATTTTTAATTGTGCTGATTTCCGTAATGTTTTTGTTTGGTGTACAATTAATTGTTTTTTATTGTATTGTATTGTTAGATTGTGCACAACAAAGGGGAATAGTAACCTTGTAAACTCTCTCTTACATACATATTAGTTATATTCCTTACAGAATGAAATTTTACGCAATCATTCTCATGTGTGCTCAAAATATAAGCTAAACATTCAAACTTCTTATTAAGTAAATATACTAGTGTAGTGTTAATGATTTTTACTAGTGACTAGTAAAATGAATAGCTGTTTAACTGTTTTAACACTCAGTGTTATAGAAAATTAGGTTTAAAACGCTGGTATAACTATGGTATATAGTACAACTTTATTTAGTTGTGCGAGTTAATCTTGCTTATCTAAAAGTCTGCATATCCGTTTCTATGTACGGAGAGGTTGTGAGGGCAGGTGCCCAAGGGCGTCCCTTGGCGGTCCAGGGCGGGGCACGGGAAGCCGGGAAAAGCCGGGTGGCGACGGTGGGCGCGCGGCTATAAGTAGGAGGTGCGCGCGCGCCGGCGAGGTTAGTCGCCGCTCGGCAGCCCGTCGCTAGCCGTGTACCCCCGGTGCGTCCACACACAGCCCGTCGCTAGCCGTGTACCCCGGTGCGTCCACACACTCGCCTTTCTCACACAACCGGCGATCGTCGCTTGCGCAACCCCAGAAAGGTCGTCGCTATTGGCATTTAAACGCTCTCTGACATTAACGTTGCATTTTAACATGCGATGAAGCTTCCTCGTTGAGCTCCACTGTCGCAACAGTGTTTGGGAAAGGCGCGTGTGCTGACTGAGTCTCTGTTGCAGCCCCTTCGAGCCGGGCCGGCGCTCCCACACCACGCACCTACCGCAGCTACCATGGTCGCCAGGATCGCGCTGTAAGTGCTAGTTCTAACCTTTAATTATTGATTATATTGAAAATATTCAATGACAAATATTGTTATGCCATAAAACTACGATAAAAGATTCATTTGCACAATCACTTTCTAATCGTAGCTACGTAATTATACACATAATCGAAAAATCGTAGATTAGCATTTGGCATGACAAAACTTGATTGCGGGACGTCGCCTTCATCGGATGTTCGCGCGGAGGACCTGCCGCAAGCGCCGGCGTCTCCGGTTGGCGTCATAATGTCCGGGATGGGGTTTGACGCCGCGAAAATATGATCTGATTTCTAGCGCGGAAATCAGGTTTTCATTGCCCAACGGCAGCTGGCTGACATCACGAATGAGGGCGCGTGTTTCTCAATGAAGGCTGCGAAACATTTGCTTTAAAATATGCACGACTCTGCGAGTACATTGTCTCCGCGCGCCGAGCCCGGCGCCGCAACCCTCCCTTCCAACAACCACTTCTCCTGAGGTTCGATTTATGACCCTGATCAAAAATATGTACTGTTCCAGGGAAATTTACAAAAAAATAATTAAGATCATTTATTCCCTATTACATAAGAAACTCATAACGGAAAACAATAGTTGAGATTGAGATTGATAGTCTTTAGAATCGAGTCCCCAATCTTCGTAGAGGGGGGGGGGGGGGGGGGGCTTCCTCCTAAAACTTCCCCACTTTGAAATAAAGACGCCCCATATCGCTCAGGCTTAGAGAACATAAAATGAACTTAAAATGTACTTTCCATTTTCTTTGTATATGCTTAAAGTAGGTAGGTACTCAACTTTAAGCAAAAAATTAAGGTAAAATTAAGAACTGTTCTAAATAAACTATACATTGCTCGCATTTAATAGAAATTTAAGCTTCTAGGTACTTAAGTAAGAGTGCAGGTACCTAGTTGCTAGGTGATAGATTCGAACCATACGTTTTTCTTTTATACGTTTGGTTCGCTTCAGACCTACAAAGGAAACTTCCTAATTTTTTCTCAGTCACAGATGCACATGCTAGCACAAAAATACAATTCAATATTTAGTAATAACAAAAACTTCTGAGTGTCTTAAAAGTGAGACTCTATTCCTATTTGTTTCGGCCCATCTCATCTGGTTTCTATATGTGGTTATCGCATTGTTAACGTTTTATGTTGCTTATTACTAAAAGAATTTGAACTAAATAGGTACTGTAACAAAATGATTACGAAAAAAGGAAGATACCTACGGTTAGGTTAGGGTAGAAATAAAGACGAATTGAGACCTTAGACAAGGTTAATAAGGTTTTATTTACATTATAACAATAAATGACAATAACAGAGTCACCACGAGCGCTGACTCCAGGTCAAAGTTAACCACCGTGAAACTTTCCTCTCGCGAGAGAGAAGCTCCGCGCTTCGGTTTCCCTGCGCGCGCGCGCGCACAGCGTCGCGGGTTGTTCATTGCTATTGCGCTTACCAGAAACTAGATAGACTTGTTCCTTCGACACGGGAGAAAATCTTTATCACTGCTAAGAGCGGAAGCTGCGCAAGTAGTTAACATAGTAATACGCAACGACCCGTCCGCTTTTTAAACTCATATAGGTACCTTGCCTGGCCATTTATCGTTTGATAGATTATCGTCACTGGCGAAGATCTATAGCGCCGCTTGCGACACGAGGTGCGAAGTGGATGACGTGCAATAATGTTATAACACAATGGCAGAAAGTTGTGTTTGCATCCTTACTTTTACGGTCATGTAATCAGGCTTTGAGAGAGCGATGACAACGCGACATTACATCGTCTATAAACGGCTGTGGAATCCTAAATAATCAGATTTGTATAAATATCTGTCTGACCCTGGTTTTCATTTCTACAATAAATACCTAGTAACCAAAATATTTGCTTCTCCTGTTTTCATTTTCCTACACGACGCGAAAATTGTATGCTATTGCTTTGTTTTTTACCTAATCATGGTTTTTCCATTGAGCCCGGTTTTTAAGATGCTTCATGATATTATGATGCAGCCTCTAGAATGCAACATTTTGTGTGTAATTTAACTAAAATATAATAACAATATTAGTTCTAGGTATTAGTACATTTTTTTTATACATTGTTTTGTCAAGCTAGCTTTAATACCTAGTTTTTATTTTCTACTTTTTAGGTAATTATCCTCTGTCTATAGATTCATTTCTAGGGTGGGCAGGGGCGAGGGGTGTACGTACATATCTCTTTTCACTCCAGATACTTTCGAATACTTAAGTATCTTTTGAGGGTTTTGTACGTTCCGTTTTTAGGGTTCAGTAGTCAAACTAAAAACCCTTATAGTTTCGCCATGTCCGTCCGTCTGTCCGTCCGCAGCCTAGCTCAGAGAGTCTTAGTACTAGAAAGCTGTAATTTGGCCTCAATATTCATATTAGTCACGCCAACAAAGTGGTAAAATAAAACCTTGAAATATTTTTTTTATAGTGTTCCTCCCCTACCCGTAACGTGGGGATGTATTCTTTTTCTCGTTCGTTCGTTCGGCGGGGTGTCATTGGATAGTTCTTTCAAAAATATTGCGGGGTTGTGAAAACAACTTTTCGGTTAAGGGGTCCGTTTATGAAGTATTAAGCTATAAAGCACAAAATTTTATTAGAGTCAAAATTTGCGATTATTAATTTAAGCCGCGAGAAATACCGAGTTGCCGCTAAACAAATATAACGCCAAGGAAAGCACCTAAAGAGGAGCCTTTATTTCATACACTAGACAAAAAATAGACAGAACAGAAAATGTTAAAGAACTGCTCTAACACTGATCCTTCATACTGGGCACCATAGTTTCCGACCTCATGAACCCTCGCTTCACCCGTGCCAAAGTACAAAATACCGTTAATTCACCGCGTCCTGGCGGTCACCCATTATTGGAAAATGTATTTTTGATGGAGCTTTTAATATCTGACACATTTCCTCTCATGTTTATTTTATTTGTAACTAGCGACCCGCCCGCGGCTTCGCCCGCGTGGAATGTATTATACATATAAACCTTCCTTAAGAATCACTCTATCTATTAAAAAAAACCGCATCAAAATCCGTTGCGTAGTTTTAAAGATTTAAGCATACATAGGGACAGACAGCGCAAGCGACTTTGTTTTATACTATGTAGTGATAAAATAGGCTATTGATATAAGTTGGTTGAATATCGTAAATAAGTTATTTTGATATTAAAAATAGGGAACAAAATACAATAACACCTAAATTTAACGATCCCCCTTTTTTTTCATCATATTATTTTTCTCAAAAATGACCGGAAAAGTTGACATTACGTACTACATTGCGTTCTCGCTACACAAGCCCGAAATGTTGCATACAAATTTCATTGTTATCTAGTTTGTAACTATTTAAAAAGTGAAAACGGCCATAATAAAATAAGGGCACAAGTCTTATACATCCATATTTTATTCGAAACGTAGTTTTTTTATCTGTGTCTGGAATAGCTTGAGTTTTTTTTCTAAAAAAGCTTGCGTTTCTCCTTGTCACAAACATAAAGGCGGTAAAGAGTGATGTTATTTCACGTGAAGTTTCTGTTTAAATATGCGCTTTTTGTTTATATCTCGCAAGCTCGTCCGTTTAAACCAATACTCGGCCCGCAATTGCCTGCTTCACTGCCTAGGCAATAATGTAGGTAGGTACTATTTATATTATAATGGTAACATTATAAGATTTATAAGTAATGTTTTGTGTCCCAGAATTTTCTTTAATATATATATACATATTTATAAAATAAGTAGTTAAAACTTTAAAACACAGTAAAGAATATATTTTTGGAGATTTGATTATATTTGTGGAGCACTTGCGCAACGAACTTGCCTTGAACGACGAACTTTGTTTTGGGTTTGTTTACATACCTACCTACCTTCGTCTTCCCAGAGTGGGGTAGGCAGGGCTACAGAATTACCTACAACTTCAAAAACTTGTTGATAATTCTGTAACCACATTTTGCACGAATAGGCTAAGATGGTTACCAGCGTATTAGTGACAGGTTGCAAGCCGATAGCCTAATAGTACTACAAGCCTTTATTCCCTTAGTCGCCTCTTACGACATCCACGGAAAGACATGGAGTGGCACCATTCTAAACCCGGCAACCACACGGGACCCAATACAAAAAAAAAAAAACACTTAGCATCTTTTTTGGCGTATAAATATGCCAAATTATAGCACTGTGGGTAATGTCAAGTCTCTGGTTTAAATCGCGGAAAGACGGACAGACCGACATGGCGAAATTAGAGGGTTATTGGTGACTACAAACGGAACCCAAATAAATGAGAATAGTATTTAATTTACTAGTAAAAATTAGCTTGGTACACACACATACTACTTATTCATTTTCTCGATGTTGGTAAAATTATAAATCTAGGAAGAGTCTACATTATCCTGTGACAGGATAATGTAGACTCTTCCTAGATTACTGGCTATTAAGACAGGATTCCTGTCTTAATAGCCTTCTAAAGTCTAAACAATAAAAATATTTTACTTATCTTTAAATTAGTTATCAAGTCGTGACTTGAAATGTGCAATAAACAAAACTTTTACGTTTATAAATATACTTAGGTATCAAAAGTGATTAATGGCCGAACCCTATATTCAATCCACGGACAGATAGGCTTACTTCGGATCAATATTTGACACATTTTGTATGGGCAAATGTCAAATTTTAATCTGTAGAAAGCCTTATCTATCCGCGGTTTGAATATAGGGTTCGGCCGTCAGTCGTGCCGGATCGAACGCCGGATCGAACTCCGCGGGTATGAAAGCGACCTTCGACTCGAACATCGGCATTATTCGGCACTTTGGAGGTTTTCCTCAACCCTCTCAGGTCTCGTCGCACGGAATTCGGAATACTCGGAATTCCGCGGTCTGAATTTACATTAGGTATGTTAAATATAATTTTGTGTAAGGTTCCTGTTCCTACTATACTTTTTGTGTAAGATGTTTGTATAAATTGGTATTAATAATATAATTTAAGACATGAAAGTAGTAAGTAGGTGCAAGTCACTTTAGTTCAGTCTTCTGCATAATTTTAACGCCGAATAAATCGTTACTAATATGTTACCTAAGTAACTTCTCTTAACGCACCTGCCAAATGATAATCGACGATCTCTACGACTGCCCTGTGACGTGAATATCAGAGGCAAAAAAACGGGTCAGAGTGCGTTTGTCATACTCTTTTGAAGCCTTGGTTCCTCGCCAGGGGATGCTTTTAGTAAAATCTGATGATGAAAACCCCGAGCATCGATACAGGACTTCCAGAGTGCCTAAGATACCCAACTGATTGAATCTGCGGCTAACGCCGGAATTGTGCATATTCAGAAAAACATCTAAAATGTAAGGAAATCCAAAAGCGGACCCGAACTCTCTCGCTGTGGTGTTCACTGATTGTGCGATAAGTTAGGTATCTTAAGAACTTTTGTCCTCCTCTATAGAACCTCGGAGTATTCACCATTACCTAAACCTCACTCAAAACAACCCCTGGCAAGGAACCAAGGCTTCGGAATAGCCTCGTTTGTATGAAAACCTCACTCGGACCCGTTATTTTTGCCCCTGAGTGTATCTGAGTGTGTCTGAGTTAGAATGTTTCTTATATTGTTACCTCCTCCTTCACGGCGAAACGACTGGGAGGATTCAGTTGAAATTTGGAATGAAGATAGATTGTATTTGGAATTAACGCACAGGCTTCCTTTTTAGGGTTCCAGTCTTACAGGTCTGTCCGTCTGTCCGCGATTTTACTGAGATTCTTTGTAATTTGCCGTAATTTGGCATGGTTATACATATGTATAAGTTAGGTACACGGACAAAATTGTAAAATATAACCCTCAAAATGTATTTTTAACGAGATCCTCCCGTACTATTAACAAAGCATAGTTAAAAAATAATGAAAAAAGTACTAAGAGTCTGATTTTAACCGCGGACAGACGGACACACGGACGTTGCGAAACTTTAAGGGTAGGTACCTACCTCGTCGACAACCGAACCCTAAAAATGCTATATTTAGTTTTATTGGTTTACAAAAACCTGACTTCTCATTTATGTCGGAGAACTGGTGCTTGTAACACTTCGCTCTCACACGTGGTCCCACGTGGTCCGTTACAAAACCAACAAAGCGAATTACGATAGATATTGTAGATTTCTGTATTAAAATTAAACTTCATATAAATATACTTGCCCACTTAATGTGAGTGTTCTAATATCTAATGTCCAATCGTGGCGAGTGTTTGTACGTAAGCAAACAATCGCGTGAGTTGTTATTGTTTCGCGACACTTCCTAATTAGGTAATTTAAGCGACTGCGTCTGCATTGCGGAATGGCTTTGCTTTCGCTGGTACGGTAACAAACGGGCTCGCTGCGTTTGTCCGAGTGGAATTCTGGACGGCGTTTGGTTTTGGAATACAAATCAGAGAACATTTCACCTTTTTACTGATTTTACAAAGTGATGTGTAAAGCAACACAAGTAAAATAGAAAGTGAATTAAACGTGACTAGTGATATGCGAACATTTCGAACGCATTTTTGTATTAGTTACGTCCCGTTTACGAGTTAGCGCCGCTACTCGCGAGGGACTTGTACAAAACAAAATACTCATCTGTTCAACGTGTACAGTCAAGGGCTTAAATATATACACATTCCCAAGGCTGTATAGATATAAATGCCCTTGACTTGTTCGTACCTACATTTCCTTTGACGTAGGTAATTGTTTTGTACAATTTCGTGGCAAGAGCTTTTTTGTTTTAACCACCGATACGCATTAGCATGGTTTTTTATTGCACAAGCCGGTCTCTATCAATTGCGCGGCAGACACTGCGGCTCACTGTACCTAATCGCGGCTCGTCGGCAAACGTGTCCCTTCGGTTGGTTCGGCTCATTCAGTTGACACGGAAGTCCTTCGGCAGCGCGCGTCGAGTAAGAACTCGGTGAGAGTGCACGACGTGTCGCCCGACTCGCCCGGCGGCGGCCGCGGCGTCGGCGCGTCATCGTGTGACCTTCACTTTCGCTTTTACGTGTAAGCTCCGGCAACCGAGGCCCGCCTTCAAAAGCTGTTTTAGCAGCGTTTAAGGATAATCAAATAAAAGTGAATTTGAAATAGGTAGGTAATGCAGAACCTTCTATTTAGTTAACGTTTTAATTCATGATGTAAACATTACGATATTTTGGAAATCCTTTGACCTAATTGGGCACATGACCCCTTGTTAATTTTTATTGTTCCACGAACAACCTATGTAATATTATTTGTTAAGTATTGTATAAGTTATGTAATAAATGTTACTGGCAAAATACGGGTGCTATAATATCCTACTCAATCTTAACGATAAATGTACAAGCAAATAATACGGAGAAAATGTTGCCTAAGCTCTCTGTGACTAAAAAAACGTCGGTTTTTATCATATGGTAGTTAGTTATGCAATGATTTGTTAATATCGAAGACACCGCGGCCGCGGGCGGCGGCGGGCGGCCGGCGCGCGTCGTGATGTTACGTCCGGCGCAGCTTTCGCTCTCGTGCTTTCGACGAGCACGAAGCATCTGTTCCATTACGCATGAGTAATATGAAGATATGCAGCCTGTCAGACCTTTTTTATTCGCTTTGCAACATTTGATGAATGGATTATAAATTTCATCATTAGAGTTGGGGCCATACCTACCTACCCACCCATTCAGGTCAGCAATAAACAAAGCGTGAGAGAAAAATAATGCTTCCTGCCTGACCGAAACTTATTCGCTCTTTGCACTGCGCTTATATTAATAAAAACCGGGCTAGACCATGTCGGACCATGCTACTGAGCAGGTAGGGTCCCAACGCCGTTACTACAATCAAAAAAGTATTTCGAAAATCAACAAGTACCTATACTTGAATTTTCTATTTAACCTTTTGAGCGCCAAGAACACCTAAAGGTGTCGTGTACTGTCGCGCCTACCACTCCATCGACGCTTACGGGTTGTCTCAGATACACTGCAAAATACCTTGTTCCGAGTATTTGTGTCGTAAGGTTGAAATTAGCCGTGGTTTTCAGCTGTCATTGGCGTGCGTGGATGACTTTTGAATCAAGTCAATGGCGGCGAAAAGGTTAAAGTATTTTGATGACGTCTTAGATTAGATTTTTAGTACCTAGGTACACTAGGTAGTACACTTTAGTAGCCTGTATCTTAAGAACCAATCAATTCTACTAAACATAATCGTGACAGTTTTCCTTTTAAATTCGTTATACCTATGTGCTTTCATTTAAAATATTTTTCTGATTTATATTAGCTGCTTGTAGTTTGGGTTTTGGTTTTGCACGCAAATCTAGCAAATATGTAAAATATGTAAATGTTCGAGTTAAATATTTCCGCCTCACCCAAATCTTTATATAATAACGTGTACACATAATGATTTTAAGAACACTATTCAATGATATCTCACTTGATAAGAATTTATTTTACTACTTTGTCGGCGTGATTCAAATGTATAACGAAAAAATCCAAATTACAGCTATGTATTACAGTCACCGTCAAAAATAAGTGATCAAATTCAACATTTCAACACATGTTTTACCATGACGCCCGATTTTAAAGAGTCATTTTCAACTGAACATTTAATTAGTCAAAAGAAAATTCATCACATTAGTAGCAAAATGACAAACTAGGTATAATATGTTAAAAAAATTAAAACATTTTGCATTGTTCGGACCGCTTATCCAACATTCACATGGCTTTTAAAATTATTCGTTTTTGTCTTATGCTCGCTGTATGTTAACTCTGGAAGCATACAAAGCTATTATAAAGAATTGACAGCACCATAAAAAAACATTGGCTTCGATTTTGAACATAAATTTAGAGGACCGAGAATGGTTACAGGCCTCACTTCCAGAGCGCTTTTGTGGTTTAGGTATCAGGTCGGTTTCTGGTGTCGCTTTGCCCGCATTTCTGTCCTCAGTTCATAGTACTCCAAAAAATATTTCGGTATCTTTTTCCAAATTTATCATACCTCATTTTGACACGGCCAAAGACGGTGGCTTCAAGCCCGCCCAAACTACGAGGAGCTCCCAAAAACTCTTTCTTCAAAGAGGCTGTGGGACGGATCGCTCTGAGAACAAGTTACGGAACTGCAACCGTGCAGCAGCTCCGCAGATAGTTTCCGTCTCCTAGCGGTCGGAGCGTGGGAATCGGGTTTGTAGTGACAGACGCTTCCATCGCCGAACACAGGAACTTTGTTAGATTCTTCAACTTTTACAGTGGCAACTTCGCTCCGCTTGGGTGCACAATGTTGTGCTCCTCACCGCTGCCAATCGGCTTGGTCACCACGGTTTATGCTGTTCGCGAAGTGTTGGTAGATTTTCCCGTCACTCCAGACCTAATGATGTTATCCGTCAGGCTTTTACCAACCCCAATTGTGGGGGTATTTTGGAACCAAATGGTCTCATGCACGACGATGGTAAAAGACCTGATGGGATGACTCTTGTTCCGTGGAAGTCGGGCCGACCGTTGGTTTGCGATGCCCCTTGCGTGGACACCCTTGCGCCGTCACACCTTCCCGGGACAAGTAATATTGTTGTCTAACTTTATGTTACAAGTACGAGAGTGACGGATCCTTTATCCACATTTTGTCACGCGATAAAGGAGGACTTTTTGTAATAATGGCGAAGGAACCCTACACTGAGCCTGAGCATGGTCCAACATACTCTTGCCCGGGGTTTACCTATCAGCGTCAGGAGGGAGGTTATTTATCATTTTGGTACGGAACCCTAAAAGGGCGATATATCAAGTGTAATTTACGTAGGTACTATCGCCTACCTTTGCAGTGGTCCCCCTTTAGGGCGATAATCGTTTGAACGTGCTCAAAAGCGATAAACACTACCGCACTGGCCAATAGAATGTAAACATAACTTTTTTCTAGTGGAACACCGCCAACGCAGCCTACTTATACCTATTCGTAGCTCTAACAAGGAAGATATTTACTTCACATCCCGCCTTTTAGCCCGCCTGCCCGGCGCCAGCCTTACTCCGACGGACCTGACTGAACTGATAGATTTTGCTTATGACAGGAAAATGAAAGACAGGATTTGCAAGGAAAAAAACGACTAGACAAAAAGCACACCCCAAGTTTCATATAATATTATCAGAAGTGCCCTTGGTAAAGATTTTACACAGAGATTTCTGATCGGGCACAACACAACCCAAACATTAAACATTTTTGACACAATAGGACAAGCTGTCGGCGTGGGAGTGACATTGTCGCGACGCAAATGGGAAATACAAGGTTTTGAGAAGAACACATGCGAGGTGCTCACATGCGGCATGCGTCGAGGCTTAAGGCCTGAGTTCCGGTTTTTAAATATACGCCCCAAGAACTACCTGATGGTAGAAACGTCCCCGGTCGAATGTGTTTGCAAAAACCGTTTACTAACGGTACTTTCCATTTCTATTCTATTCATGCAACGTGATAAAATAATATGGAATCAACGCGTAAGGCTGTCGTGCTCAGATAGGTACCACCGGTGAAATTACTCGCAGATCCTGATTATTAATAATGCCAATAAATGACAGGTATTATTGAATGCATTAGAGCGGTCGAGTTTGATCATTTGTACTTTCTACAGAGAGCCGATATGTCAAGGGCAGCCAGCGCCGGCGCGGGTCGCCGCGCTTGCGCAACGCGCAAACCCGTTGGTCAAATGACACTCAGCCCGCGGAGACGAGCGACCTATACCTAATTAGCATAACTATTTAATTGTTGCATTAACATTCTTTATTGAAATATAAATGTTACATCAATATTATGTATGTCAAAGTTCGACAAGTCAGATGTTGCGTTGGTGGAATTTAAAATTATAAAAAACATCCTTTCTTATACCTACATTAAATAATAATGCTATTTTAATGCAGGAATAAAACGTCAACGGCCTTGCTGAATCCTGCTAACTCATAAACTCACAACGTAGAAGTTGCTTGTCTTCCTTATGATTTACTCGACAGAAAATAAAGTAAGCAAAGGAGGAGATAGCTGTACTGTGTGTCTTAATAATAACCTTTGGAGTTGCATCGAGAGGGTGGCTGAGACGCGGAGGACTGTCAAGCCATCCCTGCCGAGAGAAAATGCTACACGCTGATTTTGTAATACCTATGTCACACGGTGCGAGTTGACTAGCAAGTGACGAATTCAGTTACTGCAGTAGGTTTAGCTAAGTTTTCTTGCGAGCTTGCCAGCAGCTCGTATCGGGGGAGGAGCAACGTTACTTTCTTCCCCACTGGTCTTCTCTCTTACGTCGCGTTTTAGGGTAACCTAGGTACATCGTTTCTGAAAAGCGTGAAAATTGGTGAAGTTACGTTAGCCCCAGTTTTTAGTGAAGATTGACCCGAAGTTTCGAATCTTGTATTTCGGTGCCCTCAATCTGCCCATTGGCAGGGCCTCGCATTAAGGAAGGGCGCTACAAATAAAATTAACTTTATGTTACGTAGTGCCCTTCTAACGAAATGTCTAACGTCTAACGTTATTATACCAAGCGAAAGTTATTTTACATTCAGTAAATATTTTTTTATAAACTATTATCCAATGTTATATTGTACACAGACATGTAAATCACGTTTATTTTATTTAACGAGTTACCTAGACAGTAACTATAACCTAAAATGTACCTAGCTAGGTACCTACATTTAACGCAGTGTATCGAGCAGGTGTCTATCTCCCTACATTTATAATACGTACTGATTCATTACAAAGTTGCTGACATAATATCAAACATTTTAGCGCGGTCAAGCTCACAGTGGCAGTGATGGGAGCACTTGTCCCGGCGCGCCGGCTCCTGCGGCCACTCGCGGCAGCCCGCACTAGCATCGATATGTTTTGCAACGGCGCGTAACTTCATCGCGGCGCCAAGAATGCGGCTAGGTCGTGGCCTGAATACACAGCCTGCGAGGTGTACATTCTCATGTATCTTATTATTTTAAGATGTTCACTATACACTTCGGCATGTTACTGAAGAAGCTCAGTAAGACGCCTCGGGCCGGCTCCTCATTCTCTATCAGGTCACTAGTCGATAGGATTTGCGATAATATATGTCCGTCTAGTAGATCGAGGCGAGTAAAGTGATATACCTACTAATATCATCCAAGACAGCAGCAAATACCTTTAATTATAAAATTAGTTCATACTTGTGGTTTTTGTGATAGTTTTTGTGCAGTAACGGCTTCGGAACCCTACACTGAGCATGGTCAGCCATGCCCTTGCACGGTATTTTCTTAAGGTAACATTTCAGGAGGAGGTAGTTATAAATAATTAAGAACGTAAGAAATATATTAAATGATTTTAAAAAGTTGATGGTAAAAAGGGATTCTATTTTTACAAACATCGAGAGATAGGCTAGAGTGTTTGTAGTCTATCGGCAGATGTATAAACATATGAAATCGATGGTGTAGATACACTAGTCTACTGCGTGGTGTAAGGAGCGCGTCCGTAACTGCAACCGAAACATGAATGCAACGTACCGTTTCAATGTCCCTGTTGAGTAATATCATTCTATAGTAGGTAGAAGCCGCTGATACCACCAGTTTAACTTAGAATGTAAAAATACCTTGGAATTAATTGCAACATAATTTGATTACGTAGGCAGGTATATAGTCGGATTATTAAGCGCTTGCAAATGAGATGCAAACATTTAAAGGGCAGGGCCTCTATTCTACTGCCTCAAACCATTTTGCCTTCACCGGGCCCCCAGACCAGTCCAGAGGCCCTGTTCATAAAGTATGATACCTGGGTGGACTTTAAATTTTATGATTTGGTAACCTACGCATTTTTTTACTAATCAGGTTTATCACTCACTGGTCGTTTACGTAGTAAAACATTACATTTTTGTCATAAATAGTTCAACTGCATAATAATATAATATCCAAATGAATAAGGCTTTAATCACATTTTACCGTTTTAAATGTCATGTCTATGTCTTAAACTCCTAATATGTTATCCGTTGTAATAGTGAAGTTTTGTTTATTTTTTACTCTAAGGCCCGTTTCGGAAAGAAAGAAACTTCAAAATCATAAACTTATTATACTATCGTAATAGACGAACAGACCTCGCTTCACAGCGTCACCAAAAGTGACATGAGCCTGTCTGTGTAAATTTGTATAGCTGTGTGTGAATTTTAGAGATGCTCTCACTGCTCAACGTGAGTTGTCGATAACCATAGGTACAGCATCACATAATTAATATATGATATATACAATTGATCATAAGTCTATAATTGCTTAATCTGCACGCCATAATACAGTTTTTACACTTTTTTATACAGTAGGTACCTACAAATAAATCGTAATGTTTGGCGGTTGAGAGTAGTAGAAAATGAATCTTCTAGGCTGGTTTCATAGTTATCCGGGAAATCAATGACGACATTGGAAACGTTAAGAACGCATTTTCTCAGCTGCCGGAGAGTACCTAATGTCGAGAGGGTGATGAATGAAAAGATAAAAGCTATGTAGGTAAGTATACATAAAATACAGTCGGGTTAGTTACACCATTCATAACTCAAGAACGGCTGAAGCGATTATTATTACTCGACTGCCGGGAGGGTTATATTTTTCGAATGTATGTATGTATGTATGTCTATTTATTTTTGTCGCTTTGCAGCCTAAACGGATTGAAGGATTTTATCATATGAAGTGTCATTTGATTAGTCTTAATTGTCGAAGTGACCAAGGGTACATTATCGAATATCAGTATGGCGTCCGCGAAAAAAAGTTGGAGGAGGGATAAAAGGTAAGGTGGTAAGGGTCGGGTATCAAATGAAAGGTATTAAATAGCCAATTATATCATATTTATTTATATATATCATAACACTTTTATGCTAACATTTTAATTATGATCTATATGATATGTTTATTGGATTTGTCTCCGCTCACCCACTTACTGACTTTTTCCTTGACAGAAATAAAAAAATATTTGATGTATTAAAATTGGTTAATCATTCAATCTTAATTATTTTCTTTTTGATATCAGATACAAGCAGCTTTAAATATAACTTTCGGGTAATTTTCTATATGGCTAATACAAAAGTAATAGGTACAATTTTTTATTGGAAGATATCGAAATATCGATTAAAATAATTCAAACTCTACACCTTTCCTTCTCAAATTCACGGACATAATATATTTTTATCTAACACATAATATTTAGAAATATAGCAATATTTGAGAAATAGGCTGCTTACCGCATGATATTAACATACTAAAAAATAAATTACAGAGAACGTTCAATGAAAATAAGGATTGTGAAAATGGTGATCGCAAAATCATATTTACCTGTGAAATGAGTGTTTATTTGGGTTATTGTCATAAGTTACACCACAGTTCAACACAGAACACGATACCATTGCTGATTTATATAGATTTTTAAAATAAATCAACGGGATTAGAAAGAAAAATACAAAATAAGCACGAGGAGGCTTTTCAACAGGAGGCTAAACGAGGCTAAATTATGTCAAATCGGGTTCCGCTGTCATTTTTTTTTATCTCTTTCTCACACGTAGGTTATGCTGTAAGGATCGGTTTTTCACTCGCACCACTGTTTGTCTATTACGATAGTATAATAAGTTTATGTTCAAAATTATGTTATTTTTATTCTGTGCAAAAACTGATACCTAATGAAACAAAAAGAAACCGAAAAATAAGGTTTTTATAAAAAACTATTTTAAATGAATTCGGCCTAGAATGTATATTTTGCGTGCAACCTAACTTTCTTTTTAATGTTTTTCGTTAAATTCTTGACGACCACTTTTATTCATGTTGATTCATTTTTAGATGCCCTGTTCCACTTTTTTTTAAAGCTGCCAGTTTTGACGTTTTTTTGGTGGTATCGTTTCATGATAGCCCAATATCGCTCAATTGGGCGAACTTTTGGGCAATTGGGAGGATTCATCTCCTTATCCACTACTTCTACCTTATTGACTTCATACCATTCCTTCGTTGTAATAAGCAGAGTAATGACAAGAAGCCAAGTCCGTCCAATATAAAGTGCTAATGCTGTGCTTCTTTATGAGATGCAGTAATCTTTTCTGTAAGCAGTCGTCACGGTGTACCGTAGCGTTCAAAAACCCTGTACTGTAGTGAAGTAAAGTTAATAGAACTTGCATAAGATGTACTTGTGGGAGGACCTTGTGCAGGGTCCGTCCGGGTTGGTACCACTATCTTATCCATTAACCTACCGCCAAGCAGCAGTGTTCGCATTGTTGTGTTCCGGTTTGGGGATAAGACAGCCGGTGAAATTACTAGCATAGAGGCATTCCATCTTCGTCCTCAGGGTTGGCAACGCATTTGCAGTCTTAGGATTGCGGTCTTGTGAATGCGAATGTCTATGGGTCACAGTTTCCACTTACCATCAGGTGGCCTGTGTGCTCGTTTGCCTTCCTATGACATAAAAAAAAAAAAAGTAAATAAAACCAAACGAGGTGTTTGCAATGATTAAACACTATATTATTATTTTCATATTAAGTTTAAGATAAAATAACTATTAATTATACGTTATTTTTAATAAAAACACGCTTGTGGAATATTTGAGGTTATGTGCTTACGTGTCAATCAGCACTAATTGGTTTACATCGTTCACACACAAGTTCTATTGACGGCGACCATAGGATTGCGATCGTATACCGCATTGACAAATCGCTTGCCACACTAATACTCTTTTGCCGAAATTCTCGATGTTGTTGGCCTTATCTTTTCGAGTAACCTTCTTACTAGCCGGCACCGTGATAAATTGAGGTCCTGGTAAGGCTTTAAAGTCCAATTTGGAATAGGTCTCGTAATCCATTATAATGCACTGATTTTTCTTGGTTAATGTAATTTCGTTGTCCGTTTTCTGATATTTATATATAATTGTTTGATTTTCATTAATTTCGTTTTGGTTGTTTTTGTTTTTGCAAGTTTTTAGGTTGCATCTTACTTTGATTCTTTGTATCATAGCCGAAGAAGTTTAGGCTCTTTTTGCCGCATCTCGTATTGAAAGGGACGGATTTTGTTAAAACATTCAATCTTACGATTTTCTTTTCGAGTTCTAAGTCTACAGAAACCTTCGAGAGTACCTACAGAAGTCACCAAATATCTTATTATCTTGTGCACGCCCGCGGGACTCAACTCGTACTTTTTAGCTAGTTTTCTAATCGTCATACCTTTTATTTTTCACCATTCGTCCAAAAATTTTGATGGTTTGATAAAAATAGCAATTGTTTTTTGTTACAATTTAAAGAAAAGGATGTACCTAGTTCGGTATTTAAAAAAAGTTTATATCTATTTTATGTACGTGCCAGTTTTTAGAGATGCCTAAAGTGGTCTACTTTCTTTCCGATACGGTTATTATTTGTGTGTTATTTTACCCTGTCTACGGCTGTTGTGAATAAATTGATTTTCTTTCTTTCTAACTTTGATAGTTCATAAATTTAGAATCTGAAAATATTAATTGCATAAATAATAATGAATGTCGGATTATTAAAGGGTCACGTTCGCAAGCTCTAACGTTTGCTTCTCGCTGCAGGAATGTTGCAGTCCCTGAGCTGATTTCTTAATATTTTTTTTAAGTCATTGTGTATGACATGATATCTACTTACATTAAAATAAAACCATCTCAGAAATATTTTGTGTGAAATTTGGTGTGTAGGTATTGTCGTAATTGCTAAACGTTTTTATGAACCAATACCGGATTTTCGGAACCGTTCTGACTGCAGGGGTCTGCCACGTCCATAAAACAAAACTATGGGTTTTACACAATAGTTTTTTCTAAAAAAATGCTCATGACTACCTACATGCGCTACAATTTGATGTTTAAATAATTGCTATGTGCGTAATGTTCACTAAAAAACAAAACATTGGGTTTTACA
The DNA here is from genome assembly GCA_927399475.2 of Acleris emargana. Taxonomy (NCBI): domain Eukaryota; kingdom Metazoa; phylum Arthropoda; class Insecta; order Lepidoptera; family Tortricidae; genus Acleris; species Acleris emargana. The sequence goes on from OV656835.1 coordinate 35,999,822, forward strand.
CAAAAGTTTTTTTTCTAAAAAAATGCTCATGACTACCTACATGCGCTACAATTTGATGTTTAAATAATTGCTATATGCGTAATGTTCACTAAGACGACACTTCAAATTACGGCAGTTAGGACTTATTTCACAAAATTTCGAACGGTATTATTTACACTAATCGGGCATTAGAAACCATGGCGAGCTATGTTGCATTTATGTTGTAAAAGCTTGGTTAAAAAATAAGTAGGTATTCACGTCTTATGCTCTTAATGTTACTTTAGACTATGATAGATATGCAGATACCGGGACTAAAACTCCTTATTAGTCTCTAGGGACTAAACCCCTAAACAGCCAATCTCGGTTTTTGTGAATGCAGGATTAACGCCATTTTCAGTGATTGACTAATTTTTGGGCGTGGAAATAACCTCAAAATAACAACCGGACAAGTGCGAGTCGCCATGGTTGCCTTCAAAGTACTCTTTGTTCGATGTTTTTGTCCATTACTTATGAAATTCACAACACACACTATTTAGAGATGATCCAACAAGAAACATAATAGTATTTAATCTAAATGACAGATGAAGCTCAAACTCCGCGCCAAAATGAAAAATAGTTGTGCCAAACCGAAAAAAAGAATTAGACAAAAAAATAATTTGGAACCATAAACAAATTATCGATTCCCGATACTTTTTGTCAGAATGTAAGATATGCAATAAATGGTATGGATAACTGTGTGTCCCTAAAACCAACGCCACAACAGAGAGCTGATATAGCAGTTAAAAAGCTATCGGTTTAACCCTTATGTATGTATGTTCAGTGTTTTTTACTAGTTTTTACTTTGGAGATACTTATTGATCAATAAAATCAGTTTTTTTGTAATTTTCCCTTATGTCCACGTCACGAAAAATCCTTCATTTCACGTTTTATTTTAGAAGTTTATAGTGATATCTTATACAAGTTCAAGCACAAAGGCCTTTAAGAACGAAGGGTAGGTATTTACGTAAATGTATGAACTTGACCGCAAGTGAACTAATACCTGGTCCTGTGTCGCCCACTGGCTTATGGATCTGTACGACTTACACGAACAACAACTCTAACGTTTTATAGGTATATCACTTACATATGAGAATACATGTGTGTCTAAAATACTTGGATGAATTACGGAACGCCAAGTCCCGAGATATACTTACGGTCCTTATCTATATTCATAGATGTGTCTGTATCTGTAGCCTTTATTCGTGCGTAAAATAAATTGAGCGCAAGTAGACACGGAATTTTAACAATTTAGGTACCTGCAGTATTACAGCTAGTGGGGACGTTTACATCATAATAGTGCAATGGAAATATACGAATCAAATAAAATGAAATGACCTGAGATTGTCTCAACGGCCGTATAGAAAGAGTGACTGCGACATGGCGTGGGTAGGTCCGATCCATCAATGACACCTCGGGTGTATCAATCTGACACCGTTGTGTACTCGAGCGGCCGTGGACTGGACATTCCACTCTAGGATTATGGTACCTAATAGAATATGAAAACCAATACCAACCTGGGCGAATCATCATCATGACAAATGTACATGAGCCTGCCGTTTGGCCGAAATGTGTCAACCTTTTCATTGGCGATCCCAATTCCTTTCCTGTAACTGTAAATATTTCAGGATTTATTTCAGTTCCATCGTGTAGAATCGGTTAAGTTAGGTTAGTTGTTATAAAATCCTAAATATTTACGGCCACGTAACAAAGCGGGTTGACATGAAACGGTCAAGAAACGATACATTTGGCCAACATATTTCGCCGAAACAAAGGCAACCCCAAATGTACAGTAAAATAACTATAAGTATCCGTATTAGTGATTCAGTACGAACTATAACCCGAACGTTTGTTGTATTCATCTGGCACGGCATGTTATCTCACTGCGCATTCCTCTTAAGTTGATCGGCTAGAAAGTGAACCAAGTGTCCGAAAGAGACGCTAACGAATGATGAAGAGGCACCTGAATTCCTACGAGATACGTCGGCCTGGATGCTATTTTGATGCCGCCGAACTAATGTAACCGCCTTTATTCGATGTTAAGCACTGCCTTCTGGCATTTTATGTCGCGTCAAATCAAAACGATAAAAATTGAATTCATCAAATATGAGCTTCTGAATTAACTTCAAAAGTTGGGTAAATGTTGTGTGCTGTTCTTTATTATATTTTTAAATATAGAGGCTGGTTACCTATTGTGATAGTAAAGAGAAGATAGTTATAGTATTATAATTGCTAAATAAAATTGCTATTAAAAAATTTCGTGTCCGTAAGGTTTATAAATCATTTGTAGGTCAATGCATCCTTTTCTTTAATAAATTAACTGACGTTGTTTTTAAGTTGGTAATTCTTTAGCTCTGCCTACCCCACTCTGGGAATGAAGGCGTGAGTTTGTGTGTGTGTGTGTTTTTAAGTTACCATTACCAGTACTTAAAACTTATTTGAAAAAGTCGTTGATGTCTAAAGTTTACTATAGGGTCGAAGACTATCTAACAGATAAATGCTTGGCCAATACCTAAATAATTTAATAATAACTTAGTCATAAAAAATATGTAAATATTGTATATTGTCTAGGGGACACGGTTTCTGTAGGAGAATGTATCGAAACTTTTATGCAGGTTGTCTTGCACCGTCACAGGTAAGTAGGGTGACGGAACCAGTAATGGACAAGGCACCAATAATGGACACTTGATTCTTATTTTACAGAAGATAAGGGTTATTCATTTGTTTTGCAACAATCAATTTAGGACCGTATGAAATTTGATTTAAGACTGAAGTGTCCATTACTGGTGCCTGTCAGCTAAAAGTGTCCATCATTGGTGCCGTCACCTATAACTTGTATACTTTCTATTTATTTTATTTTTATTTTTTTCTGTTGCTTATTAGTTTTGTGACAATTCTGAGTTCTGACACATTTTCCTGCTCAACTACGCATGAATATATAAATTGTTGGTGTTATGTGAGATTCATTGTTATATATAATGCTAGGTTAAGTTTATTATTGTATAATATCATTAGCAATATTTAAAAAACGACTTAAGTACTGTTGAGTTTCTTGCGGCGTTTCTTCTCAGCAGCGGTCTCTTGAAAAGCGCTGGTAGATTTTTGACGTGTAAAAGTGCCCGTGCGGCCTACTTACCGAATAAACATCTTTTATCTTTTTATATTTTTGTTAGTTATTAATAAGCCAAAAAAGCTACGGGTTCGAGTTTAATAATATTATCAATGAGTATAGTAATATAGACTTTACATATTTTATCATGAAAGAATTTGGGATCCTTACGACAACTTAAATAATGTGAGTTTTCGTAAGTACCTGAGTTTCTTGCGGCGTTTCTTCTCAGCAGTGGTCTCCTCTTGTGAAGCGCTGGTAGATTCTTGACGTGTAAAAGTGCCCGTGCTCTTCTTTCTTTATCTTATCTTTACTAAGTAATGACATAAAGTTGGTTTTTCCTAGCTTGCTTACACGTTTGCTTTTCACTTTATATGGAAATAATTGATTACTTGAAAAATTGAATTAATTTAATAAAAATCCGTTTAAAAACTTTGCTGATTCTTAATGATTCTAATAAAAGTTGCCTTTTGACAACTGAAAGATGTTGATGTGGACGTGCTTCGATTCGTTTTCGGATCTTATATCTCTCATATACCTATGGAGCACGGATAAGCAGGCGGATGAGATGGTCCATCTATCTGCTTGCCCATCAGCAATACGATGTATGTAATTTTGTCCGAATCTACGTGCAGGAATCGGTTATTATTGTTCACAAAATTAATGTTCTTTTGTATTCCTGCCAAGGAAGTAGCACAACTAACGTTAGGACAATTTAATATTGAATTTATTTAACAATTGTTTAATTTGTAAGAACGGGTGCGGCGCAGGCGGCTGCACGCACAATTCCTGTTTGCGAAACAAGCCGGCATTGTGGTAAAAGTTGATTTTCCGCTTGGAGAAGCGTATTTGGTAAGTATCAAGGTGCCGCCCCGTGGCCGACCACCCTTATGCCGCACTTTTATACAATTTTAAATGAATGACGCTATTTCCTGGTGACTTTCTGTTCAGTGCCTCGGTGGAATCTCCGTCGGGGTGCAGAGCTTCAGGTTAAGCCAGTCAATTGTGCCGAGATACCTACGATACGATACGAAGTACCTACATATACCTACTTTGTTTTTGCTTTTAACATATACCTAGAATAGACACAATACTTTGAAGTATTTTAGTCATCTCTTCGGTAACCGGGGTAGTTGGTACTAACGTATGTACGTGTACGTTTCAAAAGGGACTGAACTCGTAATTGGTACCTGGTTCTCCGAACGGCGCGTCGGTCATCAACCTCACACTGTGCGCGTCGCGGTCACGTACCTAACGATTAACACTCACCCAGCCGTGATTAGAACGATAATAGAGTAGTTGCAGCGGGTTATCATTAGGTAGCATTCGCTCGTGGTAATGGATGCCTGTACCTAATTATGTTCTTCAAGTCTTTTATACAGTATGTGACATCCATAACAACATACATTTTGAGTAACGATACTGCCTAGCCCACTCTGGGATTACAGGCGTGAAGCCGGCGCCTAAACATTTCGTCAGATGGTTCGCGTTTGAGTTCGGCAGGTAGATTCTTCGTTTGCAACAGTAAACGTCCGATCGGACAAACATAATAATTTCGAATATTTAAAGTGAATAGTGCGTCATTATGCGCTGTGAAAAAGTAACGTAAGGACTAAATATCTTTCGCCCCTGACTCCGTCCAAGCGTTGTTAGTCGCTTTCCTTCAGCAACTGTCCGATTTTTCAGGATAAAATACTCTTTACCCGCCTCCGGACTATTGAATATCTCTAAGTCTAAATGAATTTTCACATCGATCAAATAACCAAAGACGGAATAAATACTTAAACAAACACATTTTCGTGAGTAAGTAAGGATAACTTATTAAGAATTTTATCTAAAAGGAAGAAAAAAAGAATATGCAAATTACGTGCTTAGCTTGTTAAAACAATTGAATAGGCAGGTATGACGGTATTCGTCGTGCCGCCAGGGCTGGGAGCATCGCGCGCGGCGCGGCGCAGCTATGCGCGGCACGCGCGCGGCGGACCATACCCGCGCTGCACAACTACAGAATTTTTATTACGTCCTCTGATTCATAGGTCATCCTTACTTTTTATTTGAAAAAGTAAATACAACGTAATTGAACAAGGACTTGAAAACCGCCTCGGCTGATAGTCGGTATTTATTGAGTATTTTCTAGTCCAGCGCATTCATAAGGCCAGCTCAATTGTATCTTGGGCGAATGAAGCAATTAGCAATGTTCTCACAGCGAGTAGGTATGTAATGAGTAGTCACGTGCATGCGCCCCCTGCACCGGGCTCGGTTATACTATTACTCACATTGTCTTATGCCAGACAATTGCAGATATTTTCTCTCATTAAATATAACACATTGAGCCAGAATACAATTAGAATAATGCAAATTTTAAACGTGACTCTAGCGAACATGACACGTCTAAACTGTCCCCGAAGTCTAAAAATTGATAATATGCGTATAATATAATTTTTTTAAAGCCCATGATACTCTATCTGTAATGTATAAAAAAAAACATAAGTACTATCTTTGGTTTAGATGTATGGCGACTATTTATTCAAAATATGTTATTATAGGTTGCAACGGGCTGTTTTCCGCAACTCGACGACTTAATATTTGCGGCTTTTTTGCGTGCCGGGTTGCTGGTGCTACTCCTGCCAACCCAGTTCTACCAGGAAGCCTAGCAGACCCTTTGTGTTGCCGATGGCTTCTGGTAACGACCTCGGTGTTCCGAGGTGACGTGCCCGGTATGTTGACACCTCTGGGCATTCCATGATGACGTGGGCTGCGGATTCCTCCGCCGTCATACAGGCTCTGCACAGGGGGCTGTCTGTAACACCCAATGTGAACAAGGGTTTGTTAAACAAGGCATAGCCAGTTATGGCTCCAGTTAGTAATCGGAGTTGGGCCCTTTTGAGATTTGGTAGTCTACGCGACAATCCGGGATTGATCGTCGGAAGGGCCTCCTTACTTTGCCTGCGGGTGTTTAGGTTGCTCCAGTAGTGTTGGTGCTTTACCTTGGTGATTCGGCGCAGTTTTTTACGCAGCCAGCTGGTCGGAAGGGGCAGAAATGGTTCAGGACCTATCGCTTCCGTTTCTGAGCCCCTTCTCGCGAGTACGTCAGCTGCATCATTACCGCGTGAGTTGCTATGTCCCTTTATCCACTGTAGGGTGATGGGGTTAATGTTACATACCTTGGAAAGGGCGTTGTGACATTCGTATATTAGCCCTGACGTTGTAGTGTAGCTCTGTAGGGCTTGGAGAACTGATCGGCTTTCGGAGAGTATTCGGATAGGGAGATCCTTTACCTTCCTTTGCTCGATCGCTTTTGTTGCCATAATGATGCCCATGCATTCCGCCTGGAAGACTGTGCTATGGGCTCCTAATGGTGTTGAGATATGTATGTTCAGATCTTCCAAAAAAGTACCTGCTCCGGATCCTGACTCTGTCTTGGATCAGTCTGTGAATATCCTTACCTCTCTGGGGTTGAGGCCATCCCACGGGTCCTCATGCAGTTGTAATTTGTACTTTTTGTCGAAGATGAACTGTTTTGGTATTCTGTCGCTAGCTGCCTCTATGAGCGGCTCCTCGTTAACCACTTCGTAGAATATTTCGGTGTGTGGTAACCTGGTAGGTTTCCACAGGTTCAAATTCTTAAGACGTACCGCTGCAGCCGCCGCCTCCTGCTGTATGAAGAGGTGCAGTGGTGGTAGGTTGAGTAGAGCTTCCAGGGACGCTGTTGGCGTGGTCCGCATGCATCCGGTGGCCACCATACCAGCCAGTCTCTGGAGTCGTTGTAGTTTTGCTTCCACAGTGGACAGTCTGGTGCGTGGCCACCAGACTACCGAACCATAGGCTATGATTGGTCGTATCACTGATGTGTAGAGCCACAAGATGGTCTTGGGTTGTAGTCCCCAGGTTTTACCTACCATCCTGCGACACTGCCAGAAAGCGATTGTTGCTTTGTCCATCTTGTTGTTGAGGTGATTGCTCCAGTTCAGTTTGCTATCAAGTATAACTCCTAGATACTTTACCTCATTTGATAGCTGGAGATCTGTTCCAAACAACTTGGGGAGTTGATAGTTTCCCAAGTTGCGTTTGTTAGTGAACAATACCATCTCCGTTTTTTTCGGGTTGACACATAGTTCGTTGGTTAGGCACCAGCGTTCCACGATGCTTAGCGCTGAGCGTGTGACGTCGCATACCGTGCTGGTGACTGTGCCGTTTGTTAGTATTGCTATGTCGTCCGCGTAGCCTACCGCGTAGTAGTGACTGTCATTTAGTTTGGCGATCAGCTCGTTCACAACTATATTCCATAGTATTCAAAATATGTTAATAAATAAGGGAAATGAGTGAAGTCGGCAGTTGTTTAGCTGGCCGCGCAGCCCGGCGAGCGGCGTTCACTGGCGACGGCCTCGCGCGGGCCTTGTCGCGCGCCGCCGCTTTCGTCGTCTCGGCCGACACTTACCTTCGCAGAAAGACTATTCTCGGAGACCGGAAGTTTTCGGTCACGTGTCGCGTAGATAGTGACCCTACCTTTTCTGTCAATACATCAGTGACCTTTAAGACTCGGACTGACGCGGCCGCGGTTTGCTGCGTCCGTGTCCATGTGACTGGTTTGCACTAAACTACCATGAACGTGAAACTTACGTGACTAAGAGTCGCGACTTATGCCAAACAGCGCAAGGACTTACGAAAGCCACTCCGACTTTGTTGGGAAACCTTACTATAAAAAGGACCCTTTGTATTTCCGATTTGTGCTGGCGAAATGTTTAGCTCACTTACAGTGTGAGAATAAGGAATTTGTAAATGTGCATGCAGGCTTCATCTGCAAAATCCAATTACATAACTTGCTTTGAGGCTTAGAACAAATGATTACGAGTGCGGCGTGTGAGAAATGTGCTAGGTCCTTGATCCACTGCGGAGTGCGGCTGTGGAATGGTTTCCCACGGAGAACAATCGGCGCTCGGATCGAACACGATTGATCGGCGCGCGACCGGCGCGGGCGGCACCAGCCGCGGAGAAACTTGTTCGTTCTCTCTGGGTCGTTATGTCACCTCTCAGAATAATGCCGATGAAATGTGGTTTGTAAACTCGTTTTACTATATTATAGCTTCTACGAATAAAGTAGGTATTTTAGAAGTAAACTAAGTAAACTAAGTAGTAGGTAAATTATAAATATCGAGGGATGCTATGCTTGGAGCTACGTGCTCGTAGCACACCGTCGTCCTGGAAGTGGGCCGGGCCCGAGCCCGCGAGCCCTGGCGATCGCACCTTTGTGACGAGGTTACGAGGTTATGTGTACCTAATTTCCAACGATGATGTTTTCCACGATTTTCAGTTTCGACTAAGTACCTTAGCTTTCGATGTTTTCTTGACAACAAAGAACTCAAAAAACATTACAATTGATATTTCAATTAAGTTAGGTCTGATTAAGTATCACTAGGTGCTTTTCTCCAGTATAACCTTTTAACCGCCGTAGTTTGATATATAAGACACAACACACCCGGCTCATTTCGCCGCAGTCTGATAAATAAGACTAAGTTTGAAGGTTTGGTTTTTCAGGATAATTATATACCAGTCTCAGAAAATTTATTTAAAGATTAATTTATTCATAAAAGATTAAGCTATTAAATAAATAATAACAAAACTGGTTCTTTCCATTAATTTTAAGGTGTAAACGAAATATGTGTTTCCAAATTCCATTAATTTTTGTACAACACTTCATAAGAAGCAGTCAGCCAATGTCTGATTTATAAGACGCTAGTAATGTGATGAAATCAATCGTATGATTGTTTCCTTTACGAGTAGGTACTTGTCGATTATACTCGTAGGTATTACTATCGATTATAGTAGTATTAACCTAATTATGACCTACTTTATCTCAATGCTATCTTACGTTTCTAAAAATATATAAAGTTAACATTTATATTTGTAGGCCTAACGGCAAAACAGCTGGACGTATATTATAAAATGTTTTTTTCTAACTGTATACGAATATACCTATGTTTGACAAATAAATAATTTGAATTTGAAAGAAAGCAATTTCTTCTATGCAAACAGAAATCATTAGCTGTCCATCATTTAAATTATTAACAATGTCGACTGCGGAAAAACTAATACAAATTTTAGAAGGGGCCGATGATACTTTGAACGTAATCAAATAATATAATAAATATTTAAAAGGGCTTTTCTGGCCGTTACTGTTCGCATAGCGAATGACGTATCAAAAAGGTATGGTAACGCAATACCTTAAGGGACTCTACGAGGGGTACTACGATGACATGTTTTATCAAAAGTTGTAATCGCTGAGTACCTAGTAGTCTTTCCAACAAGTTTTTTTATTCAAGAAGATTCTACTTTATTTCAAATACATTTTTAAAACCATATCGATTGTGAAGTCCTCGATGGTCAATTCGATTTTATCGATGAAACTTGGAGCCCGACTCTACACTATGATGTCTTACCTCAATAACGGACCATAATTTGTCCGCCGCCGTCTTATTTTTCAGACCGCATGTTACGTCAGAGATATGAAAGTCATACTCGTAGTGATGCGACAATGTCGATAATACGACAGTCCACTATTCACTTTCTATAAGTAATGATATATGCTATAGTTGTAATACCTAGGTACCCTTACGGTACACATTTTTTATTCTATACAAATATTGTTTAAATAAAGTAAAACGCAATACTGCTTACAATATCAACAATAAAATTATTTCAATTTGATATTTTCCAAATATATTTAATCGCTTCCCTAGTAATGTCAACAATGTCAACTAATAAAGTGAATGAATAGTGTTTTCTACGCCAATGACTTATTTAGTAGACCGCTTCTGACGTCAGAGATGTAAAATTTCAAATATAGTGATGCGACCATGATAAAAATATTAATGTCTGTGACTATATATAAACATAGATAATTCAATTAATTATTGGATAAATTTATAAGATAACGTTCTGAATCATATGTAGTGTCATTATGTGATAGGGTAGGTACTAAAATATATGTTTTTACCGAAGATAATAGTTTATTTCAAAATAAATCCATTATATCGTAACATGGATTATTCAAGCCCTACTCTGCGTGGTGCATCTTCGTATCGGCGGCGACACAAGCATGCTCGATGAAAAATTGTAGGCGGTTAAAGGGTTAATGGTAATTTTTCGTATACCACCAGCAAACATTATGCACACTAATTCGTCCGTTAGTCGAGGTGGTACCGTAATTACGAAGTGTAATGAAGTCAATTTTGCGCCAGGGCACTGTGCATTGCCCAATATATGTCGCTCCGGCTAGCATTGTTTACACCTAGCATCTTTAACATGCAAAACAAATATTATTTTTTGTTTATCAGCCACGTTGCAATTACAAGTACGCGCTGGGCTGAGTGAATACCTGAACCCTGAACCCTCTACTTAGCCTGAGCCTTTTGCATGAACGAACGACAGATGATTAGTTGTTCTTTTTTGGTTTTTTAATTGCATTTAAGTTAAATAAGCGCAAGCAGGAAACATGGTCCTTATACTGACGTGGCGGGGGAGTAGGTACACAAAAAAAATAGAGATCACGTTGAAAATGTGTAAAAAAAAAAGCAACTACGATACGAGTACTTTTGGCTTTCGCTTATTGTATTTTTATTTTTCATCTATTAGGAACAAAATATATTTTATTATGTCTATAGTGAATCTTTGCAAATAGTTAATGTGACACTGATTACCGTTTATGTAAATAATACACATTTACATATACAGGGTGTCCCGTAAGTACCACGTCAAACTTAAGGGGGAGGTAGGTGAGCAAGCCACCTACCTAACATGGAAAAATCGCCTTAGTAAAAGTCGCACCGTTTTCGAGATATTTGAATTTTTCTGATTTTTAGAAAAATGTACACCCGCACTGAGTTTTTGATCTGTGGTATTCGGAATTTATTATTTTTTAATTTTTATTTTATTGCAAAACAATCTTGAATAGTTGTGTTATCAAATGATAAAAACCATTGAAAAGTAACTATTGTAGTTTTTTTTATTTTTTAAATTAAATTTAAAATTTGCCTCTTCCGTTTTATTTTGGTAAAACTTTAGCCCCTCCTGGTGAAAAAAAAATACATGATCACTGGTTAGCCAATTAGATTAAAAACATGCTCGTTTAATGGGCATTTAAAAATGATAAATACTTTATCATCAAAACACTAATAAATATTTTTTTTAAAGAAAAGCGTAAAATACACCGCAATTCACGTTAAGCCAGTACTGCCACCCAAGCGTAGGTGGCTTGCTCACCTACCTCCCCCTTAAGTTTGACGTGGTACTTACGGGACACCCTGTATAGATATTACAAACGCTACGATTATCGTTACATTATTTAAAAAATCGTTATTGATTCAAATTCAATTAATATTTAGGTACTGTACGTTAGTAACGAGTCAGCACGCTCACATAGCCTTGTATCGGTGCGACCTTACCTCCAGTGGAATTGAAACGGTTGGAACCGGTGTCGCGACCACGGCCCGGTTGCATCGGCGGAGTAATGAACAGGCACTCAGACTTATTGTCAACGCCTTATTTGACCAGAGCACCTACAACGAAACGGTGTTATACTTCAAAAGGTATAAAATTTAACTTTCAGGAGACTTTGTTATCTGATAGTGTTGTCGTCTATCACCAGTAGTATGACACCTATCAAATTGCAACATATTATTTTTGAATATTGTCAGTAACTTCGCAATCCTCTGTCATAGCGAAATCTTATTCCAAAAGTAAGCAGCTATAGTCAAAGATAGCTTTAACAAAAAACACGCATTTTCATATGCAAGACAAAAAAGTTTCTGTGGCAAAAACGTCAATTAATTAGGGACTTCCTTCCGATATTAAATTTATCGATAACTGTTTCATAAACTTATTTCAAAGTGACATTTTATAGAACATAGGTATAAAGTTCGCAGTATAAAATAGAAAATAACTTAAATGCTGATCACTACCCATCGATGTTATTATAATGATAGATAATACATATTTCATTTAAGTAATTCATGGGTACACTTTTTAGGGATTTTAAAACTGAAATAAACATCAATTTTAATTTAAAAAAATTTATTATTTACGTTAATATTTCTTCATCATGTCAGCCGAAAGACGTCCACTGCTGGACATAGGCCTCCCCCAATATTTCTTACACAAAAACTTATTTTAATGCTATTCAATCAATTTCCATACAAAGTAAACTGAAACCAAGAGTGCCTTGCAACAAAGGCCTATTTAGGTAAATTGTATGACATTGTGTAGCATAATATAAATTATAATGCTCTAATATAATACCTACTACCTACCACTTTTACACTGTACAATAATTATGCAAGTTGCATGTTCATAATATACGTTATCTCATACTCATAACTGTCATAGAAAAACAAATTATCGATAAATTTATAGGTTTCGGAAGTCTCTACGACAACATCATATAACAAAACTTTATAAGATCATACAGGGTGCCTCCGACCTTGGGGCTTTAAATGCATAGATCAATTCTACTCCTGAAACTAAACTTCTTTTGTTCTGTAAGTTGTTAAAAATATGTTCAGTTTAAATTTATTTTTTATCATACAAGTTAAATCTAATTTGATACCATGAGATAGTGATTACATGGCCAGTATGTAATACACTGATTTTACAATTAGACTTTAACATCAATTATTTATCTAAATTTAAGTTATTTTTTCATGTTGCAGAACAAAAGTAGTTCAGTTTAGCGAGTAGAATCGATCGTTGAAATTAAAGCCCCAAGGTCAGAGACACACTGTATAACAATTCGATCGTACAGATACGTCTAATATTTGTTTTATTTTTAAATAGGATATTTTGAGTTGTATACCGCGTTTACCGCCATTCGTCCTCCCCGCGGCTCCGCGTGCCGCCGCGGAGCTGTTAGCAAACTGCACGGAAGCGGCTGCTTCCGACTGGTGTAATTGGATTAATAATCGAAGAGTTCGATACGAATCAGTTTCTATATAAATTCAACACCTTCCTAACTTTGTGTAAAGTGATTTAAAAGGCGCTCAGTGACTGTACGATAGACTACTCTATACGTCGCGTGAGAATCTTTATACAAGCGAAAGTGTTCGCGATGTCGTATTACCTCATTGATTTGCACTACCTAGTGCGAAAGTCTTGTGCGTATGCACACCCACGCTCTGATTTTCGCCCATACTTCACACGATCACATCACTTCAATATATGCAACAACGTATCGCAATATTCGACATTGTTCTTCGTGTTCCAACCGTCTAAAAACTTTTCGAACGCGGCTTCTTAATGTTCGATACCAGCTTCGATATTTATTCATAGGTCGGAATGCAAATGTGGTTTACGAAAGACTTTGCGGTAAATGTGTTTATTGTTTCACACGTGTTGTTGAAGAGTGAGTGCATGAATTACAGCGTCTCCGGCGCACTTGGCGTGACTGTCGGAATGCTAGCGAAATCGCGGCGGCGCCCGCGCCCGGGGTCGGTGATGAAACGTGGATGACTCAGAGCTGTGTCCCGCGCGGGAGCAGGGGCCGTAGGCGCAGCAGCCAGATGTCATTTCGCTGACTCATAAATCCTTAGATCTTATCAAACTTGCTACTTTATGTGGGGCTTATTCTTGGTAGAGCACCCAAAATGTTATTTACAATCAGTTTTCTTTGTTGCAGATGTATGTTAATCTGTACAGTCTACCAAGCTGTTGCTGAGGTACAGATTATAACAGAACCTCGGCAGGGTGAGGAGTATGTTATAGTTAGTTCCGGGCAACAAATTCCTTTAAGAAATTTTGAAACTTCACACAAAATTCCCGAAAAACACCCACAACACCGAAATTTTAGACCGGAAGAAGACAAAATTACGAAAAAGTTGCATAGTGGTAAGGTCGCTAGTAAACACTCTTCAGAGGGTATAATATCTATTGAAGAAGATAAAAGAACTGTACTCAAAAAAGTTCACAAGGGTAAAATAGCTGAATCTATAGAAATCGATGTCCCTGTGTCAAAAATAGAAGACATTAAAATAAAAGAAAACATAAGGAATGAAGACATTAATCCGAAAATGAAAGTATTGTTAGAGGCAATGTCTGAGTCAGGAAAACTGAATGACAAGCTAGGGACGACAACGCAAAAACCCATTTTGACAACTACACCATCAGCTAATAAGGCCTACGACTACATCCCTATTAATTTTGATACGATTGACGACATTAACAGTGGTCTATTGTCATCAAATGTTAAATTGGAACCTGCCGGCTCGGAACAGAAGCAACATTCACGAATCCAAGTCAAAAAAGGACCCAATGGGCAAGATTATGAGTACGAGTATATTTATTACTATTACGATGAGGAAGACGACAAAAAAGATGATAAAAATAAGACCTCTTCTACAACGGCTGCACCAGTTTACAACTCACATGACGGTCCACAAAAAGTGGAAGCAGACAATCAAATAGGCAAAGAAAATAAGCAAAAGAACAAGTACAGTTCTATTGATAGATCCGGCGCAACGACGGCCGCTACCCAGGAAAAGCAAAATGAGGTAGCTTCGGGGAGAGGGCGGCAACGCGGACGTGCAATTTCACCAGCTCCTGTTGAGGAAGAAATAGTTGAGGACAGGTAACATTATTTAAATATTTATTTAAACTTCTTTGACTATACTTTTAAAAACCTAATGACTAAAAACTTAGGTAGTCTACACTAATATTATGTTTGTGACGAATTATACTCAAAAACTGTAGGACTGATTTCAAAAATTCTTTCACCATCAGAATGCTACATAATTTCTGAATAATTTATATAGGTTTTGTTTTATTTTTTTGCGCGGACGTAGTCGCGGGCAACAGCTAGTTGTTAATATTACTGAAGACCACACGCGGAGACTGTCCGCTCTAAGTCACTCATTCGCATATTCTAACAAGCTGCAGCGGTCTAAAACAAATACGATACATTTTATTTTTATTTTATTACTCAAAAGTTACAATAAATAGTACCTACAACTACAATTTAAACAAAATAATAACAATAAGCGTAGCTTTGCTCCGCAAAGCTATTGATTGGTCAGTGAGGGTGTGTGTTTTAATAATTAAATTGCAAAGACTACTGAACAAAAACAAAATTGTATCTGTACTAAGTAGCGTCCTGCCCTCTCTTGAAGCTTACTTACGTACTTATACTACAAGGTTTTTTAAATTGCTTCAGTAGTTGCAGAAGTTATTCTCGACATAAAAATACAGACATATTTGTAGTAGATGTCGGTGTTTTCCTTTACTCGTGCTATGCTGTAAGATTTGCCACGATGCCATATTTCAAGACTAAGTCATCGGGTTATTACTCGGTTCTGATGAGGTGAATCAGACAGTCTGAACCAATTACGCCGTTTTTAGAAATTTTATTAACCTCATAGATTTAACGTCATAGAATTTAGTATTCTGTAAAAATCTGGTTCGTACCTGCAATAGGAAAAAAATATGAATGTGGGAAATAGGCCAGTGTCGCTTGGATTTTTCTTCGAACTGACTGCTGACGGCTGACATTAAAAGTTATGAGTTCGCTTACAGGCTACCCTCGAGCACACGATTCCCTCCCCGCGGACGCAATTTGAGTTCAGGTAGCTCCACCACGTATGTTCCGGAGGTGTCGTCGGAGACTACTCGGCCGCGTAGCCGTCCGCAGGTCGACAGCGTCGCTGACGAGTCGATTGGCCAATCACGGAGTAGGACGCGAGCGCATATCAGGTATCACACGCAGCCTGCCTAACTAATAAAAGTATTTTTTGTATTATTATTAGATACCTACGACATCTATAATAATGTTTTATTGTTGTTTTAGGCGCCCTAGTTCAGAACTTGTTGATTTAGACAGCTTTAAGACAAACTCTGGAGATATTCCTGTGCAGTATAAAGAACTGCCGACCAGATATTCTTCAGAAAGTAAAACTACCACTGAGGTAGCAGAGGCTCTGTCTACCACAGAACAGTCTCATTCAGTAAGAGAGGGCCACAGCTTGTCGGGAGTCATCAAATACCAAGAGATACTCGACGATTCCAAGCTTCCAGCGGACTACAAACAGACCACTACATATGAGCAAGACACGACTGAGTACACTACTATGACGGCTATGGAAAAGGTCGCCTTAGACCTTTACGCTTATTTAGCTGGCGAAAACTTGAACAACGATGTGAATCCGACAGTAGACGAGCTGAGTTTCGAGGGTACAACCGTCAGCGACGAGGAACCGTATACGACGGAGGTTCTGAGTACGACGGAGGAGGCAACGACGCCGACAACGACGACGACGACGACCACCACCACGACGACGAGCACGACCACGCCGGCGCCCGCCCCTGCGCCCACGAAGCCCGCGCGCTTCCGCGGCCGCCCCGGCGCCCGCGCGCGCCTCTCCACCACCTCCAGCGCAGCCACGGAGCCGCCACAGGAAACTTCTACAAGAGCCAGAGGTACATTTCTCTCGACAAATGGGAAAAAATGCTTATGTAGTTGTATGCTATATATATATACTTATTTATATTCGGTTACGGGTTGAAATTTGAAGTGTTTGAGTAATTCAATGTATTACGAACTCGTACAAGAAGTCAAGCATTACTGACTTGATTGCTGCTGCGATGGTTAAACTTTTTGTGTTTGCTATGCGATTTTAATATTTGCTTTGCCACAAGTACCATAACTTACTTTGCCGTAACTTATACATATGTAGATAGATACGGATATGTAGTAAAAAAAAACTTACAAAAAAATCCACAATACCTACCATTGGCTTACTTAAAATATAATAATGATTAACATCCATTTATATTTATATACTTAGACTAGATACTGCATCGTGGCCGGCAAGCATCGCAAAAACCAATAATGCCTCTTTTTTACTATTTTTACCCTTACCCTTTTCCTGTACTTATTCTTCGAAACAAACAGGGAGTAGGGGGGTAGGGTACATATTATCATCACAATAACTATAAGTTTAAAATGTATACTTTCAAAGTACTATATAAGATTATGTGTAAATAGAACTTAATTTTCGCATATGTATATCAAAATAATTATGTTATCACGATTGTTGTAGTTGTGAAATGTTTATTTTAGTGTTGACAACTGTATGCCACGTGTCGTGTTAGTAATACAGTGTTTTGATACTTCTGATCGTTTTGGCAATGTCATGGTAACGGTCCACAGCCGATCTTTTTAGTCAGAGGTTTGAATAGCATGTGATGTGCACTAAGTGCACGCTGCAGCTGACGTGATGTCTGGCGTTGTCCCCAGGGCGGTTCAGCAAGCCGGGCGCGGCGCGCAGGCCCGCCGCGGCGTCCGCCGACGCCTCCACCACCTCCGCAGCCCCGGTAGACAAACCTCTTACACAGCCTAAGGTATAATTAATTACTCATATACTCTTTTGACTTCAATATATTAATTTAATTGGTCATCATCAGTTATGTATATTTATATATGTTTTTAATACTTACTCGTACCTATACAAATATTACCTATACAAATGCTTGAAGCGAAAATTGCTTTGCGAATGTTACAAATATTTATTTATTATTTTAGAAATGAAAAAATATCGCTCCCGATATTGATATATGGTCAACTGATCAATAATTTATATCTGAATACTTACCTATCAAATTTAAAGAGTCGACGGAGCCCTTATTTCTGGGTGTCTTGGCCCTTCGGGCCAGCTGAAGTTCTATCATGACCTTAACCTACCTCAAATGTATGATGCTGATCAGTTGAACACAGCAGTTGTACCACAGATCGGTCACTAAAAATATACCATGTACTTATTTAAAATTAAAAAAACGTACGCGTCAATTTCGGGAGTGGAATGCAAATAGGGTAGGCCGTAGTGGCGCCTGAGAAGTGTTCGGTGCCGCTGATTTCGTTCTAACGTTATCTTATCACCGTATCTATATGTACAGGTACAGAGTGATCCAGAATTTAGGGTAAATATAATAGCACAAGATAGCCCCCTTTTAGTTCAGAATATATAATTATAACTTTTTAATGTGTTTGCTCTAACTGTTTAGGAGTTAATAAGATTTTAATGATACTCGTTACCAACGCTATCCAATGGTTCACTATGCGGGAGCACCTAAAAAAATATAGTTTTTTCGCGACTCTTTCTTATTTTGTAACATTCATTTCACGCTTAGTGGCCCAGGGAAATTGAACCAAAAAAATAGGCCAACCTTGCACGAGTTAAAAACAGCATCCATTAAATGTGTTGAGTGAATTAAATTGTATCCCGCGAAAAACTCACCCGCGCGCATATGTTTTTTATTTATTTATTTATTTATTTATTGCTATAGGTAGGTACATAAGTACAACCCTGTAAGGGCGTGGCAATCTACTTAAAAGCTAAACATAAGTACTTATGAATAATATAATCTATTCTGTAATACTTATTCATAACATTAGAATAACACAATTTCAGAAGTAAGTTAAGTACATAAAATAATATTTGTTATTATGGCATATTTGTTTATTTATATTTCTAAGGTCCTAACAGCTTGTATCACATTTTTTTATCTATCAGGAATTCCTCTATCGTATAGTAGTTTTTTTGTGTAAGGAGTTTTTTTAATTTTGGTAGGTATAGAATGCTTGTAACATAAGTTCCATAGTATTTTTTTTTTTGTAAATCTATTAATCTATTTTTTCTAATTAAAGGAAATCTAAAGCGATGACTCCCATTTTTATTACATTTCAAAATAATATACTTTTTCACTTTTTTAATGCACTGCCAACTCGTATTGTTGTCGATAAGATAGCTAAATAAATTAAACGAACCCCCAGCCCCGGCCGCGGCGGAGGACCCGGGGGCGCCGAGAATGTATTGATGAATCCTAACTAGTATGACTATATTTCTTATGGTTAAGTTTATTAATCCATTTTTTATAAACCAATCGTCAATATTTATTGTATATTTCAGTAAACAGGGCGTCAAATTACTAATAATTATGCTATAAACGTTCCCTGCCTCAGCTCGAAAAACCTTGATATTATTAACTTATTTTTTAAACATCACGCTAGGCCACTAGAAAATATCAAACATTATCGTAGAAAGTACACATTCTTGGTCATTTTTCTTTACAATAACCCCCAAAAATATGTAAATAAACGTGAAATACTTACAACTTCACCACGAGTCCTTCACAAACACGCGCAGTTCACAAGGCACTGGCAATTTTTTTTTTAAATGGATATATAGGTACATATATATGCACCTAGCGAACCCTGCTATCTATATTTTTGAGAGCAAGTAATTTGGTTAGGCTACTTTTTTTCGAATTTGTAAATACTGCCGGTAGGTATATTTTGATAGATGGCACTATAATCAACTGTTCCTTCTTCCACACCTTTGGAAAATGAGGTATCTGGGGACGGTTAAGAACATTTTGGTTTTGAATACTATGGTGTCGTAGGACTGTCAAGTGGTTAGGCAAAAATGTAACAGAACTGATAGTTGTTGAATAATGGAACATAATTATATAAACCTATAACATATCGTAATTTCTGAAAATTAAATCGATTAGGTGTTGTAGTTTAATATATAAAAAAACCGGGTTGCATTAATGTGTTTAATTTTCTTGTAAATGAGTAGCCTATTTATGAAAGTAAAACGAAATTCACCTTTGTTACATTTTTGCCGGAAACAGTATTCAATAAAAACTTTTAAGATTATTTTGCCGTAGGTATTCCAATTTGTTTAATTGTGACGTTCTCTACATAAAGGGACCTTCTGGATGAAACTAGTTTCCCAGATATGAAGACTTTTGAGAAATCGAACAAATTTTACGTTTTTTTTTACTGTACGAAAGTAAAGTCTTGAAACGGTAGTTTACTTCGGATTTTTATAAAGCTTAATAAATACGTTTTTTAGTGAGATATCATCCTTCAAAGTTGCGTGATAAAGGGACCTTATGGATTGTTGGTCAAAGATGTGGTGTTTTACAAACGAAAAAGTCCATGATTTTGGTAATGAGATGTAACACAAGGTATAGTGCATGGGGTGGTGGGAGAAGGGGAAGACTCTCGAAAAAAAGGAAGCAATTCTTGAGTACCTAACCGCGTGCGTGCTCTTCAATACGGTTATTGAATGCGATTAAAAATGTAATGATGTCGAATTTTAAAGATTAGGTAGGTTCGCTTTTTATAATGTTTATCCGATTTCAAATCCAATTTTTGTATTACTGTTTGCGAGTTTTCCAGGTGCAATCGTAGTTTTATTCGAATTTTATTATTTTATACTTCATTATTATTTATTAAATTCGAGCGCAAGCAAGTTTCAAGCGTCACGGCCAACGCTAAACCTACCTACTGCGAAGACTACTTCATTATTTTTAGGTATTTGACTGACGGTCTCGCTGCGCTGCAGGTAAGGTTGGATTCCGTTAGTAGTAGCCTACCCAATATTACTTGACTAGATACCTATCCTCGTAATACCTATTATAGTTGCATTGTAATTGCATCCTTGTCGCATTAACTATAGAGTGACATTTATGTTTGGTATTGGACCCGATTCTACGTGCACATCAATTAGCCTAAAACAAAATTGTCTAATTTTTAGACATAGTTTAGACAGCAGATTTAACCAGTGCCATGGAATAGCAAGCTTCTTATACATTGTCAAACTGACAATGTATAAGATAGCCTACAATAAGAAGCGTCGAGGGGCCATTTGCAACGTTAAAAGATGGCGGACGTGTAATTTGTTTTAGACTTTAATTTTTGGGTAATTAGGTGTTCAAAGTTCTTTTCTGATAGTTATTTGTACTTTTTATGCCTTTGTGTCGCACAGTGATTGAAGACTTGGACTTATTTCGTGTATCTGGCATCTTTCTTCTCGTTTCAAGTGGACTCGCAGTGGTGCAGAGGTTAAAACTATCTTGACCTCTGACCTACAAATCACCGTACAACGTTGCCCCCAATCTTCCTAGAGAAGATTGGATTGTGTTTTATTGCTATATTGTTTTATACTCATATAAACCTTGACACTGGCGAAATCACTTCACGTGGAAACGCCATATCCCTGCGGTAGTACTTAGCTGTTCAAGTCGCCGCGGGGGCAAAAAAAAATAAAAAAATAAGAAGCGTCAGATTTAAATTAGCACTGTCATTTGATTATGACAGCTGCTCAAAGAATAGCAAAGTGTTTTAGCGACACCTAGGGACTCAGGAGGCTATAGTGACGACAAAAATAAAAAACATCTTCGGAGGGCCAGCTTTTATAGGAGAGGCAACGCAGTGCGAAACAAAAGAAATATCTCAAAACATTTTTTTTGTGATTTGTACCCTGACAATAGGGTTAAGTAGGTAAGTAAATAGATTTCTTGTATTTATTTGCTAGTAATGACGGACATAAACTATGGGAGAGCGATTCGCCCGACAAACTGATAGCAGCGTACAGAATAGGTAACTAACAAGTCAATTTCTCACATTGTCATCCATCCTAGCGAAAAACATGTAATGTCACTTTTTATTTGTATAATTAAGAACTATTAATTGCAATTGATTTGTATATATTATTAAAACATTACATTTTTGAAATAACGGAATAGTACTCCATGAGGTCCCTTTTTAGGACTTTTTATGTAAACACCCCCCCCCCCCCCTTTAATTAACTTAGATTATAATTTTTTGCTGAATACACCTTCTTAAACCTTATGGTATTGAGTTATGAAATACGTAAAACTGATTTCTATTAGCATATTTGTAGCAAAATTATTGATTTGTATTTTTTTTATGTTGATAGATGTTAGAATCTATATATATAAAAATCAATGCCATTTTTCGTTGTAATTTTATAACTCAAGAACGGGCTCACCTATCCAAACCAAATGTTTAGTCTTTGTTCGGACTATTTAGTAGATGGTTTATGTGAAGTTTGCACAAAATCGGTCGAGCGGTTCTTCATTTATCACATTTTTTGTAACAAATGAATTGAAAGTCAGAAATTTGCAGCGGGGCGAAGCCGCTGGCGGGCCGCTAGTATTTTATAAATTTGATTGCAGAGAGTAATACAACAATGTCTTACGCTATTATTTAACTTATAAACCATAATAAAGATCCCGACGTTAACGAAACATTTACATAAATAATATCATTACTAACTTTTGAGAATTTTATGTAGATTTTAGAACTAGCAATAGGTCAATACCTTCCACAAGGTCCCTTTGCGTTTAGAACGTCACAATTTTCTCTTACAAACATGTAAGCATAGTAATATATTAATTATAATTACTTCATTTAAAAAATTTCGCTGTTAATATTTTGCTTGAAGTACAATAAAAAAAAAACAAAAAAAAAAAAGTTGCCATGGATGAATTTGTTTAATTCTGCAAAAATATACAGGTTCTGCCAATTCTGTACATACAGCAACTAAAGTTATCCTGTTAACTATTTTGCCTTATTCACAAAAACGCGTTTTTATTTTATTCACCTTCTTTCGGTCATGGAATATTTAATTATAATTTTTCGATTTTTTTAAGAGAGCTTAGTTTAATTCTATTCTATTCCGCAGGGGAACCTGCAGAACAAAGTCAGCGCCGCGCCGCGCCGGTGTGTTGTTCTCTTACGGTCGATGCCTTAGCTTTTATGATTGAGACACCCACCGCCTCGTAATCCTTATAACATGCTCACGGGTCCAGTCAGGCTTGTAGGTGGAGTGCACGGTGGAACGAGTAGCGGGAGGGGAAGAATAAAGTTCTGGGCAGCTGCTAAGCGGAAGCAGCTGATGTAAGATGTTGCATTGTTGCAGGCGTTCGGCAGACGCGGGCTGTTCGCGGGGCGCGTGCGCCCGAGCTCCAGCACGCCGGTGCCCGCGCAGGACGACTCGAGCGCCACCAGCGAGACTGCGGCTCCTAAGTAAGACCACAAAGATAACCAAAGGGTATTCTGAAATATTTGAACTACTTAAACGAAATATCGATAATAGGTAAGTACCTTAGGTATGCTGTTGCAACAACAAGACCGGGCCATGTGCGAGTCGAACTCCCGCACCGAGGGTTTCGTATTTAAGAAGAAGATGCTTGGTAACCGCAATAGGAAATACTAATTTGGTTAAGAACTGGTTTTTCTAGGCAATAAGGTCCATTTTGACTAGCCTTCATTTTAATACAGATTTTCAAAGTTTATTTGTTATTTCTCATAAACTGTCAATCATTTTTCCCATAATATATAAGTTATTATCTATACGTCAGGATTCTTTCAGATTTTTTTATTAATAACCTTCATTCATGGCGTAGGCGCATTAGGGGCGGTCATTTTTTGTACATTTTTGGCTATAAAACATAAGTACATCACAGAAAATTTAAATTTAGCGGCCGAAAGGGCAAAATGCCGAAGACAAAAGCTAAAAGGTGAAGGGAAGTACGAGGAATATAAGGAAAAAGCAGGCTAAAGAAACTGATTTAGATGCAGTATTTTCTAAGGCTCCAAAGGTTATTGGCATATTTAAGTGAAATATAATGTACTGGCAGCGTAGAAAATTGCAGAAAGTACAAACTTCCCAAGCGTTTGACTAAGGGGTAAAAAAAGTAATACAAATATCCCACTCGCAGAATTAAAAAAAAGAAAAATTTGCCATTTGTATTGAATTTGAATTTGAATGTTTAAAAATGAAATATTTGTTGGCTAGAAATAATATAAATAATCAGTGTTCTGGTTAGTCGTAACTAACGCGAATCACGAAATCGACGTAACGCGAGTTCGTAATACAATAATTTTTGTCAGTAATAAAATCATTCAAAAATCAAAGGGAAATCAATAAACGTATGAAGTAGGTACCTACTAAACCCCGTGTCCATTTCATGAAACGCGAGTCACTAAGTTATTTTCCACTTTATTTCGATTTTAATAATTTGTTGGAGGATGTCCTTTATGATACTAACATCATTTTTCGATAGATAGATAGATAGAGAATAGATTTGAAATGTACAACAAATGATCACGTATACCTATACCTATAGTGGCTATGAAGTAACGCCGTCGCGTTGGATCGACCCTTTTCTATAACTGTACAGCAGGTGCCGGAAAAATACAATCAATGTAGGTATTCTACAACTTTATCCGCATAATCAAAATGTATAACTAAATATGCCAAATTACTGTTTTGTGGTACCAAGAATCTCCGAGTTTAACCGCGGACAGACTGGTCCGGCGAACTACGAGGGTTCCGAAGTCAAACTCGGCTTTCGGTTAAACATATCGTCACATCCATGGCAAATTTGCGAATCTGCGTTTTGATTTCAAACGACAATGACGGAAACGCCTTTTGGTAAAGTAGCGAATCTGCTATTTTAATTTTGAACCGAAATGCAGATTCGCAACTTTGCCATGGATGTGACGATATTGTGGGACGCCGACTTCTGTTTCACTGACCACTCGTTTTACCTAACATTTTAAAAGAAGTTATTTTTGCGTTTATGAAGGCGTTTTTATGGTATTTATTTAGCAATTAAAGGTGCTTCGTCATAGTCTCTCAACTACGAGTATCATAATCGATAAACCTTGTTGCCACCCTTGAAATAGTTAACGTTGAGGAGTTCCAGTCGCCATCTGTAGTATTCATCATCAGATTTAGTTCTCGAATTAGTGCTTTCCACGAGAAAATGCACGATTAACTATAAAAAATACCTAAATCGCTAAAGGTGCGCCTATAATATTTGAATAGTAGAGGTAGTTCGCTCGATTTCTCCAAGATCCCATAATCAGATCCCGACGTTTTGATCTCAATTTTATTTTCAAATCAGACCAGCGGTCTTTGAGTAGGTATCTAATCGACAAAATAAAAAATAAAGATCCGCACGTATTGAGAACCGCCTCCTCCTTTTTTTAAGTCGGTTAAAAAGGCGCGTGCGTCTTAAGCACTATTTCCACCAAACGGCCCGCAACGGATCGGAACAGAAAGAATTGTATGGTCTTTAAACGAAACTGAATCGTATATGTACTGTTTTTAAGTCTACATTACCAAGCTGCGCACAGCGGCTTGACGGCGGGCGTCTTCCGCGGCATGTGATCGAAACCGATTTTTAATGTAGACTTAAAAACAGTACATATACGATTCAGTGTCGTTTAAAGACCATACAATTCTTTCCGTTCCGATCCGTTTGGTGGAAATAGTGCTTTACACAACAGTAAACAAATTTAGCTGGTTTACTATATATAAGTTAGATATGAGCAAAATAAATAGTAACATTTTGCGCCCTTTCTGGGGACGTTTATATTTTTACATACATACATAAACTCACGCCTTCATTCCCAAAGTGGGGTAGGCAGAGCTACAGAATAACCAACAACTTTTAAAACTTGTTGGTAATTCTATAACCACACTTTGCACAATTAGGCTAAGATGTTTACCAGCGTATTAGTGACAGATTGCAAGCCCATTGCCTAACAGTACTGTGACATCCACGGAAAGAAATGGAGTGGTACTATTTTAACCCGGCAACCACACGGGTTAGGTTTTTTTTTTATTAACTTTCATTTGTATTTAACCTTTCTTTTGATGCTAAGGGAAGCAAGTAGTTCTTAGTTCTTTCTTACCTCTATATTATAGTTTATTTAGAAATAATATTAAAATAACAACTTTTATATGCTAGTTTTCCACATTGTAAATGGGGCGCGTCCACACCTGACATGACCAGAAGATGATGTTATAAAAAGCTACCAACATTTTTCTTAGCGCACACGACTATCATCCCATACATTTTGAGTGATAGAAAATAAAAACTTTAGCAGCGTTTGCATCTTGGCTAGGGCCTCTGCTGAGTTGTGGGGCTCATTATTTATGCCTGACTATATAAACTCCTTTGCAAAGAAAACTAGCGCTTAGGTACGGTACGATTATTTCGAGTAGGTAGTTTTATAAAAAGAGAAATAATAATATTGACGTGAAATCGTCTATTCACTCGTTAAGCACAGTGATGGATAGCCCTTCAAACTTTCTTGTTTTACGAAATATCGTCAGATTCCAATCACTAATAACTACGAAACACTAATAATGCATTAACAAAGGAGGAGTTCACAATGGATAGAGAATGTCTGTAATTACATAGTTTTGTGTAGATTACTAAATAAATATTTTGTGGCATTGCTGAGAGCTTGAAAAGTTAAAACACTACTGGGACTCAAAGTAAAACCTTAACAATATTCCCTGAAATATTTATATGTTAAAGGTAACACACATATACACTCACGCCGTTAGTCCCAGAGTGGGGTAGGCAGAGCTACAGAATTACCAACCACTCTAAAAACTTGTTGATAACTGTGTAACCACATTTTGCAAATGTGGCTAAAATGGTAATTCAATCAAAAAATGCAAAAAACCGGGCAAGAGCTATAGTCTATTCGCGTTAAGAAAATAGTGACTCAAAAAAAATAGAACTGTCGAAAAATGTGCCACACGATGATTTATGCTGAAAAACTTCTTTACATCGTCTGTTATATACCTACCCAAGCAACAAAATTATCCCAGAGAGCACACTTTATAGGCCTACAACACTAATAACGTTCTCTTAACGGTTCTAGTTTTTGCTACGACGCTTATAATAGCACGAACAGAGCTTGTTTGGCCTACAAGTACATCTGTTCTTATACGTTAACTAATTATCGTCTATAAGTCCAAATTAACAGCACAGTATAAGCTTATGTGTCCTATAAAAGTATTGAAAAAGTGTAAACGCGCTTGAGAATATGTACTCTGGTAAGCTATACTTATAACTGTCTACAAGAAGCAATATAAAACCTTTATAGGTAAACTATGCTTATAAAAGCATCAAATAAGACTAAACGTACTGGAAACTATTTGCACTTATTAATTGGATTTATAAGGGTTTATAAGTTCGCTTTGTGGATCATTTAGAAGTAAACATATACTTGTCTTATAGTGCATTTCCCAATGCTGTTATAATCCTAAGTTATCTTCGTGAAGTCCCGTAAAAGAGTAGGACTGCTTATAATAGTCTTGCAAATACTGTTATAGACGCGTCTTTACGCGGACATTTTGATTTGGTAGGTACGTCGTCGTATTTGTAAGTTTTCTATAAATTTAATAAATTTCGGTACAGACATTCTTCAAAAATGGATTTAAATAAATGGAAGCGGTTGAAAAAAACTGGTTCATATAAAAGAAAAGTTCAGAAAACATATAAACAAATAATTCAGGTGTCGGGTTCTAGCTTTCTATCGGGCAAAGGTCGTACCATAGAAGTTGGCGAAGGTTCCGTACAAAAAAGGAACATTGAAAATTGTAATGAAGATGATTCTGGACAAAACGACTTTTTATCAGCATTTCGTGATTCAGATTCAAACGACGAGGAGAATAGTAGTGAGGAATCTTCGCAAAGTGATATTGAAGACCATTCGTATCTAAATACTGAACACCTTCTTCTTTGTGGCGGCACATCAAAGCATGCAAACTATTTGAATAAATGGACTGTACAAGATTGATACACAAACATGTACTTGCTTCCATTACAAACGTTTATAAATGCACCCGTATGCTATGCAGCACCTTTTCAAAATAAAAACTAGAACACGAACTGATTAGCCGCGCGTGCCAGGCCGCACATTTTCAGCGCGGAGTGCGCCCGGTCTGGCGCGGTGTAATTTTTGTCATACTAGGTAGGTACGTACCTACTTAACTAAAGATTAACGGACTTATGTGACATTAATGAAATATTAAGAGTCCGTTTACATTTTTTATGTTAGGTACCTAACTTAAAACTTAATCTGATACTCGAATTTTTAAATTTGTTTATTAAAGATAAACGGATTAACACGCTTGTACCCAGCTATGTTCCTATCTCACTTCTATTAGTGTCATTTTGGAAGCGCAATTTATTAAACTAAACCATAAACATTACCATAGCAGTGACAAAGGTTGACACATTAAAAATAAAGTACCTAACAGCATCATTACAAAAAAGAGTAGGTTTTTTAAAGAATTATGGAACCCTAATTCCTAACAATATGGCGATATTTTACGCCTATAACGGTATGGTAATGTACTTGAAAATTCTTGCTTTCAAACATGGCGACTTTTCATTGTTCGTCTTATTGTTACCAACATAATTTTCAAATGCACTTATTAAATACACTAATTTCAAGAGGCGAGTAAAAATTTTGATTTAAAACATAACATACTTCACAGAAAATATACGTTACCCATGAAGACGCCTATTATAAATCTTGTGTAGGTACTTACTTGTCTCACTCAACATAATAAATTTATAAAGAAGGGTTAACTTACCTTTTTATTAAAAAATTATGACGCTCCGCAGCAAGCAACACACGCAATTTCACTAATGTTTGGAAGAGCTTGTAACAGTATCACGGAGTGCGCTAGAGTCGTGGTTGGTTCTGTAAGGCGCTTATAGTTAGCTTCGTGGGAGCAGATAGTTCTGCGTAGGCCAATTATAAGGCCTCTATAGACCAAAGAGGGATCCACCAAGACTACTATAGGTGTTTTATTAGCACAATTACGCCTATAATTTGGGCCCTTTTCCGTGGCTATAAGCGTTTACTAGCCCGTTATAAGCCCGAAAAAAAGTGGTTCCAGGACAGCTACTAGTCCACCTTTTGCTGCTTGGGTATGGAGTGCCCCCCCCCCCCCCCCTCTTAACTTAACTACCAAACTGAGTAGCGGCTTCTACAAGCCTATACTACAAATTGTATCAATGTCCCTCTTGTAGTTTTCGAGTAAAATCTAAAAATAATAACCAACATTGTCTTATTTATTATGACATTATGAGTGAGAGTTAGGGTGATGGAACCAGTAATGGACAAGGACCAATAACGGATACCTACTTAATTCTTATTTCACAGAAGATAATGGTTATTCGTTTGTTTATCTACAATCCATTTAGGACCGTGTCTAGTATCTTTGAATAAGATTTAAGTGTCCATTACTGGCACCTGTCAGCTTAAAGTGTCCTACACTGGTGCCATCACCCTATAACATTTATAACCACCTACAAGATAGTACCTAACCAAGGTGGAGAGAAATGTAGGTTTAGGTTAGGTTAGCTTTGCAGCACTTACTGCGGGTCAGGAATAGAAGCTCCGATTTCTGCCGTTTTAATAACACCGTTCTTCTGTCCTTGAAGCTTTCTAAAAATTCGCGCTGCCTAGGTTTTTTTCTTTATTTTAAAGAAACGGAGATTTAAAATTTTACGATTACGAGATTATTTAAATTCAACCTCTATGTTACCTGGAAGGAAAACTTATAACGGGAATTACGCAAAGCCATAGTGTAGACGCTGTTCGTTCATGGATACTATCACAGAAAGGATGTTGGATGAATGAATCCGGGGCCTTTGCCCTACTTTGGTTTAGCGAATCTTGCATAGAAGCCAAATAAGCGACACAGATATGCTTAGTAATCAATCAGTTAGGTACGTTATGGTACCTCCTGCCTAAATATCTGTGGATGTATAGTACCTATACCAATTCCACGTAGACTTAGTTGCAGGCAAAAGTTATTAAATATACACGATTATTTAGAGATATTGAATGATGGTGTTCGATTGCAGGGCCCGGCTTCGACCCGCGCTGCGGCGCGCGAGCTCGACGGCGCCGGCGCCCGCCGAGGACGGCGCGCCCGCCGCGGACGACGCGGAGACCACCGCGGCGCCGCCTGCCGCTGGGTAAGTGCACCCTCTAGAGCCGCGCGGATAAAGGTACGAGGGGAGGCTGAAAAGTTATCTACCTGACTATGAAAGAAAAGAAGTAGCTGACTGGTTTTTTTTTATTTTTCTATGTAATCCCTTTCTATCGAAATGCACTAGTTACACTTGTCAAATAATGAAATTAAACCGTTAAAAAAAAAACTTTCGGTTTCTCGTCAAAATAGTCGTTCACGGCGGCTATCATCTCATCATCGGTAGAAAATCTACGTCCCCTGAGATTTTTCTTCAGAAGTCTGAATAGGAAATCGGATATATAATAGGAAAGGGCTAAATCTGGGCTGTAAGGGGGATGGTTTATGACATCGAAGCCATTTCTGGTCATGGCGAGCTGTGTTGTGCGAGCCGTATGCACAGGTGCATTGTCGTGCATAATCAAAATTCCTTTGCCGAGTTTGCCTCTCCTTTTTTCTTTTATAGCGTGCTTCAGCTGGCAAAGTAAATTTCTTTATTTTTGGCAAATAGTCAATGAGCAAAATTCCTTCTGAATCCCAAAAAATGGTCACCATGAGTTTACTAGCCGAAGGACGAACCTTAAACTTCCGAGGAGGCTTTTCGTCTTTGAATTTCCATTGTAGGGACTCTTGTTTACTTTCTGGGTCCCATTGTCTAATCCAAGTCTCATCACACGTCACAATCCTGGAAACAATTTCTTCGTCTTTCCCGCGACTTATGTCTAAAAACTCCTCACAACATCTGACACGTCTGTCTTTGTCTAACGGAGTCAGCATTTTGGGGACCCAGCGTGCACTTACCTTAGACATATTTAAATAACCATGAATTATTTCGTTTACCTGTTCTTTACTTATGCCCACATCTCTAGCTATCTCCCACTGTTTCACCCGTCGGTCTTCTAGAATAACTTTTTTCACTTTGGCCACATATTCTTCAGTGACAGCAGAAATTTGTCGTCGGCTACGAGGATCATCTTCTAAGCTCTCACGACCCGATTTAAACTGTTTACACCAGAACTTTATGGTAAAATCGGAAGGGCACAAATCACCAAATACAAGTAACATACGTTGTTTGATCTGGGATGGCGTATTACAATTTTAATCAAATTAGTTTTTTCAAGCGACATGATGCAAGCAATGACGAGCAAAAAACAAATGAAAAGCAACGAACAAATGACCGTCCAAAATTTTTAAAAAAGAACAGTCAATAAAAATTAATTCATAGTGGCCAGTATTTTTTTTTAAATACACATAGGCTAGGTAG
This sequence comes from Acleris emargana, assembly GCA_927399475.2. Classification (NCBI taxonomy): domain Eukaryota; kingdom Metazoa; phylum Arthropoda; class Insecta; order Lepidoptera; family Tortricidae; genus Acleris; species Acleris emargana. The sequence continues at coordinate 36,030,864 of OV656835.1, forward strand.
ATAACTTTTCAGCCACCCCTCGTATACCTACCCGCACTTGTGTAGCGTTCAACCGCGTACACTGAAAAAATAATTGATCGCTTCTAAGAAGATTGTAATTGTTGTCCATAAGCTTCAGATTCCATACGAGCCTAACAACACCGTAGACACATCAACTAAGACGTTAGATACATCAACTAAGATGTTAGTTGAATCACTAAATAAATTTGCTGTTATTACTATCAGTTTTGGATGATACACCTATTTAATATCTTATCTATTGTATTCATTTTTGTCTACTATTATAATAGGTCGGGGCAAAAGTCTTTTCGTATTTTTCATACAATGAAAAATATTTTTTTTATGTATAATGTTTTAATTATTTATAATATGTATGTGCCGTTTTGATCGATGACTTGTTGCCATCTTGTGGGTAGTGCCGTGATCCCATTGTTGTAGAAATTTTGAGATTTTTGACTAAAAAAATCTGACAGGTAGTTTTCACAGTGTTCTTTTGAGGTTTGCTTTACGCTTCCTAAAGAGTTCTGAAGTGACTGAAACAGGTGGAAATCTGATGGAGCAAGGTCAGGGCTATACGGAAGATGCATCAACACATCCCAGCCAAGCTCTCTCAATTTTTGCTGCGTGGTTATAGATGAGTGCGGTCTGGCGTTATCATGATGGAACACTACGCCCTTCCTGTTCACCAGCTCCGGCCGGTTTTTCACAAGGGCTTTTTTTAACCTCATCAGTTGCTGACAGTAGAGGTCAGAATCGATAGTTTTACCCGGTGGCAAAAGCTCATAGTGGACGATTCCTTTCCAGTCCCACCATACACACAGCATCACTTTGTTCCGAGTCAGGCCGGGCTTTGCCACGGTCTGTGGGGCTTTTCCATGCTTCGACCACGATCTTTTTCGCACATTCGTATCGTAACCCATTTTTCATCACCCGTAATCAACCGTTTAAGAAATGGTTAGGAATTGTTACGTTTCAACAAAGAATCGCAAATGGAAACACGTTGCATTAGGTCTCAGTGAGATCATGTGGTACCCAAATGTAAAGTTTTTTCTTGTATCCAGACTTTTGTAAATGACGTAAAACTGTTTTAAGATCAACATCCAGTTCTTCAGCAATGTCGTAGCTACTAATATGTCGATTTTGCTCCACTTTTTCTAAGATGGCACTGATTTTATCTGTAACAGGGCGAGAGCGAACCTCGATCATCTTTCACACAAAAATTGCCAGACTTGAAACGCTTAAACCACATTTGTGCTAATCTTACTGATACCGCATTAGGTCCGTTAACCGCACAAATTTTATTCGCGGCGTTCGTCGCATTTTTACCTTTTTTGTAATAAAACTTTAAAATGTACCGAATTTCTTCCGCACATACGTTCATTTTGCTTGCTTGAAAAACAATTGAAAAATGGCGGGAACTACTTTTTTATATTTTTATTGCATCTTCAGAATGTCAACATTTAATGGTATTAGAACCATCCAGTTACATTCAGTACAGCCAAAGAGGTTTAATAACTAATAACACATTCAAAATACGAAAATACTTTTGCCCCGACCTAATAAAGAGAAAATGTCTCTTAGTTCTCTCTCGTTTTTTTGGGCGTAGAAGTGCTTCCCCTTTGAGAGGATATCTTTATTAAAATAATAAGGGTTCCGTTTTTCAGTACCTATTTGCTATGCAACCTTAAAAACAGCTGTCTCTTGTGAAATACGGCATCGCATGGTCTCACGTACAAATTAATTCGTTGCAGAATTTATTTATGAATGTATACCTACCTACATAAAAATTACCTACAGAATAAAAAAATGATGGTGACATTACACCCTGCCTAGATTTTTTACAATATCGAGTAAATATTTCATTAGACAGAAGTCTTTGTAGGAAATTATTTATTTTTCTGACAAATTTTTTTCAGCTCAAAGAACTTGTTACAGAATAAAAATTAATGTTCTGAGAGAGCAATTTTATGTTATTTTTATATCATAACTTTTTAAACGTCAAGATTCAAATCAGCACTTATCTGTTAAAATGATTGAAAATGACCGCCTCTATGTCCAGTCAAGCACTCTTTCAAGCTTGCTACGCCTTATTAGGTACTGTCACTAGATGGTGCCATCACGGATCGCGAAACTACTATCACAGTATATAAATAAACCAGTAAAGAAACTAGGCCTACTTTTCAAGATAAATACCTACGCTCCAATTGAGCGTAAGGGTTGTCCACTAACATTTTGTAAAATTGAAAAAAAATCTTGTTTATTGTATCTCAGCTAGCTAGTGCAAAATCGATACGTGTGATCTGCGACAACAAATCCGTTGCAGATTGAGAAAAAGTAGCCGCCATCTTTAATTTTTTAGTTATTCAACCGATTGCTTCCAAAATCGATATTTGGGGATGTGCGTGGTCTCCGATCCAACGAATTTGTTGGCAGAATGAGAGAAAGTAGCCGCCATCTTGAACTTTTTAGTTATTCAACCGATTGCTTCCAAAATCGATATACGGGGATGTGTATGGTCTCCGACCACTAATCTGTTGGCAGATTGAGAAAAAGTAGCCGCCATCTTTATTTTTTTTTTTATTCAACCGATTGCTTCCAAATTCGATATCTGGGGATGTGCGTGGTCTCCGACAACGAATTTGTTGGCAGAATGAGAAAAAGTAGCCGCCATCTTGAACTTTTTTATTATTCGACAGGCTAATTCAAGTGTCAATTTCGAGAGTTAGGACCACACAGATCTCCAGATATTGACAAATACAAATACAAATACAAATACAAAATATTTATTCAGTAAATTGGCCACATGAGGGCTCTTTTACACGTCGGTAACATGGAGTGAATCTACTAGCGCTTCGGACAAGACCATCATTGCGGAGAAGAAGCGCCGCAAGAAACTCCAGCAGAAGGTCATTTTTTTTTTCAATGTTTAAATACAATAATACTTAAAAGTATCTAAATTACATTACAAGGTAATAAAGTAATAAATAATTATTTTTAAAACTAACACAAATAAAATCATTACAAATGTAAAGACAATAAAATACAAATAAAATACCTAATGTCTAGGAGAACAACATGACGAGGTCTCTACGTCAGGAACGATAATTAAAATAATTAACTGAATAACAGGTCCTTGCAAGCGTGAACAGACCGGACCCCACAGACAGCACCCGTTCACGAGTATGACGCGTATCTCAGCCATCGCCTCCCTCAACCATTGATTTTGGAAGCAGCCTGTCGAATAATAAAAAAAAACAAGATGGCGGCTACTTTTTCTCATTTCGCCAACAGATTAGTTGTCGGAGACCATACACATCCCCAGATATCGATTTTGGAAGCAATCGGTAGAACAACACAAAGTGTAACATAGCGGCGGTTTCTTTTTTTCTAAATTCGAGAGGAAGTATGCTTATTTGACATATTTCATAACCTAATAAACAAAATGTCAGACGTGTTGCAAAAGTTCCCGATTCATCGGGAGATCTACCGATTTCGGCTCTTCCCTCCCGATATCACGATTTAGCGACCCCGTTTCCCGAATTTCTACATTTCGAACCAAAGTAACAAATTTAAGACTGCTTGGTAATTCTGTAGCTCTGCCTACCCCACTCTGGGAATGAAGGCGTGAGTTTATGTATGTATGTATGTATGTATGTAACAAATTCAAACAGTATTTTTAAGACGACAACACCAAAGGTAGACACTCAAAGAAGGACCTATCCACGGTCGAGAAAAATATTTTAAAAAAAACACTCAATGTTCAAATATTGCAGAGATGTTTATTATTTTATATCGTTTAATAATTTAATAGTTTGTAAATTAAAGTAATTAGTGTAAGAGTGCGTCGATTCGAGCATTTGTTCGTAGCTTCTTTACTGGTTTATTTATATACTGTGCTACTATGCACTCACAGACCCCAAGCGTTTCGCTTTTACAAATTCTTGTTTGATGCGTAAAATCAATACTCAAAATACTTCTTTTATATTAAAAACAAAAAAATAATAGAGAAAATAATGTCTTGACGAATATAAATGAATATTACAAAATACTGTTTTGGCGGTTTCGGTGTATTAAAATGTTAGTACAAACACGGAACGAACAACGTGCTATCTTTAACCATTGAAGTATCAAAACGCGCTGACAGCTGTTTGTGTACTTACAAACATTTAAACTACACTCGGCGTCAAAAAATCGCGCCTTTTGAAATTTTGACTTCAAGCGAATAAAGCTCTTAACTTATTTATTGTACCCTACCAATATTAGTATCATTTGAAAGCACAGTTAATAAACTTTAAAAACCAGGCAAAACCGACCTTGTGTGCGTCTCCCGCACTGGAGGTGGACGTGGCCAGGGGTCCTTGACTGCTCATCGGTACATCACAGAGATCCTGGAGGACCACGTGGTCCCGTATGCTGGTTTTGTCGGGCCTGAATTCACATTCATGCACGACAACGCCCGCTCTCATACGGCGTTGATTGTTCGGGACTACCTGGATCAGGTTGGGATCCCCGTGATGCAGTGGCCAGCGAGAAGTCCTGACCTGAACCCCATAGAGCACATTTGGGATGATCTGAAACGCCGGGTGCGGTCTCGTGATACTGCCCCTGCCACCCTTGAACAGCTTCGGGACGCCGTCGTCGACGAGTGGAGTGACATTCCTCAAGAACGCATCGTGACGTTGGTGAGGTCAATGAAGGATCGCATGGAGGCTGTAATTAGGGCTAGGAGAGGTAACACTAGGTTTTAAGTTTAGTTTTAAGAGTTTGTTTTACTGTATTTTTTAATTTTGTTATGTTTTTAGATTCTGTAATTTTGGCGTGAATAAATGTTTTTCCTCTTTTCATGAAAAACGATTTTTTTTAGCTTAGTAATCATTATCACATTTATATTAATTAAAGGATTCAATAACCTTTAAAATGAGGCCCCACAATCATACCTTATCTTAGATTAAATAGGGTTTATAAATAGCTGCTTGAATTGAAGTCAACATACCAAAAGGTGCGATTATTTAGAGGCCGAGTGTATAACTTTGTTTCGTTGGATTCGGATAAAGTTGAAGTTGAAGGCGATATTTCCTTTTTATGTAAACACGCACGCTTAAATACGCTCACCAAACTATTTTTAACTTATTCTTAATTCTCATTGTATGTGAATTGTAAAATTCTTATGAGAAAATAAATTCTTTAATCTAATAATAAACCAGTTATTTTTACCTATTGCTTTTATTTATTGTCAGCAAAAAACTTCCCAAACATGTAACTAAAACATTCCTATTTTGTCCTGGACATCATTAATCAGGGCAGATGTTCCTATGAATTAATAAAACGCTACCACAATGTCACCGGTAGGATTATAGCCATTACATATTAATTTTAAGTCAACAATTTTCTTGACGTCTCATTCTTGAAGTCAATGCCATCTGGTGATACGTTACTAAAACTATTAGGTAGGCTGCCAGCATCCAGTGGTGGCTCAGATACGGCATCTACTGGTGTAACTACGGGACTAAAATTGCCTACCGAATTGTCTACATTAGGACGGCACGCTTTTGCTCTATGAGATTGGGTATCTGTACTTGTATTCTGTTATCTGTGGTTTCGTTTTGATATTACTTTTTTTTTTGTTTTATTGTAGTGAATACAGGGTGTCCCAAAACTCAACAATAATCTGGTACCGGGCGAGCGACCAACTTAAATCAGTTCTGGAAAAAATAAGATAAAAATTCTATATCACGTTCTTAAGCGATAAGTAATAGTAATTTTTTCAAAAAAGTGGAATATCAACACTTTTGGTCGCATTTTTAGGTACTGTGATCACAAATTTCACAATTCTGGCGTTATTTTTTTAATAACGTAATCTCAAATAATGGTGCTTGTACTAATCATAACCACGAACGAATGAACGTAATAAACATTGTTAATTTAGTAAAATTAATTAAGTTTCATTGCGTCATCGTTTACTAAAATATTGTCAGTTAACTTTGACACTTCATTTTGAAAAAAAAGTACTAGGCTGCCCCGGCAAGTTATTTCAAAAGATGGTCTATTTAGTTAAGATTTCAAAATGGAGCAACACTAACCACTTTACTAGCCATTAAACATGCTGTATTTTTTTTTGTAAACTGATCTCATTTCAAAAAATTATACCTAATACTCGTTTGTATTAAAATATCGGAATCTTCATTGTGTGCAAAGAACAAAAGTGATAGAATGAGATAGATAGTGACGCTGTCAATCTGTCTCACTCTAGAGCGAGACAATTGACATTCGACTTTTAGGATGAGCGAGACGGAAAGTGACCCCAATGCTTGATCGGCCAGTCATAACGTTTAGTACGCATCGTTTCTTCGTTTACTAGTAGGTACGCATCTCTCGTAATCGTGTAACTTTCGTACTTACCTACAACTTTGGTTTGTGTTACATTGGACTTGATACTGCATCCGTACCTGACGACTTTGGATTGGTTTTCCTGGACTTCGTGCTGTGCAATCTGTGTGTGAACAACATGCCGTTTTGTACTCAACGGAAGAATATGCAAATATGAATGCCGTTGTCAGGCCTATGCCGCAGCCAGACTGTTTCGTGAGAGGTACCCGAATGTGGAGCGTCGCCCAGATTATCGCGTCTTCCAAAATGTCCACGCGTCATGAATACTTGGAAGGACGACTGCCCAGTGCTCGTACGTCCGGTGGGAGACCTCGAGGAGACTACGACGACGTAGTTTTGAATGAAATACAAAATCACCCCAGCACTTCAGTACGTGCGATTGTAATGGAAACGGGAGTACCGAAAAGTAACGCTCATCGGATTTTAAAACGTCATCAGTATCATGTCCAACGTGTACAATAGTAGATTGATAACCAAGGGTGGAAAGTGACCCATTTCACCCGAGATATTTCTGGCGCTCGAACGAAGTGAGAGCGCCAATAGTTCGAGGGGAAATGGGCAATTTCACCCGAGTTAGACACTCTACTTTTCATTTCGACTGTGAGGAAAATATATTTAATCTTGTTTCCCGCTTTTTCTATTGCAAACTTTTTTTTCTATATTCAGAAAAAAGTTAAAATACTCATACTGCCAACATTAGAAAAGTTTAATTGAGGTCACGACCAAGGAGCCAGCAAGGAGGTTGAACGCCGCGCCGAACGAAAAAGTTTTACCTTTATTACGTATTTAAATATTCCATCTCTTTCTTTCATATTTCACAAATGACTTCCATCTCATTATTACCCTAACTAAAGAAAGAGATGGAATATATTCGTGACGTAATAAATGTCAAATTTCTTGTTTCGAACGGATGTTCGGCGTTCAACCTCCGTGTTGTATCCTCCGTGTTGTGTTGTATTGCTCCTTGGCCGTGACCAACTCGATTATTTTTTCTAATGTTGGCAGTATGTGCATTTTCAAGATGGCCATGCCGAACCGTGAAAAAAAATTTGTCATTCTATGCTATTATGGCATTATGGCGGGCAGCAGAATATAAGAGGAATAATTTTAAATAGTTGTTTTTTTTTAATTGCGAAAAAAAGAGACCAGTCGTAAAATGATTTTAATATGAACCTATAGATCGTAATTAATACGTCGTTTAACGTATAGTCGAGTTTAGATATATGAATGATTTTAATATGACGTAGCTCAATTATCTTAGACTCCATGGCCAATCGTAACTATTAATAAAAAAAAAATCCATCCTAGAGGGGAAAACGCAATTTTCCACCCGGCTATCTACCCATTCATATTAAACTTTCCGAACAGGAGAGATGAAAAGTTTATTACCACGTGATTACGAACCCAGAATTAATTTCTGCAGAACAATTAGCGAAATTATCGAAAAAACGTGAAGATCCTGAATTTCTGAATAAAATTTTATGGACTGACGAATCGACATTTAAAAAAGATGGTTATTTAAACTTGCACAACTTACATGAAGGGCACACGCAAAACCCACGTTTAATGCGTGAAGAAAAATCCCAGTATCAATTTAAAATAAACATGTGGACCGGAATTTTAAATGGACAAGTAATTGGACCATTTGAGCTGACTGGAAATTTAAGTGGCGACACCTATTTGAATTTCCTTCAAAACGATTTACCAACATTATTAGAAGAAGTACCACTAAATATCTACAGAGAAATGTGGTTTCAACAAGATGATTGCCTAGCTCATTATGCTCGGGCCGCTATTATTATCACGAGCCGCTAGATTTAAATATGTGTATTACCTATCGCCATATGGTTCTAGGGCTGCTAAAGGTCAAAATTTAGGGAAATAAGGTGTATGAATAAAATAGTTGATATTATAAGTATAACCGTCGGGTATTGTTTTAAACCGTTGGGTGTTTCAGCCGCGGGCGGCCCGGCCAGCGGCCTGCGTCGCTGCGTCCCGGGCCGCGGCTGAACCTGCTGCGCCCGAGTCCGCGCCTGCGGCCCGGCGCGCCCGCCGCGCCCGCCGAGGCGGCCTCCGAGGCGCCGGCCGAAACCTCCGCGCCTGACGCGCCCGCCACCGACTCCGGCGCTGAGGTGACCCATGCGACAATACAGTCTTACGGTACAAGCGTATAATTAGCGAGGACCGATAACTAACAAGGAAAGGTACCCAACTGTCCAGCTCCGATTTGGTTTATTTCGATATAGGTATATGAGAGTAGTCTAAAATAACAAAAAACATTTTTTTTTAGTGGTCCAATATCAACCTGTTTGGTAAAATTGTCCTCCAAAGTACTGAAAACTGAAGAACTGCCGCACTCGGAGATGTCAATTAAAATAAATGCTTGATTAAAGTTGCTGCTGTCACTTTCTGTGCTATAGCAATAGGATAAGACAACACGCCACTAAACAAGCATTAACTACTATAGTGATTTAAAAAAATGCTAATTTCCTACTATGAAAAAATTATAAGCCCGTGTTTTCTTATATAGGCCAAAACTCATATTTAAAAAAATACGGTTCAAAGTTATTACGGTTTATTTTCCGACAATAAACAGTCGATTTTCGGTTTTTTAGATTTTTGAACTATCAATAATTATGGTTTCAGTGTTTGTTTTCAAAAAAGTTTTTATTTATTTATATTTATCTACTAATTAATGCTTCCTCTCCTGCAGATAATGTTTTGTTCTTTTTAATGTGGTTTACCAGAAAATTAAAAGTTTATTAAATTATCTATAGAAATAAGAGGGTTTAGTCACTTTTCAGTACTTTGGACGACAATTTCTCCCAACAGATTGAGATTGGGCAGCTAAAAAAAATACGTGTCTGTTATTTTAGACTAGTCTCTAACATATATCGAAATAAACCAAATGGGAGCCGGTAGCTGGTCACCTTCGCTTGTGAGACTCGACGCCATATGAGAGCCAACCACGTTAGGTTTTAGTCACGGTTCAACCTAGAGCTATACGAATCATTTAATAAAATACTGCTTAAATACTTAGATAGCATATCAAGGAATCAAACAAAACTTAACCCTCTGCAACTGAGGTGACTTTTTTAGAAACATTCTACTGAGGTGGAGTCTGTCAGACATCAATTTTGATAAAATATAGAAAAAATACTAATGGTTCAATGATAAGTATTGTTTATTTAGTGCATAGCATGATTATTAAATTTTAATGCGGAATTAATAATAAACATGTATATGAGCTTTTAAATAAAAAAATATGTAATTTACTTGAATAAGGTAAAAAAAACTGGTATTTTTCACAAAGATTAACTTACAATGCCGCGAGTCGTTAGAAGAATGTACTGAGCGATACAGAGCTATAACGCGGTGTACGGCGATATTTTTTTTGGCGACGTCTCATAGACGTCACGTCAGTCGCAGAGGGTTAAGGAAGAAAATCATACATTGATTTAAAGAAAGCCTTTTTTGCTAGTATTTAAAATTTTGATTTTAACCCCCATGTCTAAACGGACTTTCTTCTTCTATGGCAGCCCTGAAACTGCCACTAGGTACCTACCACAGCAGTTAATAAATATCATTTCATGATCGGGATCCAACATATTATTTTGTGTTTATGCCTTGAGCGATTTGGTGTTAGCTGCACATAACGCTTGTATTTGAGGTAACCGTTGTGTCTGTAGCAGACATCGCCGACCACGCCGGCGCCGGAGCAGGGTCGCGGAGCGCTGCGTGGGCGCACCCGCCTGCAGGTGCAGCCCTCGCCCAAGCCACGCGTCGCGCCGGCGCCGCTCCCGCGCCGCCCCAACCCCTTGCTCAAGAGAAAACAACCCTCTACTGAAGTAAGTACAGCTCTTTTTATTACTCACGTACTTGCTTAGCAAGCTGTGTGACCATTGTGAAAAAATATTCCCTATATCCAAAAGACATAGCTACATAACTATGAAGTCAAAGGTGAAGCCTACTTGCATAATTTTCACTCTTGGCTCATTAATATCTAGAAGCTACGTAATAACCAGGAGTTGGGTTGTGTGTTTTTCAACGGTGCTGTACACTTAATCTAAATCTTCCATCACTATCGGTTACCTTGTTATACTTGATACAACTTCATAATGAACTTTTTGATTATGCTCAGGCAACAACAGAAGCTGCCAAGAAGGTAGAAGTGGAAACGACCGAAGAGAGCACAAGCGGCGAGAAGGAGGAGGCAGAGACGGAGGCTGCGATGGAGACGACTCCGGCGCCGCCGCTGCGCGGGCTCGACGCGCTGTTCGCGCGGCGCCGCGCCGCCGGCGGCATAGGCGCGCGGCCTGCCCGCCCCGCGCGCGCCACCCACCACCCCAAGTAGACGACCACTGATGGATGACATACCCCACGCCTCGCGACATGCAATCAAACAAGCTAATTGAGTTCGTACACCTGACCAAAGCAAACCTAGACTCTACAAGTGTTCTATTAATTTGTCTTCTTATAGTGTGGAAAACGTCTAGTGGTTTTTTGTGTGCCTTTGGAAAGCAGCAGCCAATTAATTTTTATGTGAGCAATTGATCATCAATCACACACACGCATTAAAATAATTAATGAACCCTGTGCACAGAACAGATAAGTACAGAAGTAAATCACATGACGTATGTACTTCACTTTTCATACCTACGCTCGGCGGTCGCTCTAGGGTTGTCATGTCAACTATGGCTTATGCACAAAAAACTCGCGGTAGTAGCACTCGTAGGTATCTAGTCGTTTGATTTATTGTTGTAAGATGCTTTGTAACAGACAGACGGACAGCGGAGTCTTAGCAATAGGGTCCAGTTTTAACCCTTTGGGTACGAAACCCTAAAAATACCGTAGGTAACTTCAAAAATAACCGACCAGACGAATTAATATTAAAGTGGAGGGGGTGACGAGGGGCTAATCCAAACCCGCAGTACCTACCTATAGCCCGTAATAGCAAAAAACTTATCCTACAAAACAAAACAATAAACCTACCTACTAGGTATTACAATTTACAATACAAAAAGTTTACAGAGCAGAAACATACAAAATTTTACGTTTGTCAATTTTCATTATCGAAAATTCCTTATAACTTCTAAACGGATTACTCTAGTTACACAATTTCCATTACCATATACCTACGTTTTAGACCTAAACCTATCAAAAGACACTAAAAACAACACAATATCTATACAAACAAAAAAACATGTTTTCAACTTACGTAAGGTGGCGTGAATTTACCTTACAAAAATATACCTAGTTAAGTACCTACTTCGTTTATACTGATTCAAAATAGGAAACTATTATTTAAATCGATCTTAGATATATTCTTCGGGGGCCGGGGCGGGGCGCTTACCTACCTAACTCTTCTGTGTAAGTTTAAAACGAACCATTAAAATACAAGCAGATACCTACTTACCTCTCTGAAGCCACTGGTAGGTTGAAAAAAGACAATTCACCGTTTAAAGTGAACAACAACCGTCCACTGAACAGTTATAATAACTTCTTTTTTGTCGCTCCATTATACCTAATTATCGCACTTAAAAGTCCACAGACGCGACGCGTGTCAAGCGGACGGCACTCGCGCTCGCACTCGTTCCAACTCGTTTGAGATATTGTGTCCGTGAGCGGTGTCTATGTGTGCGTTGCTCGAGCGCACTTTGTATGTAGATTGCTTTCTGTACCTATCTGTTCTGTGCCCTGTGCCTTTTGCTGCTGCACCTTCTGTAGGTAGGTACTCAAAACTTTTTTTAGCCTGTTTTAAAACATTCAAGAAAACATTACATTTTATAATGTCCATGAGATAGGTATATGTGAGATACACAGTGCATTCACATTGAACAGGTTCTAAATCTTCGACTACTTGCATGTCGGGAGATGCTAGGTGCAAAAGCATGTCATTAATTTTAGTCAATTTCCGAAATGAAAGTTTGTGTATTCACATCAACTCGCAATTCGTCATGTTTAGATTATTAATATCGCTATAATCTGTAAGCATCATTGAAAATCTTTTAGTTTCAGAAAATATAAAAAAATTAAAAGAAAAACTTTCCATAACCCTATTTATACGTGTTATGTACATATTAGAGATAAATAATATTGTTAGGAGAAAGTTTCAAAAGGGGGTACAACGGCTGGGATGAATTTAAATTAATACAGTACCAACGGTTTTTGCTGGAATACTTCCCCATCGCCCAGACGTAGGCACTAGCGTCTTTTAACATAGTGCAAGATTTCCTGAAAACCATGGACCACTTACTACCTAAATAGAAATAAAAATAAAAAGTCAAAATTAAACCCTTTTTTTGACGATAGGTGGAGTAAGAAAAATACAATTCAGTTAGTTTAGGCAAGAAATTTATACTCATTTAGTCTTTATTTATAGGTATTGTTAAGATTTATAGTTGGAATAGATCGACTCAATGAACGAACAACACACGACGTCGACACGGCTCGATGCGGTCGATGCGTCTGCAGCGCTGAGAGTAGCGAGAGTGCCATCGTGATATGTTTTGTGTATTTGGTAAGTGTGATAATAAATAATATAATAGAAAACCTTGTTTCATTACCGGCCGTTATTCTAAAACTGTAGGTACTCGTACCAATACTTATTACTAAGTACCAAGATAGAAAAAAAACAAGATTACAGCTAGATGGGTATTTATATTGTGTAAATGTGAAGGGTGGCTGATGTAAAATAAACAGTATTTTACAAGAATAGTTTTATTCACTGATTATATGGGTACTTAATTGGGCAGAGGTTACCCTTGCAATCGTTATCAATCAGAAATAATAATCAGAATGATGGGTAGCTCGCTTATATAGGCTGGCTTGTCATTCCCCACCCCTCTGCTTGGCTGAGTGGCGTGACGCAGTGGTGGAGCGATGACGTGGCTTTGGCTGGCTTTGGGCTGGCAACACTTAGGCGTTACACTCGGCCGTCCTGCAACAATTGCTCCCGCAATAGGAGAAATAACCATATTAGTTTTTAGTCAAAGAAAATATAGCAGCAGTTTAACATGGGGTAATCTAACTTTCTAAAAGGTCAATAAGGTCCTCAGTCTCTAGCTGTTTGTCTGTACTACTCTCACTATCAGTCATGGGCGCTACACTTGTATATGGTCTGATAGCATCTGCTGATACAAGACCCGTGAACTTTTTGTAACCTCGTAAGCCTTTTATACTTCTAATTTTGTACCTGTCTTGGCCTAGGACTCGCACAATTATGTAAGGACCTGAATAAATATCATCAAGCTTGGAATTGACTTTGCTAGCACTACTAACCGGAGCCTGTCTCTAAAGCACAAGGTCTCCTTTCCTATAAACAACAGTTTTTCCGCTTCTTGTCATACTGTTGTTTCATCCTAGCACTAGCCACTTTGTTTCGACTGACAGCCCTCTCACGCCTATTTCGTACAGGCTCTGTAACCTGTCCTGGAATAACAATATCGCATATCGACCTACCTGCCTGAGCAAACATCAAGTCATATGGTTTATAACCTGTTGAGGCATTGGACGTATTGTTAATGCCCCACACCACATTAGGTAAGCTATTGTCCCAATTGTTACCTGCCTCACTGGGTTCAGTCGCCCTTAATGCATCTAAAATTGTACGATTTGTTCTCTCTACTTGCCCATTTGCCCGTGGGCAAGCAATAGTACACAAGGTATGTCTAAACTGTTTGTCAGTAGCAAACCTTTTAAAGTACCTACTAGTGAAAGCCTTCCCATGGTCAGATACGACACGTTCAGGAACACCAAACAAACTAAAAATCTTTTTAAGTGCGCGAATGGTCTCTACAGAGTTCAGTGAGTGGCCTTGCTATGGTGGCAAAATTAAAGATAAATTTGCGAAAATAACTACAGAGGCCTATAAATTGCCTTATCTCGTGCACATTACTTGGGACTGGAAACTGAGATACAGCTGCCAACTTAAATTCGCCCGGTTGTATACTATTCGGAGAAATTGTATGGCCTAGATAGGTTATTTCTTTCTGCAAGAATGAACATTTACTCATATTTAATTTTAAGTTTTCAGCCCTTAATTTACTAAGTACCTTCTTAAGCAACTCAATACCTGATTCGACGTCAACGGATGGTAGTAATATGTCATCTAGAAAGGCTAGAATTTCTTCGTCGCCTATCGATTCAACAATTTTATTTATTAAACGCATAAACACAGAGGGGGCATTTGCCAGGACAAAGGGTACCCGCATATACCCATAGTGACCGAAAGGTGTTATAAACCCTGTTTTATGTGTATCTTCGGGGCTTATATTTACTTGATGGTAACCTTGAGCCATATCTAAACTAGTGACGTAGTTTTTGCCGGCTAACCGAGATAATTGATCGTCTACATTGGGCATCGGATATCGGTCACGGATAGTAACTGCAATTAATGCTCGATAATCAACACATAAACGATACTCTCTATTTTTCTTTTTGACGAGTAAAACTGGTGACGCGTAACTTGATTCTGACTCTTTAATTATTCCTGCACCTAACAAATCAAAGATCTTAGACTTTAGAGCATCTAGTTCGCTATGAGAGAGTCTATAGGGACGATAGAAAATAGGTTGTTCGTTATTTAACTTTATCTGCATCTGGACTAAAGTGGAACAACCTAGGTCATTTGTATCGTGTGCAAAACAATCGCTATACTCTGAAAGTAAACAGATTATATTTTTACACTCAGTATCATTCAATGGGCCTATATTTAGATCTATTATTTTCACTCCACCTATCTCCTGTGTATCGCTCGGCTTGGCTAGACTAATGCATGAAATATTGTTGGCTAATAAAGGCAAAGAATTGGCAATTGGACTGACCTGGGCTTCTTCGCAACTCTCAGCACGCAGCAGGACGGTTGCCTCGCTCCACAAGTACTTACTACTGGTACTTAATTGGGCAGAGGTTACCCTTGCAATCGTTATCAATCAGATATAATAATCAGAATGATGGGTAGCTCGCTTATATAGGCTGGCTTGTCACTCCCCACCCCTCTGCTTGGCTGAGTGGCGTGACGCAGTGGTGGGGCGATGACGTGGCTTTAGCTGGCTTTGGGCTGGCAACACTTAGGCGTTACAATTGTAAACTTTGGTTTAAATAATCTATAGAAACTCACTATTTTCGTTTACACCCTCGGAAGTAAACACTACCTATATACTTAAATTATGTATGGCAGAAATAGCGTAAAGCTTATCAGCTATCTAATAAAAGAAACCAAAACTAGTTTGGATGAAAAAAGTCCTAGATACGCCGCCGCCGTTATTAGCAAGGCGCGCCCTCTGGTCCACAAAGGGTGGAGGGTGTTAGTTTCAAGCAAGAAAGGACACGGGTGAATAACAAAATTGTATCTTTATAAAACTAACAAATACCTAACTGCACTAACAAGAGTATTAGAATGAATATAAATGAAAAAAAAACGATTTGAAAAACAGAAAATAAGAGTGTTTGCTAAATATAACAAATAAAAAGCGCTTATATTTGACATTTATATACAACGTGTTACAAAATACCCCGTAAAAAATATAATAAATTATCAAAGCCAAAAATATTGTCAACCCTAGTAAGCTGTCATGTCAGGGAACAGGAGTTAGCATAGATTATTTAACAGAGAGGCCTACCTACCAATTTTAATAATTTATTATTATTAGACAACTTTAATGGTTTTTCTGTTTTTCATCCACAAAGGTTCAATACTATGATGTCATTAGCTTAAAGTACTGGCTTCAAAAACTTCAAGACGGAAAAAAATACATGTTGTCAATTTCAAATCTTCTTATGGATATTCTACAGTTGTTCCGTGTTTTTCCATATTTTCTAATAATACAAAGTCTTCTCTTCCGAAAGGGACACTTTCTACGTCATCACAAAGTCCACTTGATGAACCACTACCCAAAAATATGGTCAATTTTTATTTTAGATTAGTGTAGGTACTATATTATTGCAAAAATCATATATACCACGAATAATATAAGTCACGAGAATAATTTACATATTTACTTTAATATAATGTTTTATTTTAACTTTGTAATAAATAACCAACAGTGTTTTTGTTTACACATAAAGTTTATTATATTACAATGTAGAAGTACAACCTTTGACCTGTTTTATAAAGCTATAAGTTACCAATGATATTTTATATATTATAACGATACGTCATCTGCGCGCAAAAGCTTTCCTCAACAAGAAAGGTAAACAAACTACCTGACGACCGTTCAGTCGCGCCTCGGCCGCGGACGCGCGCGCATCAAAAATAGTGAAGTTTTTTTTCCGAAATGCAACAAAATATAAGTCATGACATGAAAAATGCCGTCTTGTGTTTTGGAGGCTGCCGAAATGACACTGGAACTACAAAAGGAAGAAAGGATGTCTCATTTCATTCGTAAGTACCTACCGTAAATATTTTTTACTTTTTGTCTACATCGGCAAATTTGTATATTTTGCACAGGCGTCACTGTCACCTGGGAAACATGAGATACACAATTAGATATCGCATGAGTGCGATAAAGAAGGATAGCTTAATGACCACCGTGTAGTATTATAAAAAAATACTTTAATTTGCTGTCAATTGTACGTGCAACTTTAATTGCCTACCAACCTACGGTAATGCTTAGAAAAAAATCAAACGGCTCTTAAAGTATGTAGCTAACTAAATAAAATCTTATATAAAACAGTAATATTCATAATTCTACTATTTGGGAAGTAGTACCAAATATAAGGCAATTTGATAATTACGTAGGAATAATAAAAACAACGCACGCACACGTCGTCAATCTTTTTTTTCGTAATCGAGTAATTATAGAGACAACCCTAGCCTCAGGCAAACTTAATTGTGGCATGTACCTATGTTCTAAGAAACACTTTGCAACATTACCCATCCTCGTATTAGCTTAAAATCATTACATTTACAAGTAAAAGTCGTGAAGTAACAAAAATACCGTTAGGTACCTACCTAGGTACGAACACTCCCCAAGAAGCTATCTTATGTATTTTCAGAGTAATGATAAAAGTTTCGGAGACACCGAAAAAACACATGGCCGTTTTGCAAGCTTTGACAGCGACTGCGTTCAAAACTATCAGAGTTGGCATTTTTTTTTTAATGGTTTGCCCGGTTAATGATAGTCTTTCTCCCATTAATAGTAGTAAAAAAAAGGTAACGTTTTGGTAGATAATCATATTTTTACAAAACGGGTTAATGTTGTGGCTAGTTGGCAAAGTTGCAGCAGTTGACGGTACCAGTTAATATAAATACTTAACTATTCTGGATCAATTCCATTGCAAGATACAAACAAGCACATACCTATTACGCGAATGAATTTTTTTAATAGGCCTTGTGTAGGTATTTAGACACGACACGGCTGGGTCACAGTCTTATTATTACTAAACTAACAGTAGCCGGCTCGCGCGGGGCAACGATGCACGATGGGGGGTACGCACGCGGGGAAGCGGGCGGCCGAGTCGGCGAGCGAAATCTCCCTTAGTTTGCGCTCTCTAATTAGAAGCCGTGTACGTGTTACTTGTAACAAAATTTAATACCTGCCGATGCCTATTTTGCAAGTGCATAATAGTATATAGGATTTGTTCTGTTTTGAACTGTAAATATTCATTAAGTTTTGATAAAGAATAAAAATTCCACCGATTTCCATGAGGCGACTGGTATTTTTTCAATCACTTAGATTTAAAATTGTTGTTAGATGAGTTATTCTCAAATTCCACCATTTAACCTCTAATTTGAATTGGTAGTAGTAGCTTATACTATTACAGTGTAATGTTGTGCAGGTACTTACACCGTAAGTATTCGTTTTAACGAGAGCCTTAATGTAAAAAATCTTGAGACGCCTAATATTATAAATTTGTTTCTAAAATATGTAAAAATAATTTTATCATTACAAATTAATATATAGGTATTAAAAAAATTATATATATTATTCTTAAGTGGTTTTTATTGTAACAACTCTTGACCCTTGACTGTGTTTCTAATGAGATTGCAGTTCTGATCTTGGAGGCCAGCCTTATGTAATGCGAACATTTAAAATCAAACAGCGACCACGTTTAACTCTCGTATATTGAATTAAGAAAAAGGTTACACTTATGCACAATTATATTGTAAGCAAAAGCCTGCAGAGATTTTAGTTAAGAGTAGCAATTGCGGAGGCATGGATGGAGCAGAAGAGGAAGTACGGAGAAAGATCCATAGATAATGTAAATTATTTTTAATAATACTAGAGATGTTACCACATGTAAGCATGCCCAGTATCATAGACTTTCAACACTTCCCCTCATGCAAAACATGAGAAAACAGATCTACAATGCAGAGTGATACAAAATAATTAACAACTCAGGTTAATTCCCAAACTCTACATTAAATCAACTACATGTAAGTGATGAGATGACTCCACATGTCAAACAGAACAACACTGACAACTTTACAAGTCAACCCAAAATATACACATTCATGACCGCTTAAAGCTATATCGCTGCTACCCAAAGTTAAGTCTCCACACTTCTTACACCCAAGTCATGAACAAATCCAGAATGCTTAAAACTTGATAGGGGTTTTGTTAATACGTCAGCAATCATTTTCTCTGTAGGTAAATAATTAACCGTTACATTCTTTTCCTTTAAAATGTCTTTCACAAAATGATAACGGAGGTCAATATGCTTAGTCTTTTTGTGGCAATATTCTTTAGCTTCTAGCAACAAAAGTGCACTTTGGTTATCATTAACGATTCTACAATTAAAGTGTTTACTGAAAATTTCGTACAAGAAATTCCTAATAAAACATATTTCTTTGCATGAATCACTTAAAGCCAAATATTCGGCTTCGGTACTCGAAAGTGCAACACATCTCTGCTTTCGTGATTCCCAACACACTGTGGAGTCACCCAATTTGACAACAAAGCCACTATATGACAGCCAGTCCACGACATCATTGGCCCAGTCAGCATCAGCAAATACCGATATATCAAAACTACCAGATTTGACGTAAACTAATCTGTGATTAATAGTACCACTCAAGTACCGTAAAATCCGTTTAGCAGCTAGCCAGTGATCTCGTGTAAAAGCTGTATTAAACTGACTTAAATGACTAAGAGCATAGGTAATGTCAGGCCTAGAGCAAACTGACAGATACATCAAATATCCAATGAGCTCTCTGTATGGATAAGCACTATCTGATAAATTGGTTTCACTGGTACCCATTTTTAACTTTTCATTTACAACCATTGGAGTTGAAACACTTTTACAGTTTGTCATACCAAAACGAATAAGCAATTTTCTAATGTAATCAAATCAGATTGGTCTAACATTAAAATACCTCGACTTTTATCTCTATGAACTCTTATACCAAGGCAATTTTTCAAAGTACCTAAACTCTTACAACTTAGAAACTCAGTCTTAAGTAAAGCAAACAATTTTTCTTTTTCTTTAAGGTCACTTGTAAATACATAAAAGTCATCTACAAATAAAGATATTATATTCAAAAGATTCCCAGTGGTTATCTTTATGTAAACACATGGCTCACATTTACTTTGGCAATAACCATTGTTAGTCAATAAGACATGCACACTAATATTCCACAATCTGCTCGACTGCTTTAAACTATATAAACTTTTCTTTAACAAACATACTTTTGTCTTAAGATTAATAAAACCTAAAGGCTGTTCCATATAGATCTCTTTATCCAATTTACTATGTAGAAAAGCTGTGTTTATATCTAAATGTTCAGTATCCATATCTAATTCATTGGCAATGCAAAACAAAATCCGTAAAGTTGTGTGTCTAACAACAGGCGAGAAGGTATCTGTGTAATCAATACCTGGTTTTTGACTGAATCCACGTGCCACTAAACGTGCCTTAAACCTAGTTTATTTGCCAGTCATCAGTCTTTAACTTAAAAACCCATTTACAGCCCACAATGTTAGTGTTAAGTAGTAGGTCTATCAACTATTTCCCAAACCTTGTTACTAATGAGTGAGTTATACTCTTCATGCATAGCAGCTAGCCACTGGTCCTTGTTAGGGCTTGCTATTGCCTCTTCGTAAGTCTGAGGTTCATCGTGTACAAAGTTATGGACAAACATAGACAAGTCTGATGAATCAGACAAATCATAATCTGCATACTTAACAGGTTTCATATTACGGGTGGAACGAATGGGTCGCTCGGATACATTTGTAGGGGCCTGCTGTGCACCTACATCTACACCTTCCCCTCGAACGGACGTTTCGTTCCTTAAAGTGGCATCTTTCACCAGATCTTCTCCATCAGCATTTTCCCCAGCACTTTGGAAGGAGGAGTTGCCTGAAACAGGATAATGAAATTGTAAATCCTGCTCTTTATAATTTTCAATTTGGTCTGGACTTCTGGAGATGAGATATTAATTAGTTGATTATTTATTATGAATTCATTGTCATTCAACTCTAAATTATTCTTGCATTGCAAATTAGAATTATTCCTATTACTAGTATCACAGTTACTTCCATTATCACAGGTATAAATATTTTGATCATGTTCAATACTGACAGGATGGCTACTAGGTATTAGTGTGGATAAAAACTGGTTTTCAAAAAAAAAAACATTTCTTGAAACAACAATCTGCTTTGGTTTAGAGGGGTCAATCAATCTATAGCCCTTAGTATGCTCACAATAGCCTACAAAAATACAGTGTTTTGACTTAGAATCAAGTTTATCTCGTTTAACACTAAGAATGAGTGTCATAGCACAACAACCAAAAACACGTAGATGGCTCAGATCCACTTTGTTACCTGTCCATACTTCTTCAGGCGTCTTATTAGGAACTGCTGCTGTAGGGCTCCTATTCTTTAAGTAAATAGTTGCAGAAACTGCCTCACCCCAATATTCTTTAGGGAGACATGCTTCGTGTAGCATACAGCGCACCTTTTCAAGGAGTGTTCAGTTTAATCTTTCAGACACACCATTCTGAGAAGGACTATAAGGAGCAGTCATTTCATGAATGATTACACTCCTTTTCTAAATATTTAGATAGAAAACTCACCACTGCAATATTCTCCACCCCGATCCGAACGCAGACATTTTTCAAAACAACTAGTTTGTTTCTCAACTGTAGCTTTAAAAATCTTAAATTTGGACAGTACCTCAGATTTATGCTTAATAAGATAACCAAATGATTTTTTAGACAGGTCATCTGTGAAAGTAAGCAAATATCTAGAACCACCCAGACTACAGACAGGCATCGGACCACATACATCAGAGTGCACGAGTCCCAATAATTGCGTGGCACGCCTAGTTTCACCTCTAGGATAGCTTTGCATTGCTTGCTTCCCCTCAACGCAAGACACACATTCATTAAGAAAAGCATCATGCTGAGCTGGTTGAAACTGAATACCTAAAGCAATATTACGAAGGACACTCACCCCACGGTAGCTCAAATGTCCGAGCCTTTTGTGCCATAGATCAGCTGATGACACCAGTAGTGCAGTATCAACCGGGTCCTGTGACTTGTGCGAGCTCTGCGGCACAATCAATGCCAGCATGCGGTAGCTCCTGTGAAACAGAAAGAAATCCTGCATGCACATGCACATTGTCCAACATATAGATACCCCCTTGCTTAGTGGCAGACACTGTTACAGATTCCTTTTTAAAACATATCATTTATTTTGTTCAAAACTAACAGAAAAAGCCTTCTCACTTAATTTACTTACACTTAATAAATTGGTTGAGAGGTCAGGTATAAACATAACATCTGTTACTATTTGTGATTTGTTATTTTTCATAGGATTGCAAACTTCACCACGTCCAAGGCATTTCAGGGAATTACCATCTGCTACGCTTACAGTTTGATTACAATTTACAAAAGTTTTGAACCACTTTTTGTCCTTGCACATATGTGCAGTAGCACCGGAGTCTATGATCCAATCAGAGTTTTCCAATACAACACAGCACTTTGACATAACTACTAAAGCAGTTTCAGGTTCTCTTTTCCTCCTATTGTCTCTTTTTAGCTTGAAGCATTTGGCTTTTGTATGGCCAGGACGGTTACAGTAATGACAAATTAGTACCTTTTTATGCTTTAGCAGCAGCGCCGCATCATCGCCTTTCTCGTTAGATCTTCGACGATGCTCCTCTTGAAGAAGACGGGTTCTCACAAGTTCACTTGAGAGGTTACCATTTGCTGTAGCTGCTTCTAGACTGGATACGAGAACATCATATTCCTGTGACAGACCACTCAACAATAACTCCGCAACTTCTTCATCTTCAATTATTTTACCTATGTCCGATAACTGGTGGACAAGTGACATCGTATTCTCGATAAAGGCGTCCATATTTTTATAATCTTCATACTTAGCATGATGTAATTTTCTTAAAAACTGCGCATAACGCATCCCATACTTCTTTAGCAGTTTTCGCGTTGCGCACATATTGAATGCAACCAGGCTGTATAGGCAGCGAGATACGTGCAAGTGCGCGCATGTCCTTGCCAGCATCCACTGCTTGCGTGCCTATGCCTTCAATGCAACACCATAAATCTTCGAGCACGAGGGTTTGTTTAATCAAAAATTTCCATGTAGACACTGCTACACGGCCTCACTTGTGTCGCAGTATTCGTAAAACCTCGATTGTCGTCCTCTAGCGCCATGCTGTCGCCACGTGTCAGGCACTGCAAGACCCGCCGCAACACACCTTGACCTTAGAAGCGCAGGAACGAACACGACGTAGTCGTAAGAGGTGGTAAGTAAATAGCACACGAAGATAGAAGTCAAAAAAGTCACACTGATTCAAATAATCCGCACGTTTGAGGTTAGGCTGGGTCTGGGCACATAACCTAATGAGATGGCAGTTCTAATCTTGGAGGCCAGCCTTATGTAATGCGAACATTTAAAATCAAACAGCGACCACGTTTAACTCTCGTATATTGAATTAAGAAAAAGGTTACACTTATGCACAATTATATTGTAAGCAAAAGCCTGCAGAGATTTTAGTTAAGAGTAGCAATTGCGGAGGCATGGACGGAGCAGAAGAAGGAGTATGGAGAAAGATCCATAGATAATGTAAATTATTTTTAATAATACTAGAGATGTTACCACATGTAAGCATGCCCATTATCATAGACAAATTTCAACAGTTTCTGTGTGTAGGTAGGTATATGCAGTGGCGGCATGCTTTCATCAGCAAAGGAGTCGGACTACTGGTAGGTTTTGTTAATACTGTGGGAGCATGTGTCTGGACAAGTCCGAACAAAAAAACCGAGCGACACTGTGCATAGATATTTACTCAAATACATTCCGTCCCTATTTCGCACGCTCATAACTTTCAAAGTCATAAGTCAATGACTTTTAAGAATAGTAAATAAAATGAAGGTTTTTTAATTTATTGACATGTCAGAGTCGGCGGCAGCACCCGAAGGTCGAAACTTGGATTTTATTTAATAAAGTCTATCAATATAACATGTCCTAAAATGGCATTTACCGGAGTCCTCTTGAGGTAAATATGTAATTTTATTAATTTACAAGACATTAATACCTACTCAAACTTGTTCATTTCATAAAATCCTTATATACCTATCTATGTAATGAAATTGAGTAAGTAAATTTGTTAGTCTGGTCCCCTACAGGCCATCGCGTCAGCTGATCGATGCGACAGGTAGTCCGGGCCGGACTAAACTATGGATGTGGTTAATAAACATACGGCATCGTATTAAAAGATCGGAAAATAGTAGGTGGGAATGTATCATGCTCCAGTCAGCTTCAATACCGTGAAATACGCCAACATTGCCTGAATTGTATGATAAAATATTTTATTTCGGTTTTTTTTTCTATAAGAGCTATATTTTTTGTAAACTTTCCTCAAGCTATATGGTCATGTGCTTCCATTCATGTTGAAAAATAAATCCTACTTAAGTCTTAATTTAAACCCTGATTTAATCGAGTTTAATGGCGGGCAATGTTATCTGGACTTCCCGCCAACATTGCCCTTGATGATTTTCGACGCAAATATACAACATAGAAATGAGCAACAACAGGCCATGAGTTAGGGAAATGATACCGCTTATTTCATACGTTGAGTAGAGGTCGTCTCAACTTTCGCTTGATAATGAGTGGGCAATGTTGTCTTGGCATTTTTGCTCAATTCCATACAAGTCACCAAAAGCGATTTCAAAATGTTAGGGTTGTCACATTAGGCTTAAAATATTTAAATGAATTTATTTAAATAGTTGAATTTATTTATTATTTAGTTGAGTTTTAAGACATACAATATTGAAAAATAACACGGTCTTTTCAAAATTCAACTTTAAAAGATAAATAATTATTAAACTCCAAATAACTTCTTATAGGCCACTTGTACCTCTTCACTTCACTAATTCTCCATAATAAAGGTCAACAACCCAAAGGTAATCAACTTTTAAAAGTAAAATGTACTAATAGAAAAAATATACAAAGAAAAGTTTTAGTTGCTTGGACATTATACAAACTCGCGAAAAAAGATTTGACACTTACTTAATAATTATCATAATTATCACTGTTTATTTGAGTAAAAATGTCATTAATGTTATTATTAACTAACATAATTAGAAGTCTTTATTTGAGTAAAAATTAGATTAATGTTATTAATAATTATCATAATTATAAGTCTTTGTTTGAGTAAAAATGACATTTATATTAATGTTTTGAAACAATTCGCTTATAAAATAAACATATTTTTTTATTAAAAAAAATTACTTAACATTTTTTTATAATGTACCGGATTGATTTATTACTTATTTATTTAATATGGTTTTCAAAAATATTCTAAATATTGTGATTTATTTATGATAATAAACTAGTTATAAATTAAAAAATAATAACAATCTTCTATGTAAATCTAATAGGAACAGTTCGCTGACCAAGCAAAATATAACTCAATAATTCTAATATTACAAATATCCCAGTGGCAACTATATCATTTATCACTGACTTAAGATCACTTAATGGACGGCCTCAAAAATATAATATGAAATACCTAAAAAACTCAGTCAAAAATGTAACATAATGAAATGTAAATTTACATATCAAAGATCTTAAAAAAAAACGTAATTTTATTTAAATTTAATAAATTTTAAGTAAATACTGTAACAGTTAAAATGCAGTCGCATATGTGTACTTGCACATTTTTCAGTCATAATGTCTAGAGATCAAGGAACATCTTATAAAAAAAACAAAAACATCCTAAAACTAATTTAAATTAAAACCTTTTAGAGATTTTTAAACTGAATACCACGTCCAATCTTAACACTCGGCACTGCCCTTTATAATTATAATTAAATTGAAAACTAAATCTGTAACAAATCTTTTTTTTTCATCGGTGAGAACGTTCTTCATTATAATATAATATTATATAACAAGTTGTTAGAGTTATTGGTAATAGCTCTGCCAACCCCACTCTGGGATGAAGGCGTGACGCTATGTATGTATGCATATTATATGCTTAGTAGTACAAAATAACTGACATTTGGTTATCGTTAAACGCTTAATTATTTACGTTTAAACGCTTATAATGTTTATACATTTGCTTTGACTTCATAAAATTAAATAATTAAATTTGATAATTATTTGGATAACTAAGTGAAGCTACTTTTGTATCATGCCGGTGTTGCTTATCATTTCTGTGGGTATTTCATACACCGGAAACATCGGAATGAGAACCACGGAATGATAAAACCTGTACAAAAATATTTAAAAAAAAACAACGGAGTTTGGTTTCTTTAAACTAACGTTACTCCAGAATTAAGAAATATGACGTACGTGTTATACATAAATCTTAAACTAAAGACACAAAAAGTACAAAAAATAAATCAACCGCCGGAATGAGGATTTTTTTGTCCCCACCCCACCGGAAGCAAGAACTTACCTTTATATTTTATCTCCCAGAAACGCGCACAACACAACCGCTAGCACCAAACTCTTGCGCGTGACTAACTCTACGAGTGCACGGGAGGTGGGGGGCGTACATATTGAAGCTTAGCAGATATAATGCACAGAATCTTTGACGGTGGTAATGATAACGTTTCTCCGGACAAACGTATTTCGTCGTACCGGACGGTATGCGTGATAGTTAAAAAAAAAGTCAGGGCTTCTTTTTGTACACTAACTATCTAGTATTTTAAAAAAGGTAAATGTTTTTCATAATCATTAATAGTTTTTAATTTATGCCACGTTTTGCAATCAAAACTGGGTTGTGGACAGCCCATTGTGATGAGAAATGAGGTCTTATTTATTAATATTTTATTATTATTTCCATTAATATTTTAATTCTACTTATTGCTCGAAATAGGCAACTGCGTGAAGTATTCAGAAAAAAATAACAGTTTAATTTTTAACCATAGTTCACCCCGGTTTTCAGCGCCGCCAGCTTAAAATATTGCTTGGGAAATTGACCCTTATATTAAATGCGTACAATCTATTTTGATAAATAATAAATCACAACCGGTAAAAACTGAATAATACTTAAAGATTATTTCTGAGTGATTCCCATCTTCCAACCTAGCCATCCCACCCAGGTTAAATATTAGGAACCATAGTGCCATGTTTCAACCAGCCTCCACTACAAAAAATCAGAAAAATATCGTAAATGAAAGCACATACTTATACCTTACGTATTTTAAAGGAAAACTATCACTACTAAGAAGGCTTTGATCCCTGAGATACCATACTTGGGATTTTTTGAGATAGTTTTGGTGTTGTAACGGCTTCGGAACCTTACACTGAGCACGGTCAGACATGGTCAACACCGGGCAGGTGTTTTTTTACCATTTTGGTACGAAACCCTAAAAATAATAAACCCCCTGTATAAAGGCACCCCCTGTATAAAGGCGCCCCCTTCTCTGAGAGCTGATATCTCTTAAACGCCCCAACCGAGTTTCATGAAACGTCGCGCTAAAAACCACCCCGATTACCTACTTTTACTTATCTTTAAAAAAAACGCACCTAGATCAGCTTATACGTTTGCATGTAGGTGCCAAAGGTGGGTATCAACATGGTAATTGTTAATAATGGGGTGAAAAACAGTACGGCTAAGGGATTAACTCATGGGAGGAGGTACGATGCCGCAGGCACAGGCACATAGGTAGTTACACACATACTCAGTTAAACAGATATCTATTAAAGACACACGTTCACACGTTAAACTTATTTATATGCCCCTCTTTTTTGTCGGGGGTTAAAAATACGACGTCTTAAGTTTATGCACTGTATCAGTGCGTTTTATCCCGAAAAATTGTTACCAATAAACACTCCTATGCGGACAGAGTCGCGGAAACAACCCAACGTTTACAAGTTTAAGTCCGACCTAATTTACAAGATTTTGCTTCGTTACCCGGAAAATTGAGTTCCGCTTTCGAAAAACGAATTCTCCTGTAAATCTGCTTTTTTAAACTATTGAACGCTGCGGGCTAACCGCACGAGGAAGAGGTCGCCAGTCGCCACACGACGACGATAACACGGCGCGGTGGCGCGCGGGGGCGCCCTGCCCGCGGGGATCGGCCGCTCCACAATGGATTGCATCAGAATAACTCTGTGTATAATTACGTGCGCTTATTCTCATTCTTTTCCAACAATAATTCGGATAGCCCAAAAAATATATACTCACGGTTTTTACATTCTAAATCGAAAGAATTTTAAGAGACCAATTTCATTAATTTTGTATTTGACCCGATAGTTTTGTTTTAATATCTTTATTTACTAAGCAGACATTTTATGGGTGACATGATTATTTTAAATTTAGTTTGGCATTTTCTAATAAATTACAACAATTAAATGATATCTAATGATAAAAAGTGATTGTAATAGGGAAATAAAACATACTATTTCGCCTAACCCGTAAGATACACCTAGAAGGGCTTCAAGCCAAAAGCGAAAGTCAAACAAAGGTCAAATATACTTTTGAAATTTCCGAAAATGATAAATATTTCAAAAACTAAATAATTACCAGATGCATTAAAAACCCTATTCCTCGAAATGATCTTCAAATTAGAGTAATTTAAACCCAATTGTTGACAAACGCACATTGGGAAGTTTGTCGACGCAACCAATCTAAGTGCATTCGTTTAGTCAAGCGTCAAGTCACGAGAAATAAATTAAGTAAGTACTTACGTCTAAATTAATATCTGGCTTTATGCGTCAGACAGATTGTCTAGTTGCTCAAAAACTGAAGATACTGGACGACTGCTGCTCAGAATCAGAGTAGGAACCTTTTCAAGAAAAGGCAAGTTTTTTTAATATTCTACCAGATTGCCTCATACGTGAAACCTTCTGGCTAAAAAATAAATGGCAATCAGGAGCTGAGGATAATGCTAATTTTGTTTTATTTGTATCATGACAAAAAGTCATATTGTATTAAAACTAGAAAAAGATAAATAAGCGTAATATTATCACAGTAAGGTTTATTTTGTACTGATGGTTATTCTTACATAACTTTTTGCGGTAATTTTACATATTTGTAGCAGTTTTAAGTACTTATGATTGCTATTTAGTCGTAAACTATGAAAATACTATCTACAATTCAAGCTTAAAACAGCATTTAAATAAGAAGCCATGATAAAAATACAGTCCGTATAACTTATTACGGTTAAAAAGATATAGCCTTGTAAACTTACTCAATCACATATATAAGGGCGCACCGCTGTTAAACTATGACGTCATCATCCGTGAGCGCTCCGCTCGCCGCCGGGTTTCGAGCACCGCATACGAAGTTTAAAATTAAATATCGACGACCGTAATCTAAATTGACGTAACGGACAAATGGCTACTTTTCAGGAGAGCCAAAAAACAGTTTTTTTTTTCTTTTTAAATTCATAATTTTGTTGTTTGTTTACGTATCATATAACTAAAAATAGCCAATTAATATTTTTTTTTCACTCTTTAACTACAAATAACTCAATTTATCATTTAACGCTTAGTTACTGAGATAGCATGTCCCTTACGTCAAAAAAAATACTAATAATGTCCAATAAACCCTTTTTTAATAGTAGACTTCGGAGTAAATTTGATGTATCAAGAACTAAATTGAGAGAAATAAAAAATAAATGGACGTAACTCCATTTAAACTGATCTATTACACGGTGTAAAAGGTACATGGGTTTTTGTTTGGTGAAATAATAAACGGAATTATAAATGTAATTGTGTTATTTATTAGAGAATTGAACAATTTAAGAGATAAATTATGGCACAGGTACATATATTATCATAATAATATGCCAGTAACTAGTAACAAAATAAAATTAAATACGCCATTTTATGTAAAAGGGAGTACAAATATCGAAAAAGAAACATAATTGTATAAGTATCAACACTGATTCATCAAAGAACATACTGGGCCATAGTTTTAAGTTTCACCATTGCTCTCGTCGCCACCAGTTTCTGCTAAAGTATCTATCTGTCATCATTTGGGAATATATCCATTGTGATAACGCTTTGGGAACTTGTTTTGTATACTAAAAGACTCGCAAAATAAACACAAACCCGTTTACCCGAATAACGTGCCGCCGAAAATGAAATATTTTATTTAAAACTAACTTCTGCCCGCGATTTCGTCCGCGTAGATTTCGATTATCGTTATACCCTCGGGAACTTTTAAATTTTCCGGGATAAAAAACTATCCGGTCCATAGTCCATAAAAACTACACATATCTCGAAAACTATTTGACGTATCGAAATGATTTTATTACATATATCTAAACTCAAAAATCTTAACTGGTCGACATTCCCTATTATCGGGAGAATAAAACAGTTTATCTACACAGATATCATAGTTACTCTATTAAGCGTTCAAAAACCGTAGGAAATGACCAGCATTATTACATTCAATTTTACTATTAGAATTTTCTTGTCTGTCATAGTAGGTAAAATTTGTACTGTAATGTTATTATACTATAGATTTTTTGTAACGTTATGAGTTTAAATTTGTAACAGCTGTCAAAACTCAAGAGGGTCTCTATTCTAGTATTAATAGATATTAAAACAGTTATCGACTCGAAACGTCAATTCAGTATGTTTTTTTTAATATAAACCGCACTACATTTGTTCCCTAGTGACTTGAGAATAGGGACTTCATTCGTTTGTCTATGATTTAAAAAAAACATTCGTCTTGACGGAGGATCGAATTGCCGCCATTATTGTAGTCATATTTGTTTGGTGGTTTTTGCCGTTACGTAAGTAGGATATTTATAAACTTATCATATGTGTGTATATAAAGTATTGTATGCAACTGTACATAATTAGGCCTTAAAACACTCGTGTGATCCTATTATCAAACTCGCTGGCGCTCGTTTCATTAAACCAGACACGTATTTTAAGGCCTCTCATCATCACCACTTGCATAAACTACTATTTTCGGGATTTTGGGACTTTGGTCCAATGTGACAAAAACACAAATAAAGTTAAATTAAAGTAAATATATTAACTGCCGTACTCAGAGACGTCAATTAAATTTAAGGCAGTAAAACAACAACATTACTCCGAGCATCAGAGCGGCAACGTTTCGCTTGACGAAAATTCGGCACTTAAAATTATTTTTTCATAAAATGAAGTAATTTTTTGGTCGATTTTTACTTTGTCGGGAGTCGGGAGGCTAAATCCCGACCATCTGGCAACACTAGACTAGTAAGCTTGACGTTGTAAGACCTTGACGTTGAACGACCTTGACGTTGTAAGACCATGACGTTTCAAGATTTTGACGTCGACCTATCCAGACATAATTTAAGCACTTGACATTTTAAGACTCTGACTTTTAACGCCATAAATATCTTATATTCGAAAAACTGTAATTTTTATTAATGGCAATATTGGTTTTTAGAAACTTCAACGAAAAAAAACTCGACCGCAATAGTTTATTATACATATACGTAGTTAACACTGGTGGACAAGTGCTAAGCACGAAATATGATCTTCACCCAGTTGTTTTTATCTGATAGGACTAAAGTAGAGATAAGACGCCGTTTATGCGGATATGATATGGGTTCAGCCAGAAAATTAGGCCATAAAATCGTTAAGTCGTGGTACCTATGCCTATGTCCACTGGCAAAGCGCTAACATAAACCTGCGTATGACCCAAATACATATTGTTTACTTTAATAAATTAATAAATTTATCATAGGTAATGTGTACCTATGGAAAAAAACCGGTTTAATATCATTTAAATTGTTGTCGTTGTTAAATCTGCCCCGCCGCCGCTTATATCTGGATTTGTCCGGTCACCTGTGTCGTTAATAGCAGTTTGAAAGTTCGGCTTTCCATGATTACTTACTTACTATAAAAAAAACCGGGCAAGTGCGAGTTGGACTCAAGCACCGAAGGCCGCGCCCGCGCCATGTTTGACGAACCATTAGAAACCCAGTAAAGTCCGTAATAAGCACCATCGCGGGCCACGGCACTGTGGCAGTCTGGGCTTCGGGAGGCGAAGGTGCATGGAGCCGAAGCCAACACGCAGTGATTGCGCACACTACCGGCGATTGACCCTGAGTTCAAACTACACTGGCCTGCAAAATTAAGTATCACACTTTTAAAATTGCAATAACTTTTTAAGTACATACAGAGCAACTTTGTTGTCCCTCTATCCGTCTGTCTGTCAAGACAAACTAAAGCTGTAGGGCTGAAATTTTAAATACCTACCTGTAAGTAGGTAGTATCTATTGGTGCAACGAAGCCTCATCATCAGTCATTTGAAACTCGATTGATTGATTTTAGTAGCAAAACAATCGCGTTGTCAAGAAAAACAATAATAAAGTGATACTTACATCGGTTGAAAACTCTTAAGTTCAACATGATGATCTTTTTTATTTAGATTTTAAACTATATGCATTTTCAGATATTTGGGTAATCACCTCGAACCGCATGAAAAACACCCTGTCCCCCCTTCATGTCAGAATCCACTGAATATAATAAAACTCGAGAGAATTACCTAGGTTAAGGAATAATATATTTCCTACAGGAAGAATAAAATAATGGCTCTAACACTTATGTTTATTTAAGTAAAGATAAAACTGTCACAGGGTAATAGGTACTAAGGTTGGCGACCTGAACCTGTCGTTACGGCCGTTACTTTAACAGAGATACGTCGTGTGTGATGGCGTTTCTGAAGTCTGAAGTTACGAAGCATTGGCAGGAGCATGACTTCATTATATAATTATATCTATTTATTAAAAATATGCTAAAATGCTACATTACTTAAACAAATAATAAACTATAAATTGATTAAATTATTATTATTGTTAAGTCGACCTATTCCCCTCTAGGGGTTATGTTAGAGGTCATTCGAAATAATTTTGGTCCCATAATACTCTATGCAAAAGTGAACCATTTCTGAGATAATATAAATTAAAGTTTTTTTAAAGTTTCAACGCAAAGCTGGGCAAACGAGACGGTGAAGAGCAGAGAGTGGGGAAGTTTGGAGTGGGGCATAGGAATCACCGGGGCCACCTACTGGCCAGTTTTATTGAGAAAGAGGGACTCTTTATGATGAACTCTTTCTTCAGAAAACGTGAGCATAGGAAGTGGACCTGGATGAGCCCTGATGGTGTAACGAGGAATGAGATAGACTTTATCATGTCGACAAAAAAGCATATATTCAATGATGTCTCCGTGATCAGTGCGGTTAAACCCGGGAGTGATCACCGTATGGTACGAGGTTCATTGACCGAAGACCGTAGAGTATAACCCCCCCTCCCCCCCCCCCCCTTTGCGTTGCATCTGTGGACTACGAGAAAGCCTTTGATTCAATCGAGACATGGGCTGTGCTGCAGTCTCTCCAGCGGTGCCAAGTTGACTACCGATATATCGAAGTGTTGAAGTGTCTGTACGAAAACGCCACTATATCCGTCCGACTACAGGACCGGAGCACGAAGCCTATTCCTCTGCAGCGGGGAGTCAGACAAGGAGATGTAATCTCTCCGAAGCTGTTCCCCTCTGCATTGGAGGATGCTTTTAAGGTTCTGGACTGGAAAGGACGAGGCATCAACATAAATGGTGAGTATATCACTCACCTTCGATTCGCTGACGATATCGTAGTCAAGTAGTCATGGCTGAGACCATGGAGGACCTCAGTGCAATGCTCGCTGACCTCAGTAGAGTTTCCGACCGAGTTGGCTTGAGAATGAAGTCTTTGACCAGTGTGTGTTGCCAGTGATGACCTACGGATCCGAGACGTGGGCGCTAACGATGGGCCTCATAAGAAAGCTCAAGGTCACTCAGAGGGCTATGGAGAGGGCTATGCTCGGGGTTTCTCTGCGTGATAGAATCAGAAATGATGATATCCGCAGGAAAACTAAGGTTACCGACATAGCCCGAAGAATAGCTAAACTGAAGTGGCAGTGGGCGGGACACATCGCACGCAGGACTGATGGCCGATGGGGTTAGAAGGTTCTTAAGTGGTGTCCGCGGACCGGGACACGAGCTGTGGTGGGTAGGCCTCCAACAAGATGGAGTGACGACCCTCCACGAAAGCGGTGGAGGCGAAAAGCACAAGACCGGTCTGAGTGGAGAGCCTTGGGGGAGGCCTATGTCCAGCAGTGGACGTCTTTCGGCTGACATGATGATGATGATGATGAAAGTTTTTTGCTAAAAAAGTCAGGATCGAATCATCAAAAAATTATTTTAAAAAAATAGCACTTTAAATCTTTTTTTTTTATAGCTTTTGTACAAGCTAAAACTGCTTTTCTTATGCGATATTAAAAGTAAAATTATCTGTACACGTTTAAGAATGGGAGACCAAAAAGTAAAAAAAAACATGTGTTTTATCATTTTATCCAACATAAATGACACAAAAACAGAAAAGTTTACTAACTTTTGCGTAGGGTATTATGGTACCAAAATGATTGCAAATGATCTCCCCAATTACATATGCCCTAGATGGGAATAGGTCGACTTACCAATACCCCCAAAGTAACACAGATAGCTGTATAACTATTCACTTTTAGACCTATTTGAAACTCTGTGCTTATTAAGATTCTTTTCAGAGTACACTGGTGATCCTACAGCTGCATAATAGCTGTCAGTGATATTTAAACAGCTTAGGCTCATTAAGAGCTGTATTAAGGCTGCTTAAGACCGACAAAACCACCATTAATACGTTAAGAGTGCTATAACGGTATATTTTCAACGACTTTATTCAGCTTTTAACATTTTCTAAAGCCTTAACCGCTTTAAGGGCTGTTTAGTGGATTCAATTACACCAAATGCTGTATAAGAGGGTATTTGTGAACTGTTATTACACTGACTTATTAAAGGGGCACGTGTGAACTATTATGAAGTGAATAGCTATATAATGGATGATATGTGGCCCATATTACAGCTTATTGCTGAAAATGTCTACCGTTAAACAGGCTCTATACTGCCATTGATAGTGTCTGCATAGCGGCAGATTAAACATTCACTAGGTGCCACGCAGCTGCTTAGAGACTCATTAGTGTATCGAATTAACCCCTTTTACTTTATAGTGTTTCACATAAGTGTGTGTAATATAGTTATTAAACACCTTTATTCGGACTTTATCTGAATAAAGGTACACAAGTGAACTATTAGACAGCCTTTTGCAGAATAGAAGAGTTTTAACTGTTCACGTCGCTGTTTAACATGAATTCACCATTTTATGTATGACCTATAAATATTCTGATTTATTTTTCAATTTTTATGATGTTTTGTGTATAAGTTAGGAATGTATTGCATCAGTTTTTACTTCCTAATATCATAATAATTACTTTTTATCTTATGAATCTTTTCAAAGCACTCAAAATTTTATAGTCAAGTTTTCATATCTGCTTATTTATATCATAAAACTAATTAAAAACAGAATATTTTCGTGACGCATTGAAATTTTCTTAGATAATAAGTAGGTATGTATAATGTCAGTAAAACTACGTTGCCAGTCATTTTTCTTTTATTTATATGTAAAACGATGTACTTACCATGTGTATAATGAATATTATCCACCAAACAATCATTCACTCCACGAAACGTAAAATTATTCAATTGGCAGCTATAGGTTTTTGCTTTATTATAACTTAATGTTTGCTACTATACTTATCAAATATAAAGTTCACTTAATATTACATAGGCCGCAAGCAGCCTTTCCCTGTTTAAAATATGTATAATACGACGCATACTGATTCTTAGTTTCAGAAAAGTCATGAGCCTAGCACATTCTTCAGTTGAAAGAGGCATGATAAATAAAGTTTATGTGCTGTTGTCTAACTAAGCTTTTGTAAGAAGACTCATCGATCATGCAAATTGTGGTTACAGAGTTATCAACAAGTTTTTAAGAGTTGTTGGTAATTCTGTAGCTCTGCCTACCCCACTTTGGGAATGAAGGCGTGAAGGTATGTATGTATGTGTATGTACTCATCGATCAAGAAAAATATTGAAAACAAAAAAATGAATGGTAAAATTGTAATTCGAAAAGGATAATTTTTGTATATAAAGTTTTTTTTTGCCATTTCTTAAAAGAAGGTTACTGACGATGAACTTTTTATATACAAAAATAAACTCGTTTTCGAGTTATTTTTATTCTGAAAATACTTTCATCTTAAGATTTTCGGTATTTCATAC
Source organism: Acleris emargana (assembly GCA_927399475.2). Lineage (NCBI taxonomy): Eukaryota > Metazoa > Arthropoda > Insecta > Lepidoptera > Tortricidae > Acleris > Acleris emargana. The sequence goes on from OV656835.1 coordinate 36,066,803, forward strand.
GGAGCCCTAAAAAAATGTTTGTCCTAATGTTGTAACAAACACTGACATAGCGTAATTAAATTGCACGCGATCGAGATAACGACGTGGTCTGACAAAACAACACCAAGTCAGAAGATAAAAACTCTTTAGCAAACTTAGATATGCGGTTGATAAATTTTGAACAGCGGGATTTTTCGTGGGTATAAGGACGATACTCGCTCGGCGGCGTTCGCGTTTAATTCTCGTTCACGACAGGGCCGTCGGCAAAACGCTCGTGTGTCGTACTTAGTCCCCTGCGCCGGCGACGCTGGCGTCAGTCACCGCCAAACCTCCAGCCGAGTCTCATCAACTAACATTAAATTACACGGGTGAGTACGTTGGAATTTATAATAGTAGGCGTTTCGATTTTACTACAGATTTTAGAATTTACTCATTGAATATCGAAAGCATCCTATGTATATTGCAGCGCGAGTCTCAAATAAGTTAATAATATAGTTAATTCCATGACATTCGTCAGCACGTAGGTGTATCGGTTGATTCCTCATAATAAAGATGTAATACGATTTGTTGTGAGATGCAATGCGCCCATGATTTTCAATACACCAAAACGAAGTGTTGATTAGTTGAGCCCGTCAAGTAGGTATTTCAATTGATTGCGAGGCAGGTCGCCTTTCTGTGACGTTGTCAGATTGTTTGGGTGTTTTTTATAATTCCAATTTCTATTAAGCAATACTTATTTATACATTCAAAGTAAGAAAACATACTAAACGGCCTTGACCCTGTACTCGTTTTAATGTGCAGTCTTAGACTAAAAAGGACCAACTTATAAGTAGGTACTTAAGGTTAACCAATAAGATATCCTCGGGTAAAGTGGTTGGCCGAGGCGCAGTTTGACCCCTTTTTATGCGATTAGTTATTTTGTACCTGCTAAATATCTTGCGTACCTAGGTAGTTAAATATGTGTTGGTGTGAAAACTGATATCGATGTAAGTAAGTACTTATGTCTTATTTATAAGGTAGGTGTCAGATGATACGGACATCACTCATGGACCTCTATGAAACTACATATTGAAAAACTACTTATAAAAAAAACTTGATAAACCATAAATACGTATTATTAAGATAAGGCTGATTGCCTTATTGATTTAAGAATTCTAAATAATAATTTCAATGGATCATGAGATCTTTTCCAGATCCACCATTCAATGCAAGCTCTATCTAAGAAACAGTCACTGGAGATAAATAATCTATAGGTACATCTATAATAAAGTTGTAGAAGGGAAAAAATGTGTACATTCGAGAATATATTTACTTAAAAATTTAAAATACTTACCTATATGTAAATTATTGATCAATAATTCTAAATCTGAATATCCTTTTCACTGTAAAGATTAAATCAAAACAATTTACTTTTTTTATAAAAAAGGGGAACCTAAGTTTTTTATATTTAATAATGTCAAAACATTAAAAAATAAAGCGCATGTTTAAAAATAAAATCGCATGAAGCACCTAGAAGTAAGCATATTGTAATTTTATATGTATTAGAGAATAAAGGCTTTATTATTATTATTATTTGTATGTCTTTACCAATCACGGGACCATGGGAGTCCCGGACCTTTGGAAGGCGTACATGGAGCCGAAGCCAACACGCAGAGGCCCTTTAGACAAGTTTAATTTAGTAAAGTGATGGGACACCAACCGGCGATTGTCACTGAGTTCAAACTATAGAAGTATGCTCCCACGGACAACCACCGGTTAGTGTAGGACTATTTAAGAAGGATGGAAGTATTCAAAATAGGCTCTATGCATGAACAGGTATGGATTGGTTAACTAGGCTATTGATGAAACTACGGCGCCTGCCTGGCCAATGCTAATTACTTTGGTTGAAATGGCAGGCGGTGACTCGCCAACTCAATGGAATGGGCCTCCCGAAATAGCCGCGCATGTATATAGCAGCAGGGAGGTAACAGTTCCAGAGAGGCTAAGGGTGGAGAGGTGCTTCTGGACTTTAAACGACCATAAGGTGCCCACTCGCCACTTATGCAACACATCCACCCTTCGAGCATATAGCTCTTGCGACTCCACTCTGACCGGCCAATAAAGGCAAGCCAGAGGCGAGGGTCTGTTCCTCGTCATTATACACTCCAGCCGGCCTATTATTATTATTATTAGTATTCTTTTAACTAAAATTTTAGAATTAAATAACCTAAATAGATTAATTCAATAATATTTACGTTATTATTAGGGTTACTTTATGCAGTAGTTACCTACTGATTTTTTTACTACTACTAACGGAATATCTTTTTTATTTCAACATCTGATTGATAAACAAGTAACACCCAAAAAAATAAGGTATTTGTGACATAATTACGCCATAGATGGCGACATTATAAGGTTTCTCTTTTTACTATAATGCTGCGGGTCCCAGAGGAGAGAATTAGTAATGGTCAACATTGGGGTCCCCTTTGTTTGGTAAAATGTTTTTTGGATTTTTTTTATAAGGCATAATAACTTTAAGAATAAATACGCATATGATATTTTATTTTACATCTTAGCCTATTTGTGCAAATTGTGCTTACTGAATTATCAACAACTTTTCAAGTTGTAATTCTGTAGCTCTCTGGGATTACAGGCGTGAAGGTATGAATGTATGTACCTACCTATATTTTATTGTTTCACAGAAATCATTAGGTGTTTTAAATTTGTTGACTGAATAATCTTACTGCATAAAATTCATGATTCGAATGTTCGTAACGAATAAACAATGAAACGCATAAACTTAATAAGCAGAATAATGTTTAAGCGTAAATGTTTAAACACCATAAGCATGAAGATAAGGCAGCAAGAAGTTCCCGGCTCATATAAAAAAACCTAACAACCTAACCTACCCGAGCCGCTTCTCCCCCGACCCCTGTTGCTCGCTCCCTCTCTCATTATGCATTGCTATGCTATACAGCATTTTATGCAATATGACCATCATACTAAACGAAATTACTCGTAATGATATCCGGTCTTACTATTTAAAAATCTACTATGTTCAATGATGTCAACATTCGTTGAAATAATATTATCCTAAGTACCAATTTCATCAAACAATGTTACATTTAATACCAATTTCACCATACGATGTTAACAACTTAACAGACGATTAGAGTGTTAACAGCTGTCAAAATGTATGAACTAACAGTCGATAAACATTGATTAACATTTAACATAGTATGGTGAAACTGGTACTTAATCTATGTTAATCGACTGTTAGTTCATACACTTTGACAGCTGTTAACGCTCCAATCGTCTGTCGATATCGTTTGGTGAAATTGATACTAATTTCATATGTTATGACAAAAATTCCGGATCATAAAAAAATATGCTAATTACATTAAAATTGTAAAATGAAAGCTTGGTTAAAATAGGAGATTGATTGTCCAAATATTGTCTTCATTATTTATTCCAAGTTTAACTCTCGATATTCGGCATTAAAACAATGTTTTCTAACGACAACGTGACACCGTTAGTTACAAATCACAACGTTGCTTCTGGTCTTTTCTATGGTCACGTGCTTTTTTGTCTTGATCGCTCCAGTTATGGGAGGGATATGGTTGTCCTGTTCTTTGATGTGACATTATCACGGCGTCGCATTTGTTACAACAAACAAAATGAATAATTGATTTTGTCTGTTGATTTAACATATTAATTTATTTAACATTTTTTTTTAAACATTTTGTTCATTGATTTTTTAAGAATCCTTAAATTAAGTTTATATGTAATAAACGGAGAATAAAACTTATATATATGTAATCTCGTAAATTAATCAAATGCCCTCAAATAGAGTTTTAAAAAAACATTGGTTTTAAAGAAATACCTATAATTGGACTAACTCCATAATTTCTTAGTTGTATAACTTTAATTTAAAAATACTGTAATAGGTATAGATTAATTTGTTACGAACAATTATATTTTACATTAAGATACGTCACCTGCGGCGCGCAACGCAAAAGCGTTCCTCAAAAAGGAAGGTAATTTACCTTACGTCTGCTTAGTTGCGCCGCGGCCGCTGACACGCACGCATCAAAGACAATAAATGTTTAGTACCGAAAAGTAACATTTTTTGAGGCTGCCGAAATTATACTGTAACTGTAAAAGGAAGAAAGGATGTTTTATTTCATTCGTAAGTACGGTAATAGTAGTTAACTGATGCCTAATGAGAGGCCTTAAAACACGAGTGCGGTGCATAAGCGTAATTATGTACAGTTGCATACACTACTTTATCTACACAATATCATTGGTTTAGAATTATCCTACTATCGTAACAGCAAAAAACCAACATACAAATGACAACAAAAATCGCGGCAATTCGATCCTCCGTCAAGACGAATGATTTTTTTAAAATCGTATACAAACGAATGAAATCCCTATTATCAAGTCACTCGAGATCAAATGTAGTTCGGTTTATATTAAAAAACATAAGTACTGAATAGACGTTTCGAGTCGTTTTGACGGATGTTCCAAATTTAAATTCATAACCTTACTAAATTGATTCTCCGTTTATTACATAGAAACTTCATTAAAAATTCTTCGAAAGTACAAAATGTTATAAAGAGGCAGAATAAATTATTACAATTTGCTGTTGTAGGAAATGTGTCGCCATGATGATGACGTCAAAGACATGCACAACCATATCCGTCCCATAACTAGAGCGATCAAGACAAAAAAGCACGTGATCATAGATTACCGTTACAGAAGCGACGTTGTGGTTGTTATTTATAGTAGAAGCGGAGCTTTTGCCGGTGGAGTCGTACACCTATGTAAGCGATAGTCATTGGTGTAGACGGTGGCTTGATCACTGTGTCACTACGTCAGCGGCTAGACAAACAGTTGTCACTGCCTAAATACATTACAATGTCTATTGGTCGGTCACTTAACCATATAAATTGTTTGTAATCTAAGTAATGGTGTAAACAAAAATATAACTAATAATAGGAACAAGACAAATAGTAGCATAGGGAAGGGAGTAATTTGGGGAGAACGGGAAAAGCCGCATATAAAGGAATATTTAAGTGTATGGCTCATAGACACCTCCGGAGATCCTAGAGCTGGTGCTTACCTCTCCCAAAGTATTGGGCTAGCTATCCAGAGAGGTAATGCAGCCAGTGTCATAGGGACCATGCCTTGAGCGGACCTGCTAGAGGGGGTGTTCTTTTTATAGTGGTGATTATTGAGTAGCTTAGTTTTATTTTAATTTAAATAAGTTTAGTTTTAACTTTTAATTGTGGTACCTATATTATATAAAATTAAGTGATATTGATTTTCCGAGTGAGTTGGAAGTATGTTGTGATAATTTATGTATTAAGGCTGACCATAAGAAAATTATTGATAGCATATAACTCCATTATTTCGGTACTCAGGGAGGCTTCTATTGACAATTGTGACAGAAAACTACACAGAGGGGTTGGATACGAGTATGTGACGGGCTGTAACAGACACGGGAGGGGGGCTCACCAGAGGGCTAGGTTTTGCTTTCAGGAATGGTATTTGTATGGTAATTCTGAGTCAGGCCGATTATATTAGGAAATGTCGCGATCCAGTTTTTTTTTTAAGGATATTTCAAAAAGGCTAATAGAAACAACCGGAGACCACAGAGCTGGCAGCTTCCTCGGGCAGCGCATTAGCATTGCTACGAGTATTCAACGAGGAAATGCTGCCAGCATCAATGGTACTGGCCACGGGGGCCCTGTCTTTTGTAGTTTTTATTTAATTTAAATTTAATCTTAATTAGCATAGTTATAATTAGTGTTACTTTTAATAATTTAGTTTTTATTTATGTGGCAATGTTTTTAATTTCGTTTTATTTAAATCAAATATACAGGGTGGAAGGGGACGGGGGACCTTCCCGGAACTATAGCATTAATTAAGAGGTACACAGTCGATTTGTGATGGTAATAATGATGAATTAACTAATTAAAACAAAAACCAAATTGACGAATTTTTCATTGCGGTGACAACCCTGTTTACACCTACCCATTACGACTTGACTATGAAAACTCGGTTAAAAATTCAAAGCTAAACTCCAATATTCTCAAAAAAACAAAGATCAAATTAAGATGGATATAATTACCTCGCACCCATAGGTCTAAGAACTTTGTACTGTTTTGGAAGTCAACACATAAAATTAATCCAAAGTGAGCCTACCGGCAAGTGTAGAGGGTGTTAATGAGCCTAGAGACATTGCCAAACTCTTTATGGACCATTTCAAAGTGGAACCTCAGGCGGTGGACGGGCGGGAGACGGTGTTCGATACTGGGAGCCGTAAGGGTGACAACTCAATCAGAATAACATCAGCAGAAGTAGCTAAGCCCGTTCGTCAAATGATGAGAGGAAAGTCACCGGTCACGACGGTCTCAGCACCTGCAACATGCTGGTGATGATCTTTCCAGGGTTCTTGCTGTGTTTTATACGTTCTGCATTCGTCACAACAACCTACCAGTTGACCTCATGAGAACGATAGTGGTACCTATTATAAAAAATAAGATGAGTGATGCTTTAGACAAGTCCAACTACAGGCAAATCTCTCTGGCCACTATCCTGGCGAAGGTATTGGACAGTGTGCTTAATACGTATCTAAACCGATGATCGAGCTCGATTTTCGACTAGGGCTATCAACCAAGCCAGCAGTACTATGTCTTAAGCACACTGTTCGATATTACACTACTGATAGGAATACGCCGGTATACGCATGCTACTTGGACTTGTCGAAGGCATTTGGCTTCACATCACAACAATCATACAATGCACTATGGAACAAGTTGAGTAGTGTTACGAATTTACCTGTTGAAGAAACAAATATGTTTAAATATTGGTATCACAACCAAACGAACACGGTTCAGTGGGGCAGTTGGGTTCTCGGAGCCCCACAATATGGAATGTGGAGTCAGACAGGGGGCATTAACATGACCAATATTATTTAATGCATATGTGAACGGTTTGATTGGGGAGCGCCGGGGTGCATTGTTCGGTGGACGGATATTCAGTCAATAGCATCAGCTACGCCGATGACACGGCGCTGCTGAGCCCCTCAGTCAACGCACTGAAGTTAATGCTGTATATATGTGAAAGTTTTTTTGTGGCCCATGGACTCAAATATAATGTTAAAATGAGCGAATATTAGTCTTTAAAACTGGCACCAAAACATACCCAGTTCCGCCAATAACTCTTACCTAGTGGTTCTCCTCTTTAGGCAGTAACAAAATTTAATTATTTGGGTCACTGGGAACGGGAACGCAGAGCACTGTCGGTCAGGGGTGATATACTTTCACGCAGATTTGCACGTAGTCCTCGAGGGGTGAAGATAACCCTCTTTAAAACCTACTGCCAAACGTTGTACACGTGCAATCTGTGGAGCGATTACACCAAAAACATCTATAGTGCTCTGCGAGTCCAATACAACAACGCCTTCAGGGGGCTGCTGGGGCTGCCCTGGCGCTGCAGCGCCGCGAGCAGCCCTGGCGGCTTCCCGGCCGGGCTGCGCAAGCGCGCGGCGTCCCTGTGGGCGCCTGTGCGGGGCAGTACCAACGCTCTCCTGGAGTGCTCGCTGCAAGGATGGACAGTCCTATCCTCACACATTGGAGGTCCATCCACGTAAACAATAACGAACTATTACAATTTTTACTTACTTACTTAGTTTTTAAGTTTATAACTCTATGCTACTAATATTATGTGATGTGATTATGGATATTCTCTATCCGAAATAAATATTTTCATTCGTTCATTCATTCATTGAAAGAAACGGGGTCACGTTGTTGTTTGGAAACATTGCTTTAGTGCGTAATATGGAGGGTTAAAGTTCGAATACTTACATATTTAAGGCAATATTTAGATAATCAAACTCCTATTTTTAACTTAGCTAGGGTTTCACAATTTTGATCATTATCATTCTCTTCTTTGGGTTCCGCAGCAATGTAATAAAAAGTGAAACCTTACAATTTCGTCATGTGCATCTGTAACATAATGTCACAAATACCTATTTTTTTTGGGTATTATCAATCATATTATGAGATAAAAAAATATTCGTGTGTAGTAAAAAACCGTACTGAATAAACTAGCCCTAATACGCAAACTTGTTTTCAATTATTATTCTATACCTTTTAGTAATTATTTGTGGAAATTGTACAATTAATTAGTTAATTTATTTCTACGGCTATCATTTATTAATAGGAAAAAATTAACGGACAGTCATTTTATTTTTGGGGGTTGGTTAATAAGTGTAACAGTAAAACATGAACGGTAATACAACGTAAATCGATTGTCGGTTATTTAATTCTAAAATATCAGCTCAAACAATACTCAAAGAGTAAAAAACCTATACATCTATACATAATGATATTGCTGTAGAACGAAAATCCATGCTCATTTTATAAATGTGAAAGTGATTCTGTCTCTTGGTCGTCTGTCTGTTTGTTACGCTTTCACGGATAAATCGTTGAACCGATTTAGATTAAATTTAGTATTGTAAATGTGTTAACCTAGATGATGTTATACAATTCAACTTCTTTTTAAATTTTGAGCTCAATATTATATGAGTTTAAAAGGGGTGTTTTTTTGTCTGTAACTTTCAGTATCATCGTGTAGAACCCTATAGGTTAAGTTAGGTTAGTTTTTATAAGCATCCTGAAATATTTACAGTTACAGAAATAAAAGCGGGTTGACAAATGAATCGGTTGGGAAACGATACATTCGGCCAATCACATTTCTGCCAAAAGGCAGAAAACCGTTTAAAAGATTATTATGGCCAGGGAGGACGACAAACTAAAAAATTACACAAACGATTAATTTATTTAACTGCGATAAACGAGTTCTACGCGGACGAAGTCGCGGGCAAAAGCTATTAAAATAATATAATAATATTACCTTTTTTGTAATAGGTTAAAATGGGGTTGGATATCAAGTCCGTGTTGGTGGTCGATGGCGTGGGCACCAACTGCCAAGACATTCTCAGCGCACACGGCATCAACGTCGTCATGAGAGCGAAAATCAGCAAGCAAGAGCTTGTGGAGGAAATCCCTGTAAGTACTTAACCAAACTATCGGCGTTTAATAAAAATAGTAAAATATACATACATTACATTGATGATGGTATTTGCTTGTTTATAGAAATATGAAGCTTTGGTAGTGCGTTCTGCATCACAAGTGACGGAAGAAGTTTTGAAAGCGGGCAAGAAACTGAAGGTGGTCGGCCGCGCAGGCGCCGGAGTCGACAACATCGACGTCGCGGCTGCTGCCAGCAGAGGGATTGGTGTCATAAAGTAACGTTTTATCCACATCGTTTTTTTAATGATAACAATCAGCGGTACTACACTTGGGAGCAAAGAAATCGAGCCACCGTTGCAATTTTTACTTCGATGCTGAAAGGTCGTAAGTGTTATCATGAAAATTCGAATGCCATATGATAGGTAATTTTGTCTTCTATCGAATGACACAATTTTTAGTGGTGGGGATGGGTATTTCCCGTCATTATGGGCAATAACAATACCCCTCTATAATTAGCTCATTAGTGCACATACTGATTGTGCCACATCATTAGGTATAAAACCATTTTGTTTAATTGTTTTTACATCATTTGTTTATGATACGACATCCTGAACACATCTCTTCTCGATTCTACTGGAAAACCTTGAAGAAACATGGATACTACCCCGTCTGAAGCCGCCCATGCAGTTGCTCTGTTACAAACAGGGTTGGGTCAACGTGAAGTGGCCCGACAACTGAACCTGACACAATCATCTGTCCAACGTGTGTTCCAGAGGTTTTAAGCGACTGGTGCTTTCTCCAAAAGACCTGGCACTGGCCGGGTACGCTCTACCTCGGAGTAAGGTGACGCGCCTCATTGCTGTCAACTCGCTACGGAATCGACGACTCAATGCTTTTCAGCTTCAGCGGAAGCTACGAGAGACCCGGAATGTGTCCATCAGCCGATGGACTGTTAGAAGGAGACTTGCAGAGAAGAATTTAACTTCACACAAGGCTGTGAATGGCCCTAAACTCACCCCGAGTCACCGTCAAGCACGTCTTAACTTTGCTCAGGAACATGAAAACTGGACCCTTGAGCAATGGAGGACAGTACTTTTCTCTGAAGAGTGCAGGATTTGTCTTTTTGGCAATGACGGCAGGGAGAGGGTCTACCAAAGGCCTGGAGAGCGATTTTCGCATTGCTGCATCGAAGAACGAGTCGCATATGGAGGCGGTTCATGCATGGTCTGGGCCTGGTGTCGGGCCAAATTCAAGAGGATTGACTGCTCATCGGTACATTGAAGAAGTCCTCGCTGAACATGTGGTCCCATTTGCTGGCTACATCGGTGACAACTACATGCTGATGCAAGATAACGCCGGACCACATACAACTCGGATCACTCAGGAGTACCTAAGAGAGGTCAATATCCCTAGCATGGATTGGCCAGCACGAAGCCCGGACTTAAACCCGATAGAGCACGTCTGGGACAAGCTCAAGAGGCGAATCCGTGCCAAGGATTCCGCTCCTGAGACCCTGCACCATCTCAAGACAGCGATCGAGGAAGAATGGGCGGACATACCTCAAGAATATCATCAAAAACTCGTGCGTTCGATGAAAAATCGAATGCGTGCATGTCGATTGGCTAGAGGAGGGAATACACGTTATTAAAAATTGATAATTTGTTTTAATTTTCATAAAACTTTAATTATTCCCTTGTATTCTTCTGTTCTAAAGTATGCATTTAGAGAGCCTTGCGGTTTTTGGCCCTGAAATGCACTGAAAAATCCACCCCTACCATTAAAAACTATGTCATTCAATAGAAGACAAAATTACCTATCATATGGCATTCGAATTTTCATGATAACACTTACGACCTTTATACAATTAGCATTGACGTAAAAATTGCAAGGGCGGCTCGATTTCTTTGCTCCCAAGTGTATTTTCATTTAAGGACTACTTATTAAAAAGGCCGTATTATTAAATATAGGTACGCTTTAAATTGAAGTTTTAATTCAAGTATTAAATCAAGCATTAAATTTAATTGACGTTTCTAAGTGCGGCAGGTAGGGCTACCTGCACCAAAAATTTAACACTGGGTTAAGACACTCGAGTTCATACGAAAACTGACATTTTAGCTCGAGTTGTTTTAAACTAAGAGAGGCGCGTAAAAGTTATATATAATAACACTAAAAATCGTAACTTGACCGCATGTTAAATATAGGCACCATGCACCACCCAAGGCCTCGGTCGATATCGTTCCTTTTTAGTACTGCGGGAGATTCTAAAAAAACTTATTTTTTTTAAACATTAGCCATCAAATCAACACTATATTTATATTTATACACGCACGACAGGGACAAATTTGCCAATGTGTGGCCCGCAACTATCTGCTGTCTTACTCTTACTTCGCATGATAAAAAAAAAGATTAAAGATAAAAGATTTTTATTCATTAAGTAGGCCGCATGGGCACTTTTACTCGTCAAAGATCTACCAGCGCTTCGCAAGAGACCAGTGCTGAGAAGAAACGCCGCAAGAAACTCAATAGTCAGTCGTTTTTTTTTAATATTGCGTATACAGGGTGTCGGGTTTCTTGTGCTCCAAATTATAAAATTAAATAGGTCATCTTGAGGGCTACCAAAAACACCCCCATGTATGGTCAGCGATTTTTAGTACTTAGTTTCAGAGATATTGATAATTTTAATCAGTATTTTTGGAAATTTTCCTTGTGTCCATCGTACGAAAAACCCTTAAGCTCTTGTATTATTTCGATGTTTTTTCAGTCTTTGCTTTCATTGTAATCACACAAAGTTGTTTTTTCCATACCAGACGAAACACAAACATGGGGTTTACTTAGTATGGAAAAAGTAACTTTGTGTGATAACCTGATAACACAAAAAGTTGTCATGAAGAAAAAAATAGAATGTAGCTTTAAAAACATCCTGAGTTCATAATGAAATTGAAAATGAAATGAAATGAAAAAAAGAAAAATGAATTTTAACCCCTTCATGGGCAGCTGAGCCCACACACGACTCAGCCCGCGGGCTCAATTGACACCTTTTATTTTGTAGGGGATGACTCGGCCCATTAATTTGCCAAGGGGTCTACTCAACCCACGGGCTTAGTCGACACCAGTTCACCGCTATATGGTCTACACAGCCCACGGGCTTAGTCGACACCAGTTCACCGCTATATGGGCTACTCAGCCCGCGGGCTTAGCTGACTTGACACTAAGCAGTGAGAAGGGGCTTGGAATTCTACTTCATTGCATGAAAACTACAAAAAAGTATTATTTTGTGAGGGTCAGGATGGCGGGTGAGCCAGAACTGATACCATAAACATATTTATGTAGAAAAAATCTTTTACTTTGGACCACTTATTAAAAAAAATGTACCGGTCTGTAAAAAAATATGAAATTGAAATACATCCGGCGTTCTGACCGTCGGACTGTGGCACTTGTCCTTGCTTTTTGTCAAATTTCATGATTCGCTTAACAAAAACAAATTTAAATATTTAAAATAAGTTTAATTTAAATGTCTGACAAACTTAACCACAAAACCATCTTAATTGAAATAAAATAATAATTCCTTCCTTATGAGTTCGTGAATTGTCACGTACGCGAACGGACAACATTCAAGTCCATTTAGATCGGTCAGTATCGGAAAGCTTGGCAAAACTGTAAGACACAGGAAGATCTGTTTTTAGGGACCATGACATCGATTCTAGTATTCATGACAATTAATAACTGTTATGAAATAAGTGTAAGTCAGCCAGCAATTACGAAGGTTATGCAATCTCTTTCCAGATAGTAAGTAAATAACACAATTGTAATATAATATACTCATGCATTTACGATGCATCTATACATATACATATATCATGGTAAACTTTAACCTATGCTTTAACGGTGCGGTGTGCATTGCTTGCATTTTATTTTTTGTTAGAAAGCAAGTGTGTACTATTTTTTCTTTTTTTAATTAAAATAAACATGTAGGGGCATTAAGAAGTTGCCCATTATTACTCTATATCAAGGAAAGCCCTCATACCGGTAACACAGTGTATTATTTATACACTTGACTATACCAGCTTACAATATTTTTCAATATTTTTCTAATGGGCTGAGTTTACCCTATAGCGGTAAATAGTGGTTAAATGAGCCCGCGGGCTGAGTTCACCCTATAGCGATAGACAGTGGTTAAATGAGCCCACGGGCTGAGTTGACCCTATAGCGGTAAATAGTGGTTAAATGAGCCCGCGGGCTGAGTTGACCGAGTGGTCCGAGTCGCCCCCAACATAAATAGTAGCGGTCGACTAAGCCCGTGGGCTGAGTCGTGTGTGGGTGGGCTCAGCTGCCCATGAAGTCGAATTAACCTAGCATTATATAAAACAATGAATCTGACATAAAACAAAAAATAAATATATTCATGCTTAGTTGAGCAGGAAAATGTGTCAAAACTCACAAGAACTAATAAGTAGTAGTAATAAAAAAAAAAAAAAAAAAAATATTTACCTGTGACGGTGCAAGACAACCCACATAAAAAGTGTCGATACATTCTCCTAACTACCCTCGCGATCGCGCGCGCGCCAACAGCGCTTAGTACTGCTCTAGGCATATATTAATATTTTTAAATATAAAAGTTGCAATTTATGTGATTTGTTATACACTACCGTGAAGCTGAAAAGTAAAGCATTTCAAAAGTAAAATTAGTTTTTCAAAAAAACATTACATGTAAAAGTTATGACAATATTAAAAATTAAAAATTTAAGTGATCGTTACGAATTTGCAAGAAGTTATCGTTATCGCATGGCCTTCGGGTCAGCGCTCGGCGGGTAACTGGACGACGCACCTGCAGCGGCTGCAGCGCTTGTGGCCTTGGCGGTCGACTGAACGGCGCGGGTGCAGTAGCGCTTTGCAGCGTTTGCGCATGCACGAAGCGCTGGCAGCGGCGAACTACGTTGACGACACAAACGGCTACCGGCCGGAGTGATTTAAGCAGATAAGAAATACGAGCTTTTATTTTTCTCTTCTATTTTAACTTAACTTTGTAATTATGGCTCCAATATGCGACAAATGCTGTATCATTATTGAAGGCAGAGCATTTCTTAAGTGCCATTCTTGTCAGTTGTCTTTCCATCTCGACTGTGGTAACTGTTCTTATAAAAGATACGTCCTTATGGAGCCTGAACGCAAAATACTCTGGAAATGTAGACTGTGCCTTAGTAAGCCCGACCTCTCTAGCGACAATGTAACTATACGGAATAAATATCGTTCAATGATACCTACCAACAACTCCTTTGAGGGACTATCTAGCTTATCTGAGGATGAGGAGGACCTCGATGAGACTTCGTCTTCACATGGACCCGAGTTAAATAGGAGTTGCCCTGAGGGAATAATCACTTTTGCTCGGACAGAGGAATTAGAAAAAACAGTGGTCGAGTTGCGTAGCAGGCTAGCGACGGCGGAGCATGAGATAGAAAACCTGCTCTCTGAGAACTTTACCTTAAAAAATAAGATTACGACCTATGAGAACAAAGTGAGTCACCTCAAATCTATAAGCACGGGTAAACAATCGCGCTCAAGGATGAAAAAAAGTACCCGGCGGAGTATAAGCAATCGACCAAGTCTTAACCAAAGTTGTATAGAACTCGATTCCCGACAACTCAATAATCAAGACTACATACCTAACAGATCTCTCTTGATACATAACGGCCACATCCCTACGGTTTCACCAATAAACAAACCGACACACGCTAGTACGCCTACTCACCACAGGTTGAAACAGAAAAAATGTATACATATCTTTGGCGATGAACAGGTCAGAGGATTGGCACCGCGTCTTATAAACTCCGTTAATGCCAGTGCCGTGGGTCACACTCAGACTGTATCCGCTATGATCAAACCACATGCACCGAGCGCCCAGGTATTGAAGAGCCTGCACAACACATCCAACAAAATATCGAAGCAAGACGACATCGTATTATCTGTGCAAAGCAACGACAAGGACCCTTATGCGCTATTGGAAAGCCTGGGCAAGACCTTAGTTAAATTTAAAGACAATAAGTTTTTGATATTGAACATATGTAATAATCAAAATATAGAAAATAATATCTTATATCGTGAATTAAAATCGTTTCCCAGTATTTACCAACAATGTAAAGTAATTAATGTACATAAAAACCTAAGTAGAGGCTTTAACCATGTGTCATTCCTGAACTGGATAATTTTTAAATTAAGGGAGGAAATAGATTATTGTGAGGCCAACAATAATTGTTGTAAATTTAATTTAGCTCCACCACGACTGTCAGATAGCTCTGACACATTTTTTCGTCCCCAAAGCTCCAATAATCCCGCTTTCGACTAAAGATACGGGTAATTTAACATCACGATACACTAATAGCTTGTCGATCTTACATCAAAACATAGCGGGACTGTACTCAAAACTTGACTTGCTGGACCAAGCTCTGAGGGAATTAAGTGATCAGGGAAAAGATTTCGACGTAATATGTCTTACCGAAACTTTTGACAAAGAAGGTTCTCAACAAAATATTAAGCTCGATAATATGAAGCTTGCGGTGTCATACTGCCGAGATAAGTGCAGGGGTGGATCGTGTATTCTGTTGAAAAAAGATCTCGAAAGTAAGACGTTGCCCTATGTCTCAAAACTAGCAACTAAATTTTATTTCGAATGCTGTGGTATTGAAATAGTGGGTCTGGGACTGATCGTTGTCAATATCTACAGAATACCGCAGCAAGATAAATCGCACGTAGGAATATTTCTTCACAAACTCGACTTCCTATTGAATTACCTTACATCTAAATTTAAAAGGAAAAAAATTGTCATAACCGGAGACTGGAATATTAATACACTGAAACAATGCGTAGCTTCTAGAGACCTTTTAGACATTTTAGAAAATTACAATTTAACAACTCACATTAAAAAGC
This sequence comes from Acleris emargana, assembly GCA_927399475.2. Taxonomy (NCBI): domain Eukaryota; kingdom Metazoa; phylum Arthropoda; class Insecta; order Lepidoptera; family Tortricidae; genus Acleris; species Acleris emargana. The sequence continues at coordinate 36,082,726 of OV656835.1, forward strand.
CAACTAGACTGGATTCCTGCATTGACCAAATAGCGAGCAACATAAAAATGGTAACAGTAGAGATCCTTTATCTTGGGCTTTCCGACCACGAAACCGCGCAATCCCTAACACTGCCAACTGTCAGCCGACATAGAGCCTACACTACTTGGTACGAGTATAGGCGTGACTATAACCAGGACAACATCCGTAAGTTCTGCGAATGCATGTCTTCACTTTCTTTTTCCGAAACCCTCAATTCAACTGATGCGACAGGTGCATTTGATATTTTTTATGACTTGGTATGTCTTTTCTACAATTTATACTTCCCAACAATTAAAGTAAAAATTACTGATAGGACTAACAAATTAAGCTGGATGTCAAAGGGATTAAAGAAATCGTGTAGAAATAAGAGAATTCTTTACTTTAAGTTTAAACATGACAAAACCAACACGCAAAATAATAAACTGAAATACAAAAAGTATTCTAGATTATTAAAAAAATGTATGTTAAATGCCCAACGAATTAAAAACCTTAAGTATTTAAATAACTGTCAAAATAAAGGAAAGGCAACTTGGGACTTAATTTCGTCGTCCGTATCTAACAAGTTGCATGCAAACGACATTAGTGTAATTAGATTAAATAATAAATTATATTCCAACCCCAATGACATTTGCAATATTTTTAATCAATATTTTATAGACTTGACTAAATCATCGAACTCATCATCGGGTAGTTGTTCTAATAATTCCCCTCTACCGGAATATAATTCTCACACAATGTTTCTGAGACCGGTCGACGCCAATGAGATACATAAAATAATAATGTCACTTAGAAACACTAAATCAAGTGGTTATGACAGCATTATCACTAGGATTTTGAAGATGTGTGCCTTACATGTATGTCATCCTATCGCGCACATAATAATAAACCTGTCTTATACCGAAGGCTTCTTTCCGAAAAAAATGAAGTTGAGCATAGTTAAACCTTTGTTTAAGAGCGGTGACAGGAAAGACCCAAGTAACTATAGGCCTATTACCCTGGTCCCGGTAATCTCAAAAGTACTTGAAAGAGCATTCTACATACGACTTGATAATTTTCTGACCAAATATGGAATACTTCGACCCGAACAGTATGGTTTTCGGAAAGGCAGATCAACAGCCCAGGCCTGTTTTGACCTGATCAAATATATCACGCAGTGTATTAACAACAACACTCCAGTTGCATCTGTCTTTCTCGATATGAGCAAAGCCTTCGACTTCGTTAACCATGGTAAACTCCTGCGTAAGCTTGAGAATTATGGAGTAAGAGGCAAAGCTCTTAACTGGGTGGAGGACTACCTAAAGGACAGATTGCAATGCCTTGAAGTTGACAGAATTGCTTATTCAAACAATGTCATTACCAAGAATGTTTATAGGTCTGAATTTAAAACGAATAAAAGTGGTGGTGGTAGCATTTTGGGCCCACTATTATTTCTCGTATACATTAATGATTTATCTAAGGCAACAACACAAAAAACAATAATGTACGCTGCCGATACAACTCTTGTAGTAAAATGTAATAATAAATCAAATTTCGAACAGGATATAAATAATTCTTTGTAAGATATGATTAATTGGATGTATAATAATGACCTACATATAAACATAATTAAAACTAAACTAATACAATTTTCAACATATAATGCAAACAATGTACCATTAAATATTAACTATAATAATAATTCAGTAGATGAAGTTGAGTCGTTAAATTTTCTCGGAATCACAGTAGACAAGCATCTAAACTGGAAGGAACACATTGACAAAATTTGCAATAAACTAGGCCGTTTTGTATTTGCTCTCAAAAGGCTGAGAGACACGGTGTCGGTTGAAGCAGCAATAACCGCATATCATGGATACGTATCGTCAGTCCTTGGTTACGGGTTGATATTGTGGGGAAACGCAGTGGAAGTGGAGAGAGTTTTTAAAATACAAAAAAAGTGTGTCAGGGTCATTAGTGGTTCGTGGTGGGATGAAAGTTGCGTACCTCTTTTCAGGAAACTTAAAATTCTCCCTTTGCCATGCCTATACTTAAGAGAAATATGTTGTTTTGTCAGATCACATCACTCGTACTTTAAGACACGAAGCGAAGTTCTCGAAAGGCGAACCAGGGTAAAACTAATGAACCTCTTATATCACCCGCGAAGTCATAAGACGATTTACAAAAAAAATGTTTTTAATATGTGCATTGTCATTTATAATTATCTTCCGGAGGAACTCAGGCTGCTAGAGGGAAACGCCTTTAAACGCAGTCTAACAAACTGGCTTTTGGATCGTTGCTTTTACAGCGTAAAGGCGTATCTCGAGCACCGACAGTAGTACGATAGTATCGTATTTAGTAATAGTATTTGGCTATGTAATTGTGAAATGCCTACTATGTTAACCTTTGCTATTGTTTTGTATTGTTTGAATTTGACATTTATATTTGTTTTTTATTTTTTATTATTATTATTTTGACATTTTAATTGACTACTATAATTATATTTGCACGCTTGCATGCAAGCTTGATACATGAAACATAATGTACTGTAACATCCCTATACCGTGTCAATGCGAATAAATATTTTCTGATTTCTGATTTCTACAGAAACCGTGTCCCCTAGACAATATACAATGTTTACATATTTGTTATGTTATGACTAAGTTATTATTAAGTTATTTAGGTAGTTAGTTCAGGCCAAGCATCTTTATCTGTTAGATAGTCCTCGACTCTATAGTAAGCTTAGACCTTAGACCCTATAGTAAGTTAGACCCTATAGTAGTGCGTATTGTTGCCACACATTTCCGTGAACATGTTGCTGGTTTAACCCGAATCTAAAACACTGGTTCTATACCTACTATAATATTGTGTTGAAGTGTTTCTTAGTTTTATAATACAATATGTATTAAGTAAGTTTAACCATCAGTTACTGGTGAGGTGAGTGATATTGATATGGCGTGTTCCAGTGCTCCGGGCGCTAACGCGATGAGCGCGTGCGAGTTGACGTGCGGGCTGCTGTTGGCGCTGGCGCGGCACGTGGTGCCGGCGGCCACGGCCCTGCGTGCCTGCCGCTGGGAGCGCGCGCAGCACACCGGGACCGAGCTGGCCGGCAAGACGCTGGCCGTGTTGGGGTTGGGCCGGGTCGGCCGCGAGGTCGCCATACGCATGCACGCTTTTGGAATGACGGTGAGCTCTCTAACTTTTTTTGATTAAATTGATGAGACAGACGAGTGCGCTCTCTTTAGTATGCTTCAACAAGCTGTGCCTCGAATACCAACAAGAGGCCGTTGCAAAGCGCAGAAACAATAATATTTATATACTTCTATTATTTAGAATCTTAGTAAAGAAGTGATTGATATTATATGTTTTAATCAGTGATGGATTTACTTTAACTTATTCAGATCGTGGGATTCGACCCGTTCGTCACTGCTGAACAGTGCCAGCAGTTCCATGCAACCAAGATGGAACTCGACCAAATCTGGCCGGTAGCTGACTACATCACTCTTCACACACCACTCATCGATTCCACAAGAAGTGAGTTATATCTTTTATCGTAATCCAAAGACTTAGACCGTACAATACCTGGACTGGCCTTATAGGTTGTATTCGGGTACAATCATGTCTGCCGAGATTTGCGGGGGGTGAAGAAATAACACATGCAAAAGATTACTTACAAATGTAAAATCTATCTGTGTCATTACACACGCACATTTTGACAGAAATCTAACACATAATATATTTTGATGCACACAAACATATCACACATGTAAAGACTTTGTACAAACGCGGTATAAGAATACGTAAATGTCAATGTGGTCGGCATAACCTACGGTGCGAGGATTAGGTCGATGGCTCATATCGATATTTTAACTGACATTTGCAGGAGCATACAATTTTTGCCCCGCCGCCTAGCAGCAGTGTTCGCATTGTTGTGTTCCGGTGTCGGAATAAGACAACCGGTGAAATTACGAGCATAGAGATTCCATCGTAGAACTCAGAGTTGGCAACGCCTTTGAAGTCTTAGGCCCGTATTAATAAACTTATCTCGACTTTAATGCCAGTCTCAAGATGCGTCAAAATAACAGTTTTCTATGGCTTGTCGTTTACTCTGACGTATCTTGTGACGGACATCTCTCAGTCAAGAAAAGTTTATTAATACGGCCCTTAGGATTGCAATCTTGAGATTGTCTCAGTTCCCACTTACCATCACGTGGCCCGAGTGCTAATGTGCCGTCTTCTCTGTCATAAAAAAATCAGTATCTATCGAGCATCGTAATAGGATATTATTGGTCAATGAAATAGTTGTTAAGTCATGTTAATTATAATTAACAATAACGAAAAACGGTTGTAACGGTTTTTTATATATTTTTACAAAGTTTGCCCTCTTGACCACTCATGGAGATTATAGCACAATTTTTCTTATTATTGTTTTATGAGAAGAAACCTTATTGACCGTATTTTTATTAGATACTAGCGACCCGCCCGCGGCTTCGCCCGCGTGGAATGTATTATACATATAAACCTTCCTTAAGAATCACTCTATCTATTAAAAAAAACCGCATCAAAATCCGTTTCGTAGTTTTAAAGATTTAAGCATACATAGGGACAGACAGCGCAAGCGACTTTGTTTTATACTATGTAGTGATTATTTGACAAAGTTATGAAAGTTTTAAAATATCGTGGTCATTGGTATTTCTTTGTATAAGTAAATACTTACTAAAATACTAAATATACTAACTTTTTCATATAAACATATAGTAGGAACAGCAAAATCTATTAACTTTCGCCTCTTGCAGTGTTCGATACTGACTTGCATCAAAATGTTTCGAACATATGGAACTAGTAGGTACGCGTAGGCACTAGGCACCCAATTTGCTTGTCTGCTGCATGAGGCGGTCCATATTTGTTAAATTCTGGGTCTTTTGGAAACGTGTAAAATATACACTTAAAATAAAAAATGTTCACTAGGCAATTTTCAAGTCCTTAGTAAATATTCCTTACTGTCGAAAAATATTGATTTCATCGACACTACCCTTATCACTAAACCGAGTCTCGCTAAGGAGTATGCTGACGACATCATTTTGATGCAAACAATTATAGACTTTATTTCAATAACTGTTAAGTTATTTCTTACAAAGCATTAAAACCGAGTCTCGCTACTCGAGTACGCATTCATCCAAGTAAGAATTTGAATCGATTGATTTTAATCGTTAAATTTGACGTGCTATGAAAATATTTTAAAAATAATATTTTACAGGTATTAAATATATAAAATTACTAACAAATGAAATGTTGTGCCATCTTTTTCTAAGCTTGAAGTAATTGATTGTTTTTTACACGAACTTATAGCACATGCGAGCATTTTTCCAATGAGTGTGTTCTCTGGCGAGGCAATTTTGTGAATGACCATTAATCGATTATGAAATTGGTTTTGTATAACTTTTTGCACATTGTGCAAGTTTTTCGGCAGAGGGGAAATGACCTATAGGCCAGTCCAGCTACTGTATGGTCTAAGTCCAAAGAAGCTGACGATGTTATCAATTGTAATCCATACCCGCAATGAAATATTTTTCAAGAGTACATATAATAATATATTTTCCTACTCCTGTACTTTTATCTGTCATTTATATAGTCACGAACACTAATATAAGCATATAGATAATATGTCCGCAGAACATTCCGTAGAAAAGTCTATCTAGTCTATTCCCCTTAACAGCACTTGTGCTTTTTTGAGCCAAAACGATATGCCTAGCTGCCAAAGCTTACACCTAGGTTAATTTGACCAATCAAAATACTTCACCAAATTAAACCACCAATCACAATACACATTGACTGTCAATCGGAACGTTAGGTTCTTTTTGGTATGTAAACTCTTTTACTAATTTAACTCTTTAAAAAAAACATTTTATTTGGTATCAACCAACCAGAACGCAGCTATATTAAAATCGACCAATCAGGTAAAATAATTCATTTCTCAAATCATTAGGTGTTTTTTAGTCCCTATTTCACAAGTTAAATCGATTGTGAAACTTTTTTCAAAAATATGAAACCTGGCAAGTGCACATCAATTCAAAAACAAAGTTAACCATAGACACATATTTTGTTGTTCTAGAATGTTTCTCGCTCGTTTGTTGTTCTGTGCTTCGTTCGTTCGTATTCTAACCTAGGTATATTAATTTATTTTTGCATTTTATTTAAAACCTAGTCGTAGAAAAAGTATTGTATGCAACGGTGTATAACTAAGTCAAAAAATACTCGTGGCGTCTTGCTTTACGACGTAACCACACCACTCGTCTTTTTTGACCTCTCTTATACAACTGTTGCATAAACTACTATTATAATTTTAAAGCATTACAGTGCGTTATCGTATACCGTCATCACCATCACCGTCGTCATGTCAGCCAAAACCCGTCCACTCCAGGACACTGGCCTTACACCCAAAGATCTCCTTCCAGTGACCTTCACGGGGCACACTTTGATTGATATGTGCCAATAAGGTTTCAATAAATTACCTTCACAATAAAAATATTAACTATGGAATAAGAAATAATCTGTTATGTCGAATCATGCTCATGCGGGTTTTGTTGCCGTGGCTCCAAATACAAAAACAAAATCTTCAAAAACATCAAGCAAGTGCTAAGGGGATCTGCCCTACAAAAAATGCCTGGCGTGTACAAGAACCAAAATATGCTATGTTATTGTAAGTATCAATGGGTGAATTTCAACAAGCGTCAAATTGTCCTAATTTAGGTGGTATTTTTTATTTTGTCAGTAGGGTTCACAATTTTAAGTGTAAGGGACGTCTTTAGTCATAATTAAAACAGTGTTAAAATGGCCCTTCATTAAACCAAGTCGTTTTAAGATATATCGAATTTACTTATTATATACCACCAAAATTGCTATTATCCACCAAAATTACTTTTCTAAGAAAAACACACGATCAATAATGACATATCGGGATAGTTAAAATAATAATCGTTAGGGAATCATTCTTGTTATTTTTTTAAACCAACGACGTATTTTTTTTAATATAATAAATAGTTATTGTTTGGTGTTTATATAATTTTGGTGGAACTAGGAATTTTGACAATTTTGGTGTCTTAGGAAAAGCCACCAAAATTATATCACCAAAATTAGAACTTGTAAGTACTTTTTTATTTTATTTAACGTGAATATTTTAGTTTTATACAAATTTAACTTCATATAGTTAAAAAAACACCATTAACATACTCAAAATAATTTAAACACAATTGTTTTTTTTGCAAAATAACAAGTTATCTAAGTTATCACAATTATAAAAATGTATTTCGTACCACCAAAATTAGATACTTATGTACTTAGAGGGAAGATACAGCAAGACGGTATAAATCTTTCACCATCTAATCTATCGCTGGAACTGAACGAACGACTGACGCCATTTTTTTTTGTTTAATCACTTTTCGTTCGATCATAATAATCAATTTTAATATTCACCACCAAAATTTACTATTTCGAAAGGACAGTTTTATTTACACTGTTCCCAGTTTCTTTTTATTTGCAAATGCAATAATTGTAATATTTTATAATTCCTTAACTAATAGGGAATAGAGGTAACTAAAATATCAATCTAGTTGAGGCTTAATAACTTTGTACCACGGTATATCAGTGTATGCGACAAGTACTGGACACGACACCAAAATTGATTTTGGACTGTTTTTTTTTTACGATAAACATGATAAGTTATTAACAATTTTAACTTTGGCTCAACATGGTACTTTGTGTAAGATTTTCTAGAAAAAAAATAGTTTTCCAATAAATGTATTTTACACCCCAACTATCACGTCCGCCGCTAAAAAATGTGGTTGGGATAATTACCCCAATAACACTTTCAGTAATTGCTCCGTAAACAAAAAATCGGTGCTGCTGTTATTCATGCACTACATGCACAGTTTTATGCCAAACTCGATCCAATCGCATTACTTAAACTTATTGTTTTAGAAGGTTCCCCTGTTTTGGCATAAATTTGTAAGTAATACACCTACTTTTCTGGTAGCAGTTCGGTTTTGTTATAGTCGCAGTTCTGACCTAACCTAACCTAACCTAACCTACTTTTCTGGCAGCAGTTCGGTTTTGTTATAGTCGCAGTTCTAACCTAACCTAACCTAACCTACTTTTCTGGTAGCAGTTAAGTTTGTAAGTATGCCGAGTTAGTTTCGGACAATGGATAATATGCCAAATAAAAGGTTAGTTCCCGATTCGCCGGATTCTTGTTTCGTCGGATTCTCGATTCGCCGGATTCTTGAGGGAAAAGTTCAGACTGGCACATATTTTATATATGAAATTCCGGCGAATCGAGAATCCGACGAAACAAGAATCCGGCGAATCGGGAACTAACCAAATAAAATGATGCTAAACCGAATTATGCGTAAAAAATATCGTTCAGAATATTAATAGTATGCGAACTTAATTTCGGACTAACTCATTTTCGAGATATTAGAAATTATGCCAAATAAGGTTTCTGCCACATTATCATTATCATTAAGTTGATTATACAAAGCAGTTTCGGACACTATTTTGTATGCGAAATAGAGGAAATCCGTTTTAGAAAGATTGTATGTATGTATGTATGTAAACTCTTTATAGTACATAAACAATTACTAGACATGTTTGCATAATATAAATAAAGTACCTTATGCGAACTTATCCCATATAGGATCTCTTCCAGTTAACCTTGGAGTAGAATGAGCAAGGACAATGCCGAAGGATAGACAAATTAACAAAATTTCAGGAAATAATAAATAGTACCTACATACAACAGAGAAATTGGAAGAAAATAAAATATCTTCCTTGATAAGATACATACCTAAACATAGAAATAATATAATATACAATATAATACTACCACACATACGTAAACAGCAGTTAAAACCTATAACAGAAGGATCAACACTCAGGCTCATCCTGTTTATTTAGCCACAACTTCTTTTATATCTCCTTCAATGAACCGACAGATTTCGATTGCCTCAAGCACGATGGAAGCTCATTCCACAATTAGACAGAGTGTACCGTGAAAGATTTAGCATTGGTACGAGTCATGTTTGATGGAACGGCAAGGGAAAGGTTAGCACTAGACCGAAGGCGGTGTCCACTACCATCGGCCAAAAAACTAAACCTTTCGGAAAGGTACAAAGGAGAAGAAGGAGTGAAAAGTACATTGAAAAGGAGTGAAAGAATATGCACATCCCTGCGACGGCGGATGGGCAACCATTTGAGTTGCACACGGTACTGGGATATATGATCAAACTTCCGCAAACCATAAATATACCTTATACAAATGTTTTGCAGACGCTCAAGCTTCGATTGCGATCGAGTGCCATTGCTATTTGTTTTAGGGTACCTTTAAAAATAGAAGAACCTCCAATTCACTTGTATTCTACTACGCTTTTACCCGGTCCACTTAATAGGATCCATTTTCTGTTGTTTTTCATTAAAAGTAATGAGACGCCCACCAAAACCACTAAAAGTCAACTTTTGTTTTATTAAAGTATTAGTCACACATCTCTATGAAACATAAAAGGGATATAATAGGTTTATCTATAAATACATAATATCAAACGTTATGTTTGACATTTATAAAATCAATTCATTTCTATAATAAATTACCTGACGTAGTTTTAAAGTTACCCTTTCTAGCACTTGAAATTTACTTGAAAAAGTCGTTAATATCTAAAGCGTATTATAGGGTCGGGGACTATCTAATAGACACAAATGCTTGGCCTAAACCCGAAACTTAGTCAATAATAATTTGTTCAAATGCAAAAGCGTTATCTTGTCTAGTAGTAAGGCTAAGGGACTGTTGCTCTTTCAGCCATCTAAGGACGGGCATGTTTTTGCGAAACTCAGAGCTTTGTTTTTATTTTTTATTTTATTTTTGCTTCTCGTTTTGTGTTCAATTAATTATGTGTGTGTAACCTTCCGTGGTTTCACCTGATGGTTCCAACGGAAGACCAGCGCTGACTTTAATGTCAGCATTACGCTGAGTTGGGACCATTTCGTGGCTACTTTCTTCTTGTATTTGTTAATCTGTTCTTCGTTATGCATGTCACGAATAAATGATTTTCTTTCTTCATTTCTTTCTTTCTAGGTGACACCGTTGATGTAGAAAAACATATCGAAGCTTATGTGGTCGTCTTGCACCGTCTTATATACACATAAGTGTTTTTTTTCCTCCCCTCTATCTCTCTCGTAAAATTTTGGCATATTTTTCTGCTGGAACTACGCAGGTTATTTGATATTACTTTATTTTAATATTTCTATAGATTAAGTAGTATACCATTGTAATATTATGTTCAAAAAATGACTGACTGCTGAGTTTCTTGCGGCGTTTTTTGTCAGCAGTGGTCTCCTCTTGTGAAGCGCTGGTAGATTCTTGGCGTGTAAAAGTGCCTGTGCGTGTGCGGCCTACTTACTGAATAAATGGATTTTATCCTATCTTTATCTTTAATAATAAAACGTAATTATCGTTACACTAATAGCGTTGTAATATTGAAGTCTAATGCCACTATAAATAGGTAATCGTCAAATAAAGGTATTGAGTAGGTAATAAATAAGTACCTATGTGTAAAGACCAATAAGTGCTTTATATGTAATAATTATGCCCTTTTTACAACGATTTTGTCTTTATAAAAACCTTTTAACGCCTCAACGTTCTTAAGTAATCGTTTTATTCAATACAATATGTAATAATTGTTATCTTACAAACAAGATAAGAATTACCTAATAGGTACATAGATACACTGCGCTCCCCGGGCGCGGGGCGCGTGCGCGGGCGCTCGGGGAGCGGTCCGCGCGCCCTCGCTGGGCGCAGCATCAACCAGGATTTAGAAACAGGATTCAGCCTTCAGTGAGAAATTTCTTGCGTAGAAAATCCTTTCAGTAGTTTAGTTTTTCAGACAGACGGACGTGGTGGGGGACTTTGTTTTATAATATGTAGTGATAGTGAGAGTGACATACAGATAGACAGACATGGTGAAACTATAATAATACGCAACACCCTAGATCGGCATCTTGCTACTTGATGAGGTAAGGTTGCATACGGCCCGGTTGTATAAGGCTTCATTGACTACAGAACCCTAAAAAGACATACACCACACTGACAAAAATAAACAAATCGTTTTAGAGTAAAGTTAATTTACAGACTTTGTGAACGCGAGCGTGCTGAGTCGGTGCAAGAAGGGCGTCAGGATCGTGAACGTGGGCCGCGGGGGTCTCGTGCACGAGCGGGACTTGCTCGACGCGCTCCACGCGGGGAAGGTACCTACTGTCAGATCATCTAACATTCACATTACAAGTTCAAGCGGCAACAAACAAATACGTAGAGATGTATAAAACAAGCCACGAGTCGCCTCGGGGTCAGGGCGGCGATGGACTGATTATTATTATTATTATTATTTATTAATTTAATGGCAACTGGTCGCAATATCAAGCAACCATTTCTGCCCATGTCAAGTTTATATTTTACATTTATTAATACAATTACAATAAAACTAAATTAAAGACATTGTGAATAAAAACTAAATTATTGAAAGTATAACTAGTAATTATAACTATGCTAAATAATATTAAATTAAAACTAAATAAAAACTAAATAAAAACTAAAAGAGAGAGGGCAAAGTACCACAGATGCTGGCAGCATTTCCTCGTTGAATAGCAATGCGCTGCCCGAGGAAGCTGCCAGCTCTGTGGTCTAGGGTTGTTTATATTAGCCTTTTTGAAATGTCCTTAAAAGGCTAATAGCACCGGGTCCCCACAGACCAAGGGTCTCGACGCCGAAAGGAACAAAGTTATATTCGGCGCCGACACCCTTGTATTTATTCTTTTTCATAGTTTCGGCCGCCTCAGCTGCCGCGCCTGAGTTATTTACTGTTCCGCGGAGGTGCGACGAGGCTAGGGTGTCTACACAAGTAGCGTCCCACACCAGGACTCGTCCCATACTCCACGGAATTAAAGACATACCATCAGGTCTCTTGCCGTCGTCTTTAGCGATACCGTTTGGCTCCAGTGAAGCGGGAACTTGACGGGGGCAAGAGACCGGCGGATAATGTCATTGAGCGCGGCATGTCTACAGAAGCGGCCTGCGCTTTTTTGGCATGAAAGTCCGTGGTGACCCAGGTAATCGACTTCGTTGCCACATGTGGAGTGCAGACCCAGACACCAAGACGTAAACATATTAAAAAAAACATAAGGCAACGTGGTTCGGTGATCCTCTAGCCTCCGTGAAGCGATGTAGGTAGAACTTTACGAAGACAAGATAGGATTTTCTTGGAGCAATCATTCCAAAAGCGATACGTGTTCAAACTTGAATTCTTGATTATAGTGCACATTTGAATGTTAATTAACTGCATATTAATTCATCATTACTATCCATTAAACAACAAAATATGTAAAAAAAATAAAAACAATTAAGAAAGCGACACCATCTTGTCAAAAACCCCAAGAGAATCCCGATGGACTGATTTTTATTTTCCACATCTTGTCGCTCACCGCTACCGCACAGTATGAAATGAAAAGCACAGGTTGACAAAGATAAGTATTCGATCTGTGGCTAGAAGCTAGAATGGTTAAAAAAGGTTAGCCAACAACCTCGCAAAGAAACACAAAAAAAAACATGAAAATTGATAATTTCAGTGAAGTGCATATTGCTAGGGTTATTAAGAAATTGTATGAAGACAACTGAAATGCTTTATAAAGAGAGCTATTGTCATGTATAATTTGTTTGTTTACAAGTTGACTATAATTCTTATGATGACCGATTGCCGATTGAAATAATAAATATACTGTGTTGCTATTGTGTGTTCACAGTACCTATGTTTGAATGAGACTTTCGTGTATTATAGTTTAAGACAGATCACAAATAATAAAAAATCCTTTCCAAATAACTCCGCCATTTTTGCGCAGTAAGTAGGCGAGGTTTATTTTATTTCATAAATGAAATGCTTTAAATTGGGATTGTTCATATTTTTTTAATTAATCTTATTCGAAAACCATTTCGAGGAATAGGGTTTTAAAGCTGTTCTGCATTATTAAGTTTTTGAAATATTTATCTATTTCGGACATTTCGACAAAAGTATATTTGACCTTTGTTTGACTTTCGTTTTTGGCTTGAAGCCCTCCTAGGTGTATCTTACGGGTTAGGAGAAAACCGCTTGAAATATTATGTTTTATTACACTATTACAATCACTTTTTATCTTTGGAAATCATTTAATTGTTGTAATGTATTAGAAAATGCCATCCCAAATTTAAAATAATCATGTCATCCATAAAAAGACTGCTAAATAAAGAAAGATATTAAAACCAAACTATTGGGTCAAATACAAAATTAATGAAATTGGTCTCTTAAAATTACCTATTCTTTCGAATTAGAATGTAAAAACCGTGAGTATTTTTTTTTGGTTTATCCCAATTGCATTCTCATAATAAAAACACTATTCTTTCGAATACAAATGAATAAGCTACTTGTATTTTCAGGTTTATGTCAATTCTTCGCCAAATTAATGTTTATGGTGTTCGTATTTATAAATAAAATAGTAGTAAGTATAAAATAATTATCAATTTGAATATTTCGGAGTAACAATCGGTAGAAAGAGAGATTAGTTAAGAATAAAGATTATTATAATGTAGGTAAGTAATGTTTTGTGAGAAACATTTTCTGGCTTTCGATAATAGAAGTTCAAAAAATAGGTGAACTTCGCCGCGCCGCCCAGGGAATGGTCAATTACACCTATTTTCTTAAATTAATTCAAAATTATTTACCTAAAATAAAAATAAAATATATTGTTGACATTCTCACAACAAGCCTTTTCCTTTTATGTATTTAATTATAATATGTATTTATATATGCGTGTAGTTAAGAAGTATTTTTTTATATTTTTATATGTACACTCCAAACTGGCAAACATGTTTGAAATTCATTTATTTACGTGAGACGTCCGTCTTTGGGTCTCCGGCTTGCATAATTATGTGTACTCAATATCAACCAAATCGGCCCAGTAGTTTCGGAGAAAATTGGCTGTGATGTACGGACGGACAGACAGACACGCGAGTGATCCTCCCTAAAAACGAAGTCGGGCGTATTTATATCATTGGCATTAACTTACGAGCTACTTGTACTTGTACAGGCGAGGATATCATAACATGCAGTCGTGTTTATAATACTGTTTATATGTTTTCAAAAGATCATTGTAATTGGACTTGCAGGTGGGCGGAGCAGCCTTGGACGTATTTGAGCAGGAGCCCCCCACCGACCCCCTCACCTTGGAAATAATCCAACACCCGGCTGTGATCGCCACGCCGCACCTAGGTAACAGTTTAACCCTGATAACAGTGATAGATAACATACCCTGATATATCTACAGGATGTCGGGTTTATTTTGGTCCAAATGAAAAAAAAAAAATTGGTCATCTTGAGGGCTACCCAAAATACCCCCTATGTATGTTTAGAGATTTTTTATAGTTTAGGAGGTTAATGCGTATTTGTACTTAAAAAAAAACAAATTATGGACATTTAATCTGTAATTCTAAAAAAACTATTGATCCTAGGGTCATGGTTATTATTTTATACTGTGACCTAGTAAATAAGATAATAATTTAAAAACATACTTGTAAGAAAATATCTCTAGGTACTGGCATTAAAAAAACTGTATTGACAAAATTATTCACTTTTTAAAGAAGCATTTTTCAACTTATTTTTGAGCTTAAAAACTTTCCCATAATAATGAGCAATCTAACCTGAAAAATTTATTTACCTACGTTCATGGCTTCACATGATAAATCATGTATGAAAGAAGAAATCTGGGAAGCGGGAAAACTTTCACTGCCTGGAAGATTTAAGCTTTTCTATAACCTACAGGTGCTCATAAATTTAGGAAAGACATTCACTGACAAGCAGAAATGGAGTAGGATATAAAATAATATTGGCTTTTAAATACCGAAAATATCTAAATTACAAAGTCTAAAACAATTACCATGAATATAATAAAATAAAATAAATACTCTAGGATCAATGTTTTTATTTGAATGACCGATTTTTTTTAAAGTACAAAATTGCATTTATCTCCTAAACTATACAAAATTGCTAAATATACATAGGAGTATTTTGGGTAGATGACCTATTTACATTTTTCGTTTGGACCACAAGAAACCCGACACCATGTATATTGCTATGTCGCTTGCATATAAAGCTTGAAAAATCGGTTTAGCAACACTCTCGCATTCGCAAATGATAGGTACTCTCCGCTTAACAGTGTAACCTTGACGTTTGATGATCATGTCATTAATGTCATGGCATGGTTAACGTTTACAGAGAATTGCGGTACACCTTAAATAACAAATTTAAGGTGTATTCATTGAATTCTTGAATTCTTGATTAATATACTTGAGCACGTACAGGGGCTTTATTTCACTCGGTACCCATAATATTTTTGATATGTTATCGTATAATTTTTAACTCGCCGCCATTACTGTCAAGAAATGTTGATAATACGTAACCGAGTAGAATAAAACCCCAGTCTGAAACTATAATGGATAAGCCGCCTTCGGACCCGCCACAACGACAGCGTCAAGTTAATAGAGTCGACGTCCGAGTGGCTCGGAGGTTAAGTTTTTGACTGTATGTCTGTGTACCTGTTTAGTATTCTAAAGGAGTTGGTTACGCAGGCGCGTCCACGAAGGAGGCGCAGGCGCGCGTGGGCCGGGAGATCGCCGAGCAGCTGGTCAACCTGGCGCGGCCCGGCACCTTCCCCACGCCGCTGGCCGAGGTCACACGCGTGCTGCCCCAATAAACTACCATCACCACCGCTACCACTCTTAACATAATTGTATATGATGTTATCAATAAATGTATTTGAAGATTCCCTTTGCGTGTACCCCTAAACTTCTACTGCTACTCATAGGAATGCCTATAAAAAGCCTGGATCGTAGATAGATATTTAAAAAAACCGGGCAAAGGCATGTCT
The DNA here is from genome assembly GCA_927399475.2 of Acleris emargana. NCBI lineage: Eukaryota > Metazoa > Arthropoda > Insecta > Lepidoptera > Tortricidae > Acleris > Acleris emargana. Next base: position 36,098,713 of record OV656835.1, read on the forward strand.
GACCATGCTGAGGGTGTTATTCTATTAAAAAAGGTGTTCGGTCAGTCGAACGACTGAATGAGTGCACGCGGCGCAGCTTATACCTATAAACTGGCGAGTTTAGGAGGCGGACGGGCAAGACGAAGAGGGCGTGCAAGAAGTATGTTGGTTCTAGTTCGATACTTGATCGATAGAAAGAGACAGGACTACTGTCACTCGACTCGTTACACACATGCACTTACTGTTAATTCTCATCCGGTAGCACAGATTAGTAACCACACGTTATATGTAAGCAAATGGTTTTTTTATGTAAACCTTTGACCTTGTGTTTATTTTATTATATGCAGGGCTAGCCATATTTTCATATCTTTAGTAGAGTTTTGTACTGGTACACAAGTGTAAATCCCAAGTTTAAAACTCATGTTAATCTCGGCAACAAATAAATAGGGATCGATAATATTTCCTTCATACGATTTAAGTATAGCGACCTCTCGAGAGAATCTAAGAAACTATTCTGGCGACTAGACAATTAAAATTGACATCTAGCGAAGGTTACGGGTACCCCTCAAGTCACCTAGATGGCGCTGTTTTATTTATTCATACAACGCATGATAAACATCTGTTGACGATTTAATAATATTCAGACAATAAACAAATTAAATTCATTTATTTTCATAAAATAAATTTAAGAAAGGATTGCACAAATTCTTTTGTAGTGAGGCAATATTATTTATTAAAGCCTAACAAAGAGTGTCCAGGCAACTGAAGTCGAATAAATAAAAAAAAATAAAAAGATAAATTCGAAGGAAAGTGAGCACTATTTGCTAGTCGTTACGTTAGGTTTAACTTTGTACCGAAAGAGTTAAAACTATAAGTGCGGGAAAGTTAGCGCACCGACGCTTGGATATTCGCGCAGGTACCGCGAAAATTAGGAAATGGAATGCAAACGGAAATAATCTCTAATAGTGGGTGATACGAATGATTTAGCATTGGTCTATGATGTCTCGAAAGTCTCGTAGTGCGCATGACAAGAAAAGTCTATATAAGGGCTTACGGAAAATGGTAGCGTCACCTTTTTATACAGACGTCGAGGGGGTGAGTGTGGAAAATTATCACTGGGTATTTGTATCGTCCATTTTGTCCTGTATTTTAATTATTTTGTGTTCTGTGTTTAATAGGTGTGGATATGTTTGTGTGTCGCTTTATGTAGCGTACAGGTATCGCTACAAGTTAACAAGAATCGCTAGCACGAAGATGGTTTAGCTCTAGTATTAAACAGTGTCTATGGGAATGTGTTATATTATGGGTTTGTGTACTTTTGGTTTGTTTTTATAAGTTTATTAACTCTATTTTGTTTTCCAGAACTCTGTAATGGCGCCTTTATTGGTAGCCAAGTACACAGAGCTCCAGGCAGCGTAATATTCGGAAAGGAAAACCTACGCTCACATTTTGGTTATGTTATGAGACCTGAAGGTATCCACAATCAGGAAACGGATGGTTTCATCTCATTAACTGAGTGGGTCTAGAGGGTTCGTGTTACAAGGTCTCTGACGCCTTTATTCGGTTAGTCAGACAACGCTAGTGGTATTCCGTTTACTCTCTTCATAGGAATCCACGTAGACGAATCCGAACCAATTCTGGTAGTGGAGGTGGTACGTGGAATACCTCATTGCGTTGGCCCCCTTATCTATATATTTATATATCGACCACGTTAGGTATTATCTCCACCTGGAAGCCAACTAAAGGTTAGCAATAGCCGGCTGATGGGTCTTAGGACTACACACAGGAAACTTGGTTTTCCGAAGTCGTTATTATGTTAGGTCTTAGTTGGTCTAGATGGTTATTATTGCACCTGAATAGCCATACATCACTCAAACGTTTAACGTAATCGTAAAAGTCGTAGGTATTGGACTTTTAGTTGAACTAAAACAATATACTGATAGGAAGCTAGGGTTATTAGGTAGTTAGAAGTTCTTTCATTACACCGTGAGAGACTTATAAACACGTAACGTGAGTAGCTAGACGTATGTTGACAAGGTTTGTTTCACATCGCCGCTGTCGATGACGTAACAATCAAGATTATTGAAGTTGGTAAATATAAACTAGCATTTCAATTTCGGATACTTAGAAATAAGCTATAAATATTTAGTGGTTATAATTAAGAAACGTCAAATTAGAATTAGGTAGGAAATAGTGTTTGAATAGTGTTGCGTTTGTATTCGGCTAAATTTTACTGGTATGCCTTTGGAGTTTATCTATTATAAAGGTTAAGGTAGACCTCTGTTAGAGCAAGTGGAAATCTAAGTGGACGTTTAGTGGATCACTAGTTGATAAAGGGATGCTAGTTGCCCGAGTGTGTAATAAACAAAACGTCGAAATTGGTACCCTTCAAGTTACAGTAAATTGCCATAATTTGTCCACACCAGGTTGAAGCTAAATAGGGCCGTTGAGATACGTACTGAGACATTACTAGGCAATAGGAATTGTATTTGTGGTCGGAAAATAGTTATATTTATTTATAAGATACTAGGAAAGCAAATAAAACGAGGTTTACACAAACTATCTTTTGCATTAGCTAGGTCTAGGATCTGAGTGATACTTACTTACGGGTTGGTCTGTTCTCTTTCAATTCATCGTTAACAGTTAGGGATGTACAGTACAAACCAAAGCTAAGGCTTTCCTGTTACTGGTTAAGGCCGTTCAGAGGGTCACTGTACTTACATGTTTGCTAGATGGCTCCACGGATCCTCTAACATAAATAAGCGATATGTAGTTTGGGTACATTCCATCTTGTGAGGATGCTATGATAATTAGGAACTCCAGATAGTGATGCGACCAAAGGACCACTAGACTAGACCAGTCTATTTTTATAACAAACCACTAGGAAGCTCACTGCACTAATTATGTGTGTTATTCCTAAACTTGATAAATCAATATCAGGTTATAGGGTCATTTGTACATCTACTGAAACTACCTACTTGTTTAAAGGTTGTGATTGAATGACTGTGGAGCAGTACCCATATGTATGTGGATTTTACATACTTTATTTATAACTATAATAAGAAAGTTATTTGTCGAGAGATGGCATTTCTGAGAAAGGTTAATAATAGCTGTAAATTTAACAGTTTGTACTATGGTTATAGTGCTAAAAATGGCTATGAAAGTGATTTCATAACTCATGTTCTAGACCTGAGAGTTAAAGGTTAACATACCCATAATTTGGGCTACATTAGGGTTACTGTTGGTGTTTTCTTAAACATTGATAGCTATGATTATGAATTTTAGAGAAAGTCACCTAAGCTTTATTATTAGGAAATAATATAAGATACTAGTTTAACTTAGATATGTGGTTAAAGAATTTATTTAGAGATCTGGAATGAACTTTATGATAATGTTTTGTCTTAATACAAATTCCAGTTGATGAATTTGAAACTAATTAATTATACTAAAGGAGCCTCATTCTCAATGGGGATCCTCAGGAAATGCTGGTAGAGTCAAAGTATAAAATAGACTGGAACGAGTCTACAAGTATTAACGCTAATAAATTATTGTGATATACTAAGTAATAATAGATATATTAGCGGGCGAGCTCTATAGCAATGGCCGAGAGCAGCGGAACGGGCGGGGCGGTGCTCACCTTTACCGCTAATATATATTTATTCTTTTCCAGTAGTGAAACAAGTAGTTACTAATCTTGTCTAGTGAAGTAACGTAATTGTTCTATTTTGACTAAATCATTTTAATAGTAATCAAGATCTTCCTAGAGGATCTAAAGGCTCAATTTAAGAATATAATGAGGCATTCACTTGGTTACAATTAATTTAAGAGGTAGTTTAGTTTCATAAGTCCTTTCCCGAAGTATCTCTAAATAATAAGTTTAACCAGTAGGAAGGAGTAGGTACTTAGTCATTAATATAAAAAATAGTAATCTCTTGCTCATTAAAGTACTTAGGTTACTAGTCAGGATCACAAGGTAGGGTTCCCGGTACACTAGACGATCACGAGGCCAAATCACGTTGTAGTAGTGCGTAGAAATTAGGATTTAGTAGAGTAAGTTAAGTTAGGTTTATTAATAATTATAAAGATTATTATGTAGGCAAGACGTTATTTTCGGGGGGGGGGTTGTTACAGTTTGATGTAAATAGACGTGTAAAAAACATATCCATCTTGAATTTTGGCTTCACCATTTTTGTTTGAAGTTAGCTTACGTAACTAAAGTACGAGACGGGTAAAACGAATCCTTAACCGTAAGTTGAACCGTGTAGCCCAATAGCATATATAGGTGAACTGAAATGTATTCATGTCGTGTCCCATAGCTCAAAAGGAGAAAAATAGAGTACCCATGGCAATACCGAAGACCCCCACCGAGTTCGGGCTATCAGAAGTATTATTTTTCGGTTCATCTAGACTCCCATTGGAAAGGTTCCCAATTTAACACTTTCGTCCTTTCGAATTTTTCAAACTGAGTATAAACTTGTTTCCATCCAGGCCGAGGATCATATTTTTGTGATGACTAAGACTTATGTATTATTAGTACCTTGCAAAAGGTACCGGACGAATATTTAGATTGAGCTTCCTCAATATTATGCAACACGTATCTTTGTGTAGGTACACTGTAAAACTGCTGAGATTCCTGACTTAACCACCAACACTAGTTGGGTAATTATCCCAACCACATTTTTTAGCGGCGGACGTGATAATTGGGGTGTAAAGTACATTTATTGGAAAACTATTTATTTTCTAGAAAATCTTACACAAAGTACCATGTTGAGCCAAAGTTAAAATGGTAAATAACTTATCATGTTTATCGTAAAAAAAAACAGTCCAAAATCTTTTTTGGTGTCGTGTCCAGTACTTGTCGCATACACTGATATACCGTGGTACAAAGTTATTAAGCCTCAACTAGATTGATATTTTAGTTACCTCTATTCCCTATTAGTTAAGGAATTATAAAATATTACAATTATTGCATTTGCAAATAAAAAGAAACTGGGAACAGTGTAAATAAACCTGTCCTTGCGAAATAGTCAATTTTGGTGGCGAATATTAAAATTGATTTTATGATCGAACGAAAAGTGATTAAACAAACAAATATGGCGTCAGTCGTTCGTTCAGTTCCAGCGATAGATTAGATGGTGAAAGATTTATACCGTCTTGCTGCATCTTCCCTCTAAGTACATAAGAATCAAATTTTGGTGGTACACAATACATTTTTATAATTGTGATAACTTAGATAACTTGTTATTTTGCAAAAAAAACAATTGTTTTTAAATTATTTTGAGTACTATGTTAATGGTGTTTTTTTAACTATATGAAGTTAAATTTGTATAAAACTAAAATATTCACGATAAATAAAATAAAAAAGTATAAGTTCTAATTTTGGTGATACAATTTTGGTGGCTTTTCCTAATTGACAAAATTCTTTGATCCACCAAAATTATATAAACACCAAACAATAACTATTTACTATATTAAAAAAATACGTTGTTGGTTTTAAAAAATAACAAGAATGATTCCCTAACGATTATTATTTTAACTATCCCGATATGTCATTATTGATCGTGTGTTTTTCTTAGAAAAGTAATTTTGGTGGATAATAGTAATTTTGGTGGTATATAATTAGTAAACTCGATATATCTTAAAACGACTTGGTTTAATGAAGGGCCATTTTAACACTGTTTTATTTATGACTAATGACCAGGGATCGGAAATTCGGATCGATATTTACCTATACTTCCGCACCGGCTTTGTTGTTCAGTTGTATGGAGGTGGACTCAATCATATAATTCATAATAAAATTTCCGGGATTTCAAAATAATATATTACACCGGCATTAATTCTTAATTATTTATTTATATTAATTGTTTGAAGTTATTTTCCATGTGTATGTTTAACCAAATGTTATTTAATTTACCTGTAATGTACGAATTTATAGGAGCAAAACAGAATGTTCTTAAATGAATCCTACATGTAAAGTAATTATTATATTAACGTTTTGTAGAATCCCAGAATCCCAGAACTTAAATTATTAAAATAATATTTTTAAGGAGCCGACGCCATGTTTGCCTATCTTTTTCCGGGATTTTGCCAACTTTAGGTAAATATCGATCCGAATTTCCGATCCCTGCTAATGACGTCCCTTACACTTAAAATTGTGAACCATACTGACAAAATAAAAAATACCACCTAAATTAGGATAATTTGACGCTTGTTGAAATTCACCCAGTTAATTAAATCTAAGTAGGTTCTATCGGAATAAAACTCATATGCACTGATTATCAATCTGATGAACCAATCTGAACCATCGTGTAGGTATGTCTATGTTCAACTATCTATAGCTTTGCATTCGCGACACTCCTCCTCTCATGGGCCTAACTAGGAGTATAAGCAACCCAAAAGTAAACTATTCATTATGAATTATCATGGAATTAATTTAAATTCAACCATTTAATATTTATAAATTTATTTTAAAAATTACCTAGACATTAATTTATAATTATTAAAAGTACACAATTCCTCGATAAGATGATTAGGATCGAATCACGTGTATAATTATTAAGGACAACATGATTTGAGGGAGAAATCCATGCGGGGCTTGATATTGAGCTTCGGGGGCTCAGTTTGGAAGGTGGGATGGAGGAATGGTTCTCAGGGGTGGTGCGATCGGTGCACATGCCTAGTTGCCCCCTCGCCTGGAGAAAGTTCGACCCGTCCTGGACGGCGCTGCGTCAACTTGCTCCTCGACCTCTTCGTCGGGAATCGACCTCGAAGCAGCTGCGACATAAATATTACATAGTGTTACAAGGGGAACAATGACCTGGGAGGCGAGTTATTCAATTAATAATAACGTGGGCTTCAAACATTGAATAATTGTTGGTTTAACTTACGTCTTCCGAATCGTGACCTGGCGGGCTTAGCCGGTGCCGGCGCGTCCTCAATGTTCGTCTCCCGCGTCGCGGTGTTGAAGCGCTTCTTGCCTGCTTTAGAAAACAAAATACTATTTTAATGTAACGATCATTATCTATCTATATTATCTAAAAGGCAAAAGTGATTGACTGATGGATGTATCAACGCACAACCCAAACCGCGTATAAGGTACCTATGTGCAAACCAAATTTTGCACTTAGTTACCTTATACAATTTAAAGATCTACTAAGGGAGGACTTTTGGAAATTCCACCCCTAAAGGGGTAAAGTAGGGGATGAACATTTGTATGAAAATCCGTCACTTTTGAAGTAAGACTCTTTAAATTTTGTGTTTAGGTTGACGACTGAAAACTAATTATACGTTGTCTCAGCGTTTTTGATAATTTCCCTCCCTAAGGGATGAAAAGGGGTAAAACTGACTGAGTGATCGATCGACGCAAAGCGTAAATCGCTGGACCTAGGGACTTGAAACTTGGAGAGAATATTCCTTAGGAACCCTAAGAGTACCAAGTAAGGATTTTTTGGAAAAACTGCCCTTAAGGCGATAAATGGGGGGTTAAGGGGTAAAAAGGGATATTAGTTCGTTACTCCTTCACGCTGCAACGGCTGAACGGATTTGGATGAAATTTAGAATGTAAATAGCTTATACCCTGATTTAAAACAAGAAAAAACCCTATCCCGTAAAATAAAATAAATCCCGATGGAATATAAAGATAGTGTGTTTGATGTTTTTTTTTTCAAAATCACGGCCTTGAGATTTTTGTTTAAATCGTCATGGCTGTCATTTCCTTAGATTTTGGGGACGCAGATTTTGAAAATAATATCAAAATTTGGAATTCAACATAGCGGCCATAATGTTTTTTTTTAAAGGCGTCATGGTTGTAATTTTCATAGATTTAGGGGACGCAGTTTTCGAAAAAATTTAATGATGGCAAAAATATGACAGTCCTCCGTGAAGGTAATGTTTTAGACGGCATACCTTTTGCAGCACAACCGATTGTTTACAACTCAATAGGTAGATACTGCGGTAAACACCGACGATGCCGTTGATTATCCAGAGTTCTTAAACACTTTGAACCCACCGGTCTGCCATGTAACAGAGTTTTACTACCTACGTAAACAAACAACAAACTACGTAAAAAAACTTTGCAACGGCAAGTCAAGGCTTTGCACGTAGTAGAGGGCACTATTTTGACGGACCCGTTCAAGGAGAATCAGTGTTTGTATTCCAATAATACCAAATGATTTCCCGAATGGTCTATTTAATAAGTCGTGGGGGCAAACTCTTAAATTCACTGAAATAGACCTAGGGCAGGACTGTTTCTCCCACGGTCAGTTCTATGTGGCGTGCTTCCGTGTAAGTTACCTTCAAAATTTGATTCTACTGCTACCACCTTCAAAAATGGCAAAAAATGTTGTTTTATAAGGAAGTACTTTAACAAGTAGGTACGAGTATAAATTAACACCGGTATCTGACTTGCAATGACAAATTCACAACAAAGTTAGATTTTAGGTAAACAGGAACATGACAAGCGTATCCAACCGTGGTGGTAGGTAAAAGTTTGTGATATGGAAGACCAGTTGCGTTATATTCAAAGTGTTTAAGTTTTCTACGCTATGATTTACCTTCTGCATCGTCAGTGTTTACCGTATTTCTGTCCTTCAAAGGGCTTCAGCATGAAGAACCTCTGCCTGGTCGTGATCAGACCTTCTACGGTGGTTACACCGTAGCGCCCTGATACTTTTATTAAGGGCCATTTAAGTCACGCTTTTATCTCATCGGCACGTTCCCCTTGGGCCTATCGGAAAAGTACGATGAAAGTCTTCGATCCTTATTTTTGCCAAAATCAAATGAAATTGAACTGTTTTGCTATGGTTCTTAATATGTATACTGACTTTTGTTCATCTTATAATGAATGAAAATAATTATCACTACTGATACTGACCAACATATCTAAAGCTATCACATCGTTAAGTAATCTTTATACCGGCCATAGTAGGTACCACTTCCATCCCAGACAATAATTTTAGGTTATACACAATGCTATACATAAAAGCTCCTGCAAAGTTCCTCTGTTCTGCTCTGAAACCTACCAATTTATAAGCAACGTCTGGATATATCTTTAGAATTAAGCTGGATCTTGAATTGTACCTACTCATTGTTTTGTCCCCCTTTTTTTAATTTATAAGTACCCCGAATTAGACGCGAGCGAAGCCGCGGGCAAAAGATAGTAATTTAATAAAAACAAAGAGAGATAAACCAATCATAGCCATAATCAGTCGGGCTAACTCAAGCCTAACGTGTTGAATTCGAGCATAAATCAAGGACGAGAAGAGGATAACTTCCACATTTCGATGCCAGACTTGAAAGTAACTAGGTAGGTCTATAGATAAGGCAATTGTATGTAATTTTCTCTGAACGCCAATATAGTGGTTAACGGCAATATATTTAGCTTCATAAATTTTAATTTACTAACCAAAAAGTACCGTTTTTTTTTTAATTTTTAAGTATTAATGACCGAAATTATAAACTTACAAAAATATAAGTACTTAGTACAAGCCGCTCCTATTAATAAATGGTAGGTTTTCGACAAGGTTTCAGGTATTTTACAATGTCCCGATAAGTGTACATCTCGATCGACTATTAATGATAATTTGCTTAGCTCTTTTCTCTGATAGTCATAACACTCATATTTCAGAGATAATACTGGCGGTATCAGGTTTTGAGGAAAACATTTTTTATCGTTTAGAAGTTCTATAAAATCAAGGCGGCAGTACATTTTCTGCTGTCCGTTAAGTGTCTAACATTTATTGAATGAAAGAGTAGTTTGGGTTGGCTATTTATTTGAAACATTGACATAATATCTCTAATGCTTCAAATTATTATATTCATGCTAGCAACCCACCCCGTGCTTTACACGGATTACGATACCTACTTGGACATTTTGACAATCTGGCAGACGGCCCACCTGAAGGGAAGTGGTCACCGCCGCCTATGGACATTTGCATTTGGAGGATACCCAGAAATAATTGCTGTGAAAAAAATTTAGCCAATGAGGCCTCAGCTTCAGTTACCAAAGTGTTCCAAAAACACCTTAAAAAAATTATAGATTGTGAAACCTCTTAAAATTAAACATTTTATTCTTATACTTTCAGTGACTTTCAGTGAGTATGTCTACCTATTTTTTAATGTGGATATACACCTTAATCCCATAGAGGCCGAAAACCTGGGCTTTTAGATTCTATTACCTGTTTTTATAGTTTTTATAGCAATAAACTTTAAGGCAATAAAGCAGTTTTTCGTTTCTTTCATTAGGGTCGTTTCCGAGAAAGCACGAACGGTACATACCTTGATACAAACAGTTTTTTGTTTCATCACACTTGCTCGGAACGGATGTTATTACACGCAGGCGTATGGGGAAGTTATAGCCGATTTAGCTCCCGCGGTAGTTATGGATTTTTATAACTCCCCATGGAGTTATGAGTTTAGTTTTAAAATATAGAATCCACTCGTACGTCATTTCAGACTAAGGTGGTGTAAAATCAGCCAATGCTTATTTCCTATATTCAAAACTTGGTTACAAACCAATTTTACGGTATAATTAAACTTATACGGTACATTTATTTGCATTATATTTATATTTTACCATTATTTCGGAGACATTTGCAAATATTTTATTGAGCTTCATTTTTGAAATCGGTACAATCTGGCAGTGTGGCCTGTCTAGTTTAAAAACTTAAGCAGGTCTAAGCATTATCTGTGGAACACTATATTGAAAAAAGTTGACAAAGTCTCTTTATCTTTATCTTTATCTTTTAGCGACTCGAGTTCATTTGTTTGATTTTTCTCTATTTTTTTTAATTCCCGCATATGTGATAAAAAACATTGTGTGTAGCACGGGCAGCAAGGGGATGACCAACTCGAGTCATTAAAAGCCCTCCGCCTTCGGAGTCGGGCTTCTAATAGTCTCTCGTTAGCAATCCCCTTCTTACCGCCCTTGATGCACAGTGTACAGTCGAGATCATTAACGGAAAGGAAAATTTATTGTCTGTGGTACTTGATGAAAATCATTTAAAAAAGAAGCCTTTTGACCACTATGATCAGAATTAAAGCAGTTAAATATTGCTTTATCCAAAAATTCGCAATTACAAAAAATGTTGTCTAAACAGGTAGCACTTGAAACACCTATCCGTGTAGGTTCAAAAAACAAATTACCTAAATTAAAAGATTTAAATAAACTTAAGATGAGAATTGACCCCATTTTTGGCCACATGAATCATGGCTGACCTTGAAACTGACTGGCAGCCTATGCTGGTTGTGATCACCAAAGGTGTCACTATCAATGGCTAAACGTTTCGTTCTGTGCTACCTTATGATGTAATTTTGAGTTAAAATAGCGGTATGAGGATGAACAAAAAATAATATTCTTCCAGGCTATGCGACGGCCACCCACTATAATACAGTTTCCCTAAGTATTATTTATTGCTGTAGTATAAATCGGATCTGCCACGTATGAGGTAAGGTTGCAATAGGAGCTTAGACTAGTAGTTATCCATTGCTTTTATAAGTAGTGCCCATACGATGAAAATGATCAAAAAGATCAAAAAATAGTGTTGGCATGAGATAATTGTGAGCACCGATCCATGTCCTGCACTGTTATAGTTAAATGGCGTTTATAACAATTACGGATTTGCCTAAAACGGCTTTGAAGGGCGCATGGTTGCGCAGAGCGTTCCTTTCACCGCGGATAACAAACCTTGGCAAAGCGCGCTGTACCACTGCCTCTCAAACTATGAGTAATTTCTTGAAATTTTAAACCGACAATTTAATTTTCCCCATTGGAGGCCGTTCGGTGACTCTTAGATCAGGAACGACCGGATTTTTGCATACATTCGGCGAATTGATTGAATTCCTTTTATGTATTTATACAAGGCAATATTTAGGTGTTGTTCAACCCAATACTTACTGTAACTAGATTTGACGGGTGCCTCGGTCGCCGCGTCCTGCGAGGCAGCCGCTGCTGGCGCCGTTGTCGAGTGTCCGTTTAGTTTAGCTGCAATACCAACAACATGTTACAGACAAACGTGTCAACACACAAGATGTTTACATTTCATTTTACATTTCATGACAACATAAATTACAAACGATCATTACTTATCTATTAAATACATACAGTCCAAACCGCTGGACCCAAAAACTTGAAACTTTGCACATACAAAGATACCTTATACTTTGTAGGCATACACTAAGCTAGGAATTCCGGAAATTCAATCCCTGAAGGGGTAAAATGAGGGGGTGAAAGTTTGTATCGAATTGATGTTAAGGCTACCTGTTTATCTATAAATAACATTACTTTCGGCGATTTAGGAAAACTACCCTAAGGTGGTAAAATGGGGGGTAGAAGTTTGTATGGGAGATTGATAATGTTTGGAAAAGAGAAATTTTGAAAATTGGTATTTAGGCTACAAACAAATAAATAAAAACTGAAACTTTTTGCGATTTCGTAATAGTATTTTATGTAACTGGTACATAAAGAGGGTCCTTAAAACACGAGTGTTCATAATAACATCACACCAGTTTTTTAAGGCCTAATTATGTACAGTTGCATACATTACTTTATCTACAAACATATTATAAGTACTCTAAGATGCGTTCAGTAGCCGAAGGCAAATAACCTTCATAGCTACCAGTGCTACTGCTACCTGAAATATATCTATAGGTGTTAAGCTAATGTATGAACTGAAATAAGAAATAAATCAAATCAGAGAAAAGAAGTATTATTTATTATAATAATTGTAAATATTAACATTAGTGCAATTTGAAATGTTTAATTAACAAACAAACAAATGGCGGCAAAGCTAACCTGTGTCACGAATATGAATGTTTTTTTTTAAATCATAGACAAACTAACAAAGTCCCTATTCTAATGTCATTCGACATCAGAACGGCGTACGACACTTTACTTAAAATATACCGAGTCGACGTTTAATAGATACTAGAATTGACCCCCTGTTTGAATTGTGTTGGTTTTGGAAGATGTTCCAAATTTGAACAACATTACTTTATCAAAAGTTGAATCGTAATTTTAACTTTTCATTACAGCTACAGATAAGAAACAATATCATATTAAAATTGCATCTTGTAATGATGGTCATTGTCTACGGATTCTGAACGCATTATAGAGGATTTATGATATGTGTGTAGATAAAAACTATACCTAACTGGTGAGATGGGAGATAGAAGTTAAGTAAGCGAGTATGACCATGTTTAAGAGAAAAACGTGTAAATGGTGTAAGACTGTATATACATTTGAATTTATAATAACTACTACTAAAGTGGTAAATTGACGTATGGGATTTTGTTCAATTTAAAGGGAGAAATATGGAAAATGTATACTTAGGCTTCCTGTTTACAAATAAAAAAATATTACTCACGGCGATTTCGGAAAAACTACCTACGGTGGTTAAATGGGGCGAAGGAGTTTGTACGGGACTTGAATCATTCCGAAGTGAGAAATGTGGAAATTGGTATTTAGGCTATTGTTTACTAAAAATAAGAGTTTGGCAGTGGTAGAACGCCAAAATAAAAAAAATGTGGTTTCAAGATCATTATAAATGAAACAAAAGTTTTAAAAATTAGCTCTTAATAGGTAAAGATGTAAGGATCGCGGGAAAGCGGTGGATGCGAAAAGCACAAGACCGGTCTGAGTGGAGAGCCTTGGGGGAGGCCTATGTCCAGCAGTGGACGTCTTTCGGCTGACATGATGATGATGATGAGGGTTGAAAAGCTGGTGAAAGTTTGTATGTGAGTTTGATCTTTTTTGGGCCAGGTACATTATTATCTAGACTTTTACTTGTAAAAAAGTGCAAGTTGCAGTGTTTTTTAAATATTTGCCCCTCTAAAGTGAAATGTAAAGAGTTTAGGGGGCTTTAAGTTTGTGTTGGAGTAAGGTATTGTTAAATAACTAAAGGGAGAAATTAGGGATCTCAGACTAGGTACTGACTGAAACTTGTGTATGAAAATTCAGTAATTTTCATAGTTTTATACCTGCATCATATGAAAATGGGTATCAAGGCAAAATAAAGGAAATGCCCAGCTTTGGTGATTTTCGAAAATGTTCTCCTAAGCGGGTTATTAGTTTGTATTAAGATTCGGTAATTAGATGACTACCTAAATTATAAATCAAAAGTAATGGTAAAAAGAAGGCTAGTGAAGATATTGTGTATGACAATTTCGTTATCTTAAAGATTAGAACCATACATTACAACTTGTTTATGTAGACCGCTTACTTAGAAAAATACGATCTGGACTTTTCCGGAAAAAAATACCCTCTGAAGTTCGGACTCGCCGCAGACGAAGTTACGGGCGGAAAGCTAGTAAGCAATACAATTAACATAATTTTAAAGCATAGGTACCTTTTTAAAAAGACTGGTACATTTGAATTAATTAAATTCATTATGATGTAAAAAATATTCCAACTGAATTGAACTGAAACGAAACTACCTACAAATAATGTCAGTTTTCGTTAAAAAAATAATTTTCGAGAGCAGATTTTTCTGTCGACCGTACATTTATTCTTCAATATTCATCCTCTACTTATCAGGACGAAACTGCGAGGTGGGTTGACGTTCAGCTTTGTATTGCAATGTACATGATAATTTGTGAATACCTACACAACACAATGGTAACAATTCGATACAACTCAACGCAGATTGTAATTGCATTGTGTCTTGTGTCCTTCGTATGTTGACGATAAAAATATATTATTATTAATGTTACATTTCATGAACGTTCTTATTTTTAAGACCTAATGTTTCTTGGAAAGATTCCCTTCTTATTATTTATCCTATCGATCAGTATCACAAAGTAGTGAGTTTTTATTTTTAAATTAGCTTTCAAATTCTGCATTTTTAGTTTGTTTGATCCCCGGCTCAGGAAAGTAAGCTTTTCTAAAAAAATGTGAATGCAGTTATATACCTCAAAAAAACAAAAGCGTATTTCCTGTTAGTAAAATGAGCTTTCTCAGGGATTTGAGGTAAGTGATTGATGCCCCCGTGATGGCCCATTGATTGTTTCCACCCTGTATAGGTAATGCAAAATGTGTTTTATTTTATTACAGCGAAAATGTTTACCACATTACCACAAAACAAGTTTCGAATTATTATGTTGCCTTATTTGCTGCTGCCCGCGGAACTGTTTCTTTTTCAGGATAGAAGGTTTCCCTAGTGTAAGTAAATAAGACTAGTATGAGTAGTTCAATAAGCTTACTCCATTCCGAATTAAATCCAAATCTTCCAGCTGTTTCAAGGTGCAGGAGTATCAAACTACTAACAAAGTAGGCCTATGAGTTTGTTAAGTAAATAATTAAACTAATCAAGCACAAAACTGCTAGGTCTCCTAATTACACAGAATGAAACTTTGATGGTCAACTATACTGGTGAAGTGTTCGCTTTCCTGATTGTAGGTATTTATTATCGAGTTACATACAGTACCTATGTACATAAATAAATACCACGCTAGCTCTAGGCTTGTACTATGGGTACTAAACATACAGACATAATACATACCGTCACGCCCCAGAGTGGGTAGGCAAAGCTACAGAACTACAAACTACTCTAAAAACGGGTTGATAATTCTGTAACCACATTTTGCATAATCAGACTAAATGTTTACCAGTGTTTATTAGTGAAAGGTTGCCAGCCCATCGCCTAACAACACTACAAGCCTCCCTTAGTCTTCTCTTGCGACTTCCATGGGAAGACATCGGAGTGGTACTATTCTAAGCCGGCAACCACACCGAATAAGTTTTCATTTGTTGTGGAAATGTGATTCTGGCTAGCTCTTGGCCGGATTTTATCTTTAATTAGCTTGTTTGAAGAAAGGCCAAAATATTCGGCGGAAACGGAGAGTGTGACTGGTCCATTCATCAGATCAGCTCTAAGACATCATCATTTTGCATGCATTGTAATCAGGTTTGCATACGTGTATTAAATTACAGACACATTTTGATAACAGGACTACTCCAAATTTGATATATATTATTTGAACACACAACTACAAAAGTAACACAGACAAGTTTAAACAAATAATTTTAATAAAAAGAGCGTTGAGTGCGATATTTTCCACCGGCTAAGATAGGCTGAGTGGATGTGGATGTGAGTATTAATTTCATTATTAATTGAAATCGGTGATCGTAGAATGCGGTGGTGGCGGTGGCTGTAACTAGAGGAGGAGGTTACCGTACCTTCAGCAGCCTGCACGCGGCGGCGCTTGAGCGCGGCCAGCAGGTCGGTGTTGCTGCGGAAGGGACGCACGCCGCCCGCCACCAGCTTCTTGCCCTCCGTTGACGAGGGGGGCGCCTCAGTCGACGGCTCCGCTGCCTCACCCTCTTCCACGTACTCCTCATCCTCGTATGCCGCCTCCTCCTGCTGGACCAAAAATACCATTATTCACTCAGCGTCATGTGTCATAACCATAACATCGTCTCTATAATAGTTATTGCAATATTTTTGCAACCGTGTCAGTCATCAACGCATGTGTCAAGCAATTAAAATGAACAGCGACTCGTGTCAAAATTTGCCGTTTTGCAATCTTACATTATTTTATTTGACACCGGTGAAAAGTAATGATTTGTGACGTCATGCAAACAATTACCAATGGTTAATATGGGGTAGGTAAACCGGATTTAAGAGCCAGTAAATTAACCAGAACTCGTATTAAAAATCGTGTGGGTATAAAACATTCAATCCGCGCGAAAACAAGCCTGGCTGGCTTGAATACGTAATAACCACTAGACGTTGCAATGTATCGAATTCTTGTCGGTAGAAATTCCGTCGAGGAAAGGTAGTCCGTAGAGGTCGCCGGTGAAGGTGACCGCATCACCGGAGCAGACTCGCGGCCCACTCGCCTTGAGCCAGATGGACCCAATCAGAGTCATCTCAATTGCGCAATGCGGACACCAAATTCGATATCGTTTTGATTGATTCCGAAACAAAATAAGGACGAATAAGGTACCCCTTAACACGTGGCTTACATCTATCGCAGCCACGTCTCACGCAGTAGGTATTCGGGTTTGGAACTAGATCTAAGTTGTGCAACATAATAGCACGCGCCGCCGTGCAAACAGCCCAGAGCGGTTAAGACAATATTTAGTCAAGTTATAGGTCCCAGCCTAGGGGCCCTTACAGGTACCTACATACGCAAGATTAATACGCTTTCTAAACTCTAATTCATGTAAGTAGATAGTCGACATGCATGTAATTCAATTGAGCAAGAAACGTTACGTACAAATATCCATCCGTTAAATTGGCATCAAACACCATGCCAAATCGTCGCATTACTTATGTGTTACATAGCAAACACGTAATAATGTTCGATTACAAAACTAAGATGACTCACTCAAAGTGCACAGGATTGCAAGACACCCACCTACATTCTCCTTTTGTTTTCACTTTGCAAAGACTTAGAAATAAATTACATTACCTACTGCCGAATTTTATTCAAACATGAAGTTTTTAAGCTAATTACACGTGCAAGTACCTTGATACGCATAATGTAATTCTACGCTTTTGGCACTATATTTATATAACGGTACAATAAATGGCATCAACTGGTTGCTATGAATTCTACATAAGTATCTACAGTAACTATTTTCTGCAAACTGTGACGGAATCGACTTGAACTGCGTATAGTCTCCGTTGTTGTTAAAAGTGAGCCATATGCCAGTTAAAAAATTTGCATTTTATAAATTCCTCACTTGCCTAAGTTGCCAGCTGGGGCATGTCTGTCTTTGCTTCTTATGGTAGAATAAAGCAATGTTGAGTAAATGACATGGTCAAGAATTATTTTTTAGGGGATGAGAAACATTACCGGCCGGAGCACAATTTTTAAGAATGTTTTATTTTACATCTGATCTATTTACGCAGTTTAAAGCGTCGCCTCAAAAATGTGACAATCCTCTTCAAGGCTTAGGTTGGGTTAGGTTAGGTTAGGTTAGGTTGGGGGCACCCTGAACTAAGCTTCGGCAGGCATCAGGGTGCCTCACCAGCCGGCAGGAGGATATGCCAGGGTGGTTTTTAGTGGGTTGAGCCTCCTTGCCCCCTCTCATTCTGAGGGGGCATGACGGGGTGAGTGCCACATATCCCCTCACCACTCCCATGGTGGGGGGAATGCATAAAGCATTTTCCACCCTGTCAAAAAAAAAAAAAAAGGTTAGGTTAGGTTGGGTTAGGTTAGGTTGGGTCCGGTTCATCGTAAAAACGGTAAAACATAGAAGCGTCCAATTTGGCATGATTATAGTACAAACGCTGAAGAAAAACCACAAAAAACGGTCAAGTGTGAGTTGGGCTCGCGCTGATTCGATCCGAAATTGAATTCAATTCGGAATTATAGCGTAGTACTTTAAAATTTTGCGATTATGTAACTTGAGGTTTCAGAGTGTTCCCATTTTAAATATAATAATACAAGTGAATGGATTCGTAACATATCTTCGAGACGGATAATATAGGTTTCGGTTGTATCTGATGGATTTTGGTAATTTGAAACTGAACGATAAGCACGATGTTGATCTCATCGGTCCACTAGGACCTGATTGACGAGGTTGCTTAAGAGTATAGCAAGAGAGATGAGGCATTTACATTTTCGTTAATCTCATTATGATAATTACAAAATGCGAAGCAACAAAGAGGCAATGAAAGTGTGAAAGGCGTCGCCTTACACGGGGTAAAGGGAAATTACGGAAAATACGGTACCTATACGTTTTGAAAAAGTGCAAGTTTTGGATGCGTTACCTGTGGCGCGGCAGTTGTGGTGGTGGTGGTCTGCTTGCCCTTGGCCAGCAGGCCGCGCTTGAGCAGGCCCCGCTGGGGCGCCGCGCGGGCCTCGCCCTCGTCTTGCGCCTGCGCGCGCGCCGACGCTTCCAGCGCCACGCAAGCCACTAGAATAAACCTGGAAACCGCAAAATAATCAATTGGTAAATAGTAAGTGACTGTAATTGGGATACAACAAAAAAATAACTGCTTGCTATTACATTCCATTCGAAAGAATATATGTTTATAAGGATCTAATTTGAAGCATTTCACGATTAAAAGTGTTATTGTTATTTAAATTATATTTTTTCAAATAAAATTGGTGGAGCTATTTAGAAAACCGGGCCAGAGCATATCTGACCATGCTCAGTGTAGGGTTCCAAAGTCGTTACTTACTTCACAAAAACTATCTCAAAAAAAAACAAGTATGAACTGATTCTCTATTTAAAGTTATTTGGTGCTGTCTTAGGTGATTGTAGGAGCATAAACACTTTAGTCGCCTGTATCCCAGGAATTAATCAACTCTACTTAGTCGGGATAGTTTTTCTTTTAAATTCGTTATATGTTATATGGTCGTGTATTCGTTAATTTAGTATTTGCAATTTTGGCTGTAGGGTTGGGGGGGGACACTTGACTCTAACAAAAACTAGCACTTTAAAGCTATATATTTCATAAACGGATCCCTTAATCGAGTAGTTGTAGTCACAAACCTGCAATATTCTTTATTTCTTCCCTCTACGGGATAGACGAGGAAAAAAAATCCCCACGATACGTGTAGTTCCAGTTTTTATTTTACCACTTTGTTGGCGTGACTAATAATGTATAATCAAATCATACCAAAACCGGCCACTTATTTTTTCTTTCATATATTTTTCTATAGGACCAATAATCACATGATTTTTAACAAAAAAAATAACTCAATATCTAGTCATTAATAACATTTTACTGCCCACCAAGTATTTGTGTAGGTATATAGACCAAGACACGAAACATATTTTTATTAACAAAATTCACCGAAGTTTTTTTCCATACTTTCCATGCGGTGTCCTTTATAAAAAATATCAGGCATCCTGTTAAATATAATTGCGTATATTTATTTAAATTTTAATTTAAGGTTATATTTACTGGCAGCTCTAACTCGAATAACTCGGTGCTAGCTGGGTAAATAATAACGAATTCATGTACCGTAGTTATTAGACAGATATCTAGCTCCTACCTCATGCTAATATTCAAATCTAGCATAATGCTTGTAGTCTTCAAATGTCACGGACATCGGAGTCACGACATCCTATTTATGTCTTGTTAATATACACAAACGCAAGATATCTGTCTACCGGACCTCAGTACTATTGACTAATATTGATCCAAAAACTAGTGTTGGCTTGGGTTGTTTACTTTTTAACTACATATAAAACTCTTCCATGAGTCCGTGACTGACCTAGGAAGAAGTACTCTTCGGGTACCTAGGTACTGTATGGGTGACTAACAAATGTTTTTTTAACAGCCCCCAAGACTTTACAATTGGGCGCTGAAGTTTGTACGAAAGACGATCAGTTTTTAAGTTAAATAAGTACATAAAGATTGGTAGGTGCCTATTCTGTCGACTATAAATTACAAAAAAAATGTATCTGCGTTTTATGGCAATCTCCCATTGATTTAGTATATACAAGATACACAATCCCGCACAAAACTTTATTATAAACTGTCCCAAATGACATTGATAGCTGTATTCAGATACATGCTAACATCGCTATTTTTTACCTTAAACATTCATGCAAAAAAAAAACTCAATATACTAGCAGTCAAGTGTCAAATTTGCAAACTAATGTTTTAAAATATTTAAAACTCTTTAGTGAAATCGCCATTATCATACTATTTATGACAAAAGTGGACATCGAATGAATGGAGACGAATTTCTCTATTTATATTGTATTAGTTTTAACGAAATTACAAATTACAAAAAAAAACTTTTGAGATGTTTTATAAATGCTGTCATTGTATTACACAACTTAAGCTATATATATACAATAATAATAATGAATAAATTAATGTAAAGCAAGGTTTAAAAACCCGTCCCGTTGATTGTTTTTATTCAAATTTTAACGTTTAAGTATCCTTTGTCACCTGGAATGGTGAAATGATTCTAACGATACCACACACATATAAATTGGCTCAGGTGTTTAGAAGTTATGTTGGTATAATGAATTATACATACATACATAAATGAACCATTAAAACATTACACTTTACTCCAAACAAGACAATATCTTATCCTATCATAACCAACCTAGCCCAACCGGTTACGTATCATAATATGTATATAAAGTTCAAAATACATAATGGGTCATGGGCCAAGCAGCAGTGTTCGCATTGTTGTGTTCCGGTTAGGGGATAAGACAGCCGGTGAAATGACTAGCATAGAGGCATTCCATCTTAGTCCTCCGGGTTGGCAACGCATTTGCAGTCTTAGGATTGCGGTCTTGTGATTGCGAATGTCTATGGGTCACAGTTTCCACTTACCATCAGGTGGCCTGTGTGCTCGATTGCCTTCCTATGATATAAATATAAATAAATAAATCATAATGGTCATTATATATAATGTTTTTTTTTTGAAACCCTGAATTTTTCAAGATTGTTATACAACAAACCTAACCTAACCTAATGGGTTCTATACAATGGGCTTTTAAAAATACTGAAAAGTTTACTTATTATGACCATTATGTAATATGACCCATTATGTATTTTGAACTTTATATATTAAGATGCGATCCCAACCTAACGTAACCTAACCTAATTTCCTTGAAATAAGTTTAATTTATTATATAATTGTCTTTTAGACCTACATTTACTTAAGATACTTTCTTTTTTTGCAATGTAATGCAAACGGACGGTTAAATATCGATCGGTAATAGATTTAATCAACAGAATTCTATGACTATTATTGTGGTCTTCTTCCACACAACAGACGACTTATTTGCTTTGAATAGTTGATCACCCCTAATCTCGTGCTAATATTGCGACCCATTTTGCAAGTCGTAGAGGATTTCGTGGAATGCTTTAATTTAAAAAAACATCTTAGCCTAATTGTGCAAATTGTGGTTACAGAGTTATCAACAAGTTTTTGGAGTTGTTGGTAATTCTGTAGCTCTGCCTACCCCACGCTGGGAATGAAGGCGTGAAGGTATGTATGTACTCGTATGTAAAAATAAAAAATATTAAAATTTAAAAAGTAATAGCTGGGCGTTTTCACTAAAAAGTGTACCCAATTAAGGACTGAAATTAAGGAACTTTAACTTTGTCAGTTTTGTGACGAAAATTAGCCATACATTGACGGCCGCAATGTATGGCTAATTTTCGTCACAAAACTGACAAAGTTAAAGTTCCTTAATTTCAGTCCTTAATTGGGTACACTTTTTAGTGAAAACGCCCAGCTACTCCATAATATTTTTGTTCCTTGGTAAGTCATAATTTGTGTGCACAAAATAAATTCCTAAAAATCATGAAAACATTATAATTTTAGCTAGAAACTGTTTATAAATAAATAGAACTAACGTAAAATAAGACATTCCATCCTTTTTATTTGTTTTTTTGTTATTATTTTTGCAGTTTTTCACCACACATTTTGTCATGATTGACAACTGCCACTGTCTGTGGTCGGAACAAGACTAATAGCAAAACTACTGCCCAAGTCGATTCGGCAGTAGTTTTGACTTGCCATTTTTTCGTGTTGATTGTGTATCTAGTATATACTAAATCAATGCAATCTCCTCATAAGCGAGAACGTTTGTTCGAAAATCCGGATTTTTTTGAATTTATTAAAAGTTAGTTTAACATGAAAATACACCATTTGGTTTTTTTTTAATCGATCCCAAAGTTAATGAAATGTACAGCTAAAAAAGAAGAAAGAAGTAAAGTAAGAAAAATATTTTAAATATGATCGAATATACCGTTTTTGAGTTATTTCCGAATAACTTCGCTTTTCAACAAAAGGCCGTTAAGGGCCTTGAAGCTCTTTTGCTGGTGCACTTTTTTTAAATAGTATGTGTGTAATACCTAACGGCCTCGAAACCCTACATTGAGCTCGGTCAGACATAGTTTTGCCCGGTTTTTTATCAACTTTGACGTTTATCAAGTTTAAAATATTAGCGACTCTTGGTTTCAAATCGAAACTCAATAACTTTTAAACAGCACAGCCGATACGCTGTCAACCATCAGAACTGTAACCACGACATGGAAACCACTCTTAACACCGTTTATCAATTCCAACGATAAACGGGCAACCTACGACTAACAATCGGCCAACCGATTTACGCCTGTCTGTTGATCGTATTAGAACAGAGCCGTAATAACTTTAATAGATATCTGCATCCCTCTAGACCTGTCAGCCAGATTGTTGTTGTTGCCGCCCAGAAGACAGACAAACCGACAGACATAGACAACATAATAACATTACGTGTGATGTAACCGGGAGATCTTTTTCTGGATTTCCGTTTCTACAAAAGCCTTTTGAAAAATGGTCTATGGATAACTTCTAAGCCCCCTGAAGTATTTTTGCTCAAATATTTATGTTGTTCTTTCTACAGTTATATTAAATGTATTTTATTTTTACAGTAATATAATATGTTTTCATGCATAGATTTTTTACTCTTAAGTATTGTTTACCTACGAATTTTCTTTATATCACTGTTCATGTTTTATGCCCGGTTCCTATATTCAAGAAACGAATCGTTTTCCTTACGGTCAGTAGCGTTATGACATTTGCTACGTACAAAATGTGTCAAATTTTAACGAGACGTCACTATTCTACCAACGGTTTTGAATATAGGGACACACCATTACTGCCACGCTAATTAACCAACCGCCGAAACGCTGTCAACGTCAATCTGACACCGCTGCTTTTGACATAGGCTAACAAAACAGAATGTACAAAGCCTATCCCATGCTACCACACTGGGTGGTAGAAGCTAAAGGAGCAATAACATAATTAATTAAACCATTTCGTAAAAAAATTACAAATATAGAATAATATTTAATGTTACTAACAATTTATGGAACTCCTATGATCCTGAAATAAATTCATGAAATAAAAAAATACGTTATTAGGGTTAGGTTATGCAGTAGCTATAGCTACCTACTGATTTTTTACTACTACTAACGGAATTATTTATTTATTTCAAAATCTGATTGATAAACAACTAATACCCCAAAAAAATAGGTATATGTGAAATAATTACGCTATAGATGGCGAAATTATAGGCGCTCCGTCGTTGGATATCATATTCGCAAAACATGATATTCCGAAATTATCATAAAAGCAAAACATCATATTCGCAAAACATGACATTCGCAAATCATTATAGAAGCAAAACATCACATTAGGAAAACATAACTATTGGGTCCTTACCTATGAAATTGGCGTTTTTTTCACGTGTTTTATTTCGTACGGAATTTATTTATTTCAATTTTAACTTACAAAATATTTTTAAATTTAATTAATACACTATGCAACAAAGGTTTTAGATACAAATAATATGGTTCAATTTCTTACTTAATGTTTAAAATTAAAGTGTGAACTTAACTCTTTTTAAGTGCTGCTAGTTCAAGTGTTTCAATTACGCAGAGTTTTATGAAGCGAACTATTTTTAAGTAACTAAGATATGTATAATATAGCTTAGATGGGTCCAATATTCCTAACAGAATTTTGCTTGGTTTGCATTTGACGTTACTAAATAATCCGCAAAATTAAATGTATGAAAACCAACGTTTTCATAAAATTCTCCATATAAAACGCCAATTTCATAGGTAAGGACCTAATATTATTAAGACATGAATTAGACAGTGTCGACGGAGCTCCGCTATTGCGGAGCTCCTATTTCTGGGTGGTTTCAAAACTAACATAACCTAAACCTACCTACGATTTTATAACAAAAACCGACTATTTGTAAATATGATGTTTTGCGAGTATGATGTTATGCGAATATGATGTTTTGCAAGAATGATCTTTTGCGAATGTGATATTCACATATGAAAGATTTTTTTTAAATTTGTTGGTTGAATAATATTAATGCATAAAAAACATTAGTCGAATGTTCGTAATTAATAATAAACAATGAAACGCAAAAACTTATGAAGCAGAATAATATTTCGGCATAAACGTTTAAAACAATATAAGCATGAAAATAAGGCAACAAGAAGTTCCCGGCTTATATAAAAAAAAACCTAACAACCTAACCTACCCGAGTCGCGAGGGGCAGAGGCCCCGACCCATGTTGCTCGCTCGCTTCGCTCGCTCCCATTATGCTATGCTACACAACACGACATTTTATGCAATATGACCATTATACTAAACGAAATTGCTCGTAATGAAATTCGGTCTTATCAACTAGGTACTTAAAAACTTACTTTTTAAAAATCTATCAAACATCATTCGGAAATTTACCAGTTTTCTGTGATGTCAACATTCAACATTTGTCGAGAAATATATATACTACGGCAGTTAAGGAGTGGTCCGGAAAAAAGTAGCAGCACATAATATGGAATTTATTTTTATTTTGTGCTAATTTCTAAGCAGTGCATTTGTAATAGTAATCTGTAGATACTATTAACACGTTGATGGACAGTACTACAGTAGTATATATTGTGCATCAGTACGTGCATAGACGTCTTACGTCGTACGGCGTACTGTAGCATCACAATACCCTTACCATTACACGCTGTGAGACTACATCTTTATGGTGGTTGAAAAAATGCACGTCGAGAGGCGTACTGTCATATAATTTTTTCGAAGGTCTACGCCTATAGGCGTTCTGTCCGTCAACGTGTTAAATAAAATAAACAATAAGAATGGTAAAAATTAAAGAGGGATTTCAAGTTTTCGCCTTTTACATTAAATCTCACCTAAAACTTTTTGAACAGTGTCTTTTGAGAGAATTTATGAGGTGTTTGTCATAAACATAATTTTTTTCTTTAAGTTTGATGGGCTAGTTAATACCTTATTAAATTGTCTTTAGACCATTAGTTAATATTTTTGATTTGACTTTAGTTTGAGGTAGTTACATGGATTTTCAAAAATTGTGTATTTGCCATTTTTACAGAAATTTGTCGCCCATAGAAAAACCCCTGTCAGAGGTTAGATTGGAGAAACTTCCTTACTACCCAACGTGAAATCTAGTTTATTGGTATAACTTATTCGTATAATACTATTCTTAAAAGCATAAAACAAGTTCTGAAAATGGAAATTCAATTTTGTGGTATTGTAGAAAACGGCAAGCGAAGATTGTCAAATTGTGTTGTACAAAAAGTTATAAAGTACATTGCAATAAATATTAAGAAAACTCAAGGAATCTTACACATTTCAATATTATATTATTTTTTTATTTTTTTTTATTATATTTTTTTTTTTTTATTGTATTTTTATTTGATAGTAAGATATTATTATTATTATTATATCTACACATTACTAAAAAGAATAAACTGCTTCATAATAATTAAACAATAAAAATAAAAATCTGATAATTCCTTGCTACTTTTTTGATGAACCACTCCTTACTAAAGATATACCATTTCACCTAACGATGTTAAATTTTATCAATGTAATCGACTGTTAGTTCATTCATTTTGAGAGCTGTAAACGCTCTAATCGTCTGTTAAGTGGTTTACATCGTTTGGTGAAATTGGTTGGACCAACTTGGACGTTAGTATGTCTTACCGTTTTTACGTTTTTTGCACTTCCGCCTTTAAGACGACCTTGCTGGTAGTTAATCCCAAAACAGAGCCAACTTGTATCCAACCTAAAAATTGCCTAGAACGATGGAGGGAGGCGAGTAACTTGGCGAAAGGTCAACCTGTCGGTATAGATAGTTGAATAACTCCCAGACTCAAACCTCAGGGTCGGGTCAGGCGGACAGCTGTTCCGCGTCCGCTTCCGACTGCGACGCCACTCCTTCCCTTACACTTTCTCTATCTTGTACCTACATGTAGGTACCCGCTCAATTAAAGAACCATCACGCGCGAGTTGCGACGCAGTCGAAACTGCTGAAATGCTCATGCGAGATCACGACTCCTCTGTTATTTGACCAACCACGGTTTAATTTTATTACATTCTTCACTGTGGCATCAAGAGTTGAATCATTCGTTAAGATACTCTTTTAATGTAATCACGAATGGTACGACAACGTTTAGATACGATAAAAAATATAAAATTACAGCTTTCCTATCACGTCGGAAAGTAACTTAGCTTTCTATTGGCACGTACGTGTAAACACACACCTTTATTCGACAGTGCGAATGCGTAGCAAGTCTAACCTCAAACCAATTCAAGGTCAGTCGAACAACACCCAGACCCAGAAGTGGTAAGACCGACCTCGCGGCGGCCGGCGCAGGCGGTGCGCTAGCACCCGTTGCGCCGCCTGCGCCGCGCACCGTTACGCTCTCACGTCAACTAGAAGGAAGTCGAAACAACCTTGCGGACATTGCGGTCAAAACAATCCTTGATTTATTTTCAATGAAAACCCGCCTGAGAACCGAAAAAACCCGGATCGAGTTTGGACGAAATTCACCCACGTTTTCTAATTACCTACTCATTCACACATACAATGAAGGTAGTACCTACCTAATGTCGTGATGTAACTGTTGAGCAACTATCAAATATTGTAAAAAATAACAATCGAATATGATTGTAATGATAAGCAGTTTCGAGATGTCTGATGTTCGCAACACAAGGTTTCAATTGAATTTTTGCATTACGCAAGCCGTAAGTTTGGTGCAAAACAACTATGAAATACCTATCGAAAGCTCAATTAGTTCCTTAATCTTAAAGGCAAATGTCAATCGTCTCGTTGTGTAATTGTGTTTTGTTTCCAAATGTGTGTGTGAAGCGACTGCAGGTAATGCCGACGTTGGGTAAGCGGGGTCTAAGCGCATCTCAGCCGCGCCTTTGTTCCGCGCAGCGAACGATGCACTACCGCGCTGCACTATGACCCACGCCTCTTGACGCGGGTTGCGTTGCGTCGTCAATAATAAACCTCCGCTCAGATTCGTTCGGTTTTAAATAAAAATACTTGTGTGTCAGTACTCCGCAAATTAATCTTACCACTCAGTAGTCAGTTAGCTTAGAGAGTAGAAACCTGCCTATCAGTCTACAAGCAATCCCAGATTCCATCAGTATTTAGCAGTAAATTAAATACTGTACTTTGTGTAAATTAATTCCATACGCAAAACATTAAATTATTGAACGAACTACTGTAAAGAGTTTATAAAGTTCAGTTTTTCTTTGTTGAGTTTACGATGTCATAATTATATATCTTATTTGATAGTTCACAGCGGACTGTACTCAACCATGAGAGAGTTATTTCATCCTACATAACATTATTGCCTAACCTAATCGTAGGTCGTGAACTGAACTTTCGACATGTGACAGACTCATTTAAACAACCGGTTCTTGATTCGGTCAATTAATTGGAAAATTAATTAGATAGTAATAGCAGGTCAGTCACGATCCACAGATACGAGTATGTGCAGCGCACAGGCTGAGTTTAATAGCTAAATAAATAATATGTAAATGTTAATTGTAATTATTTAAGTACCTATACCTACATATCAAGTTTCGATTCCTACGCTTACGACACCATGCCCATACAAGTAGGTACCTACGAATATAACGATCCCAACAAAAACAATTATCTATGTGCAAAAATTCGTAAACGGTTTTGCTAATAGAAGAAGTGAGACCAAGTTCTTTCGTCATGCACACCTTGCATGCATTTTGCCACATAAGTAGGTAGGTATATGTTTTTCTATTTAAATTAATTGGCTTAATAATAAATTACCATTAAGGAAGTGGTGCATGAGCACTATTTATACAAGGAATGTAGCAGGCGCGCAAATACCCACACCCGGCAAGAGAAAATAAATAGGCACATAGAATAAAATAAAATAATTATTTCAGATTTATTTTGGATTTGTTCCTATATACCTACACACAATTATGTACCCAGCTGGACACCAAATTTCAACCCTCTGAGTCTTCTGGAAGTATGTAGGTTAGGTTTTTGATGAGTGAGTGAGTCGGTCAGTAAGTCAGTGATTTAAACAATACGGTTTTTAGACTTTAATAAGTCATTAATCGTTTGAGATGTATTTATGAAATTTGGGATTCTAATTAATCACGTTAAATTATGATGTCAAAAGTGGCCCGAAATTATTCGTGTCATATCATATCCCACGGTCGGTGTGTCGCTTATTTGCTTTGCGAACCCGGCTGCCAACACCCTGAACTATTAAAAACAGACACATCAATGTGAAAATTGTGGAAAAGCAATGAAAAAATGGCCCTGCTTTAAAGTGACGGGCGTTACGGTAGGTAACGCACATGGTACATGGTCCTAAATCCTTTCTACCCATATTTGCCCCTGATCCTAAAACGAACAACTAAAATAATTCTGGGTATATACCTACAATGCTGATCATTTTCGAAGCATATAAGAAACTAATTAAAAACATAGTTCTGGGTATAGATGGGCTAAAAGGTATACAGCGATAACAGCTGCACGCCAAAATGCCGGATCGCCTACGAAACATCGGTATCTAATAGTTATTTATATTCAACCTCATTCATTAATAAAGAGATAAAGTCGTATCTGCTTTAGCTCTTCAATTTAGAAACTGCCTTTTGGCTTAACAGGGCACTGCACCTCCGATGCCGACAAACGCAGTACTTTTTAGGGTTCCGTATAGCTAACAAGGAACCCTTATAGTTTCGCCATGTCCGTCTGTGCGGCCCCCCGTCCGTGCTCAGAGAATTTTGGTACCTCAAAGCTGTCATTTTGCACGTTTAAACATTTTTCCTACTCCTGTACTTTTATCTGTCATTTATATAGTCACGAACACTAATATAAGAATATAGATAATATGTCCGCAGAACATTCCGTAAAAAAGTCTATCTAGTCTATTCCCCTTAACAGCACTTGTGCTTTTTTGAGCCAAAACGATATGCCTAGCTGCCAAAGCTTACACCTAGGTTAATTTGACCAATCAAAATACTTCACCAAATTAAACCACCAATTACAATACACATTGACTGTCAATCGGAACGTTAGGTTCTTTTTGGTATGTAAACTCTTTTACTAATTTAACACTTTAAAAAAAACATTTTATTTGGTATCAACCAACCAGAACGCAGCTATATTAAAATCGACCAATCAGGTAAAAGAATACATTTCTCAAATCATTAGGTATTTTTTAGTCCCTATTTCACAAGTTAAATCGAATGTGCAATTTTTTTTTAAATATGAAACCTGGCAAGTGCACATCAATTTAAAAACAAAGTTAACCATAGACACATATTTTGTTGTTTTCGAATGTTTCTCGCTCGTTTGTTGTTCTGTGCTTCGTTCGTTCGTATTCTAACCTAGGTATATTAATTTAATTTTGCATTTTATTTGAAACCTAGTCGTAGAAAAAGTATTGTATGCAACGGTGTATAACTAAGTCAAAAAAAACTCGTGGCGTCTTGCTTTACGATGTTCGCCTCGATGTGATCGTTACCACACCACTCGTCTTTTTTGACCTCTCTTATACAACTGTTGCATAAACTACTATTTATTCACACCAGTAAAGTGGTACAATAAAATATTGAATAAAAATCTTACTCCCCAAGTTATTAACGGAACCCTACACTACGCGTGGCCCGCGGTCGTTGCGAGGTAACCTAGGGCCTTAAACTATTGTGTATAATCAAGAATTTTAACACGTTACCTACTTCAACCAGATGCAAAATGCGGAAAGATTAAAATCCCGTTTGAAATTATCCACTTTGCCTATCTGGTTAGATCGGTGCACTGAATGTGTTTAATTTAAAATAATAATTTAGAGTTGACGATGTCATAAATTTATCTTACATAACTACGCAACTAATCTATATGGTAATAATCGTTATATCTTATTTTACCGAAATACGATCATGAAATCACAGTTCAAAATAATATTTACATTGGTTGTTGCATTTATTCTCTTTGCAACATTAAATCTGGTTTGGAAAAGCTTGGCACAGAGAGGTCACGCCTACACCCGGGGACCAACATTCTAGAAGGACGAAGTCACGACCCATCACATCACTCATTATAAAGCTAAATATTAATTATATTCATTTAGCCCTGCCAACTTGTAACAGATACTTACCTATCGTATTCATGTAGTTTTTCATAATTTTGTATGATATTTATGAATAAGTAGCATTGATCATATTAGAGTGAAAGTAACACAAGGTAGTTTTTAACAGTCGAGTGACGGCCGGTCTGTAACGTCGGTATGCATGCGTGATATTAGGTAGGTACTCGCATTCACCGCGTTGGCGATAGGCACATAGTTCTTGATGTAAATTGTTTGTAACTAGTTAGCTACCGGTTCTAAGTTCCCGCCCTGTGCCACTATATTCTAACGTTACGGCTCTTACTATTTACGAACCAATACATAATTTAATTATATTAGGTACTTACTTTAATTCAGATAAGTAAAAACTTTACATAGTTACTTAATAGAGGCAGGTAGGTACCAGATTAAATAGTCACATCACACACAAAAGTTTGGGTCTCACTTCAATGAGGTAGATACGTATTCATAAAAGATTGAACACCTATGGTGTCATATTGTAAAAAAAATACAATGATAGTACAAATAATTTCACGTTGACTGTCATCTCTAAAAATAATGGCGACTAAAGTATATAAGCTCAAAGATTCTTCTGTATACAAAAGTTCATAAACGTGCATACAGTATCGCATAAAAGTACAATCGCATAGCATTATATCCTTCACAGTAAAATGGAAAGGCGAAACTTTGGAAAGCATATTACAAACATGTTTAATTTATTCCGAGAATTAAAAAAAAAACTATAAGTAATTTATGACGAAAATTTGAGTAAAGATTTACTTACAGGGGTATGATCCTCATGGTTCTAATGTGTTGAGTCGCGGGTTTCGCAAGAGGCTATGAAATCGCTGCTTTTCCGCGGAGCGGCTCGGAGTAGGTCCGCGGTGGACGGAGGCCGCTCTCGTTCTGCCGCACCCGCCGCGGAGCCCCGGCAAGAGCACTCGCGGATCGCGGACCCGCGCCCCGGCCTGACGCACTAGCCTGATTTACGAATACACCTACTCGGTATGCTGCATGCGTGCCGGCGACATGCTAGACAGACACTCCGCGTAGCGGTGTACGACGGCATTTAGGAATTAAACTAAACCTTGTTATTGCAAACGATGAGGAATTATTAAAGACGAATAATAAAATAACTCTTTGAGGTACGGAACAACATACTTACTAGTTTATTTTTTCCGTTATTTTTGGAGACTCTTTTCTGCTCGACACGGTGTATTATATTTTCTAAATTTCAATGTTGTATTCAAATGTAGGTAGGATTTTTTAAAACTAAATGAGGCGTTAACCGTATAGATCCTAACTCAAGATGATTTGGTCCTGCAAATTATTTATAAGCGGTTTCGTGCGTCATATCGTACATCCTCATTGTTTTTACAGATTGCTTTGAATACTTGGGTTCGGTTTAAAGCCAAGTGGACATGACCTTCAGTAATGAAGAACAGAATACTTAGTAAGTGCGGCTTTAAAGAAGATGAGCAATGCAACTTTTAACTAATATCACGTTTAAATTAGGGTTAATTAAACTATCAAAATATTATTTAGGCCTACAAATCATACCTGACGTTCTATGTTGCTCACCGGGTCTCTATTCCACTGCGTGGTACCCCTATAGCAATCACATTGTTTGCGACTCGTCCACCCTTACCGTCAAGAAAATAAGAGATTTAACAGCTCTAAAATACGGTAATAATTGGGGAAAAGACAATGTAAAACAGAGGCCCTGATTTACTACGGCAGTTACTAAACATATACTCGTGCCCGTTGCAAGCGACTCCATCCATGGACAAAAATAAATTATACTTAGCCTTAGTATCAATTTCACCTAACGATGTTTTTGATCACTGGTAATCGACTGTTAGTTCATACATTTTGACAGCTGTTAACGCTCTAATCGTCTGTTAAGCGGTTAACATCGTTTGGTGAAATTGGTATTAAGTAAGTATGTTACTCAGTGAAAATATATCATTCTACTAGTGAATCAATTTTTAAAATTAACAAGAATACAAAACTTTTACTCTTACAATATTAGTCTAAATAACAGCATAGAACTTTAAAAATCTCAAAACAGTACCATGAAACAGCTAAATGTCTCATTAAGGTTCCGTAGTCAAACTAGGAACCCTCATAGTTGCGCCATGTCCGTCCACAGCTAAGCTCAGAGACTCTTTGTTCTAGAAAGCTGTAATTTGGCATGAATATACATATTAGTCACGCCGACAAAGCATGGTAAAATAATGAATTATGAAAAAATAGTAGACTGTTCAACAAGGGACTAAAACAAGCCATAGTGACACGAGCTGTTTAGCCACGCGAGCGAAAGTGGCTATAGTTCAAGTGTCTTAGGTTTGTTTAGTCTCGCGTTAAACACTCTACTTTTCACTTTGAATGAGGAAAAAAAACGACGTTCTTTACAAAATTACAATATTTTACAAATATGTAACAAAGTTTCTGCCAAATTTGTTTCGCGGTTGTTAGTTTTTTGTAATGTGACACTTTAAATGCTTGCATATTTAGTCAACAAATACAAAGTTGAAAACTATTTGGACCAAGCCTAATAAAATAAATATCTTTAATATATTTAAATAGATTACAATAAAGTCAATTTTCTAATTTAATTTCAAGTCATAAAAACAAGAGAAATTCTACTTTATCTTCTTTACAATTGATATTTTATTGCAATGACTGTATTATGTACATTTTTTGTACGCGGGGACTCAGGAGGTTAAATTAAATCCCCGTTGTCAAGCAAGAACTACAGTTACGATAATTCCAAATAAATTCAATCATTCTTATTCGTAATCATTACTGAATGTCTTTGTCTTTACCTTTTAATAGTGTTTTACGAAATTAAAATTTTTATTTTATTATTTTTGCACAGCAGTCATTTCATGAGGTTATTTCCACGGCCTAAAAATGGTCCACACACAATCACTGAAAAGGCCATAATCCTCCATTGACAAAAACAGTGATTGATTTTTTAGCGGTTCCAGAGTAAATTAAAAAAATATACTCTAATCCTAAAAATATAATATAACGTAGGTACGTTACGAGTAGAAGAGTAACGCAAAAAAAATATATCTCATGGTCTTAAAAATTTTCTTTAGTCTCTGAACATCGGGCTCCTTATTAATCTCTGGGGACTAAAGTATATTTTTTTATTTACTTTGGAAATCCCTAAACCACCAATCACGGTTTCTGTAAATGGAGGATTATCGCCATTTTCAGTAATTTTTAGGGCGTGAAAATAACCCAATAGTGATTAATGATTAAGAATATGACTCTATTTAATTATATTAAGGATTAACTCATTTTATTATGCATGGTCCAATTAGTTTTAAAATAGTATTCAAGTTTGAACCTGTTGGCTAAATATCCAAGCATTTAAAGCGTCACTTTACAAAAAAAGTTATAAAAGATAAGAAAAAACTACGGTTTTTTTTGTAAGAAACTTTGATTGCTGGTATTGATTATCAATACTGTAATTTTGTATAGATTCTATACAAAATTACAGTATTGACCACACCACAATTCTATACTATAGAACGTGTGGTTGCCGGGTTAGGATAGTGCTACTCCATAACTTCCCGTGGATTTCGTAATAGGCGAATACGGCCGAACCCTATATTCAAACCGAGGATAGATAAGGCTTACTTCGGGTTAAAATTTGACATTTGCCCATACAAAATGTGTCAAATTTTAATCCGAAGTAAGCCTATCTGTCCGCGGATTGAATATAGGGTTTGGCCGTTAGACGATGGGCTTGCCACCTGTCAATACGCTTGCAGCCCTAACCATCAGTTTTTTATAATGTTTATTTTTTGTATCGGTATTGTTATTTTACCTTTATATTTGAATATGTAAAAAACCTAATTTACAGAAAATTAAATAAATATCTAAATAATAATAATAATAATCGCAGGGCAGCTAGTGGCGAGCTGTTGGTGAGTGGCGACACCACGGACCTGAATGCTCCCGAGGGTAGGTCCTGTTCCTCACCTCACGCTTGCCTTCACCGGCTGGCTGGAGTGAATAATGACGAGGAACAGACCCTCACCTCTGGCTTGCCTTTATTGGCCGGTCAGAGTGGAGTCGCAAGAGCTATATGCTCGAAGGGTGGATGTGTTGCATAAGTGGTGAGTAAGTATATAGGTGTACGCGGTATCGCTCACGACTGGTTTACGTCATACCATACCTCTCGAGCCGAACACAGTGTGTCCAGGTAGAGCAGTACGACTACTCTACAGGTGAAATTAGAAATTTTAGATTTGAGAAAGTAGGAGTACTCAAATCTATAACTCAAGGTAGTGTTTTAGCTGGTATCCTATTTTTAATATACATAAATGACTTGCCTAAAATAGTAGATTATCCTTGCACCTTGTTTGTTGACGATATATTTCTATAGTTATGCCCTGCCAAAGCGAAGCATACCTTAAAACCCTATTGGATGCTACCTCGAAAATAACTCTATAAAAACCAAACTCATGCAATTTAAGCCGTATCAAAAGCGACCAATAAATATTACCTAATGCTTCCAAAACTTCAAACTTGAGTCTATAAATAGGTACTGGGTATAACAATTGACTCCGCCTTAAACTGGAAAGATCACATTCATAAAATAAGAGCAAAGCTGAGCAGACTCCTAAGTATATGCGCTGAACAAACTGAAGAAAAGTTCCTATTTAAAAGCTACTTGCGCCTATTATGAATACGCTCATGCCTTTCGTCAGTACGTGATAGTGCAGCGGGGAAGTTGCTCTGACTGTCCATCTATTCCGGTTGCAGAAACGATGTGTCAGGATCCTGGTTAATATTGATAAAATGGACCTTATTTTAAAGAACAAATAATTCTCATTGTACATTTCAGAGGTGTTTATTTTTGTAAAAAAGAACATGTACCTATCTTTTTCCGCAATATACCCGTCGGCCGTCGCCAATATGTCCGCCCACGGCAGAGATTAGCAAAACCGGTCTCAACAATGCAAATGGTAGGGGAGACCGGGGACAATTGAAACGATTTGACTTTGACTGCCTGTTGCCGTTTTATTTTTAAAGTTAGAAAGATGTTTGCCATAATTATTTCAAGGTTAGTTATCTGGTTCCTAAATAAAGTATATTTGGTAAGTCTATCATTAATAGTTATTTTACAATAATGTAATAAAGAGAATGGGGGAATGTGGTTCAATTGACCTCACACCGTTGTTAATTGAAACACTATGTAAGGTCAATTGAAACACCGTAATATCTTTGACACAATGAAAGTAATGTTATCAGTCCTACTCGTTTTCATCGCTATATTGGTATATAATACGACCATCAAAAGTTCACAAGCATAACATAAACATATCGTCATTTATAAGCATCAGAAAATCTCGATCATCAAACGCAGATAAAAAAAATTATATGACTTGTAGCTTTCTTTGTTGCTGGCTACCTTATACATAAAGCTTAATAGAAAATAGTTTGAATGTTATAATAAGCTATAATGATATGGAATTGTGTTAAAAATACATAATTATACTACATACAAAAATGCTTGTTTCAATCATAACAGTGTTTCAATCATAACTTAATGAATGGATAAACTTGAAACGTCGGGATTTTAAATAATATACACAATATAATCGGTTAAGATCGTTTTATTATAAAACAAAAACAGTTACAATAAAAATAATACCACGGCTACTTATATGCCGAATTAAAATAAAATCAAAAACGTAATTCCTCTTGCATGTAGTTGTAACACATCAGCTGTATAGACTGTTCGACATTCTATATTTGAAATTTGACATAAATTCCATTCTAGTTTTGTACACAACTTCATGCAAGAGGAGCGTTACTTAAGTTTTTCACCTATTCGTCAGAATGATAGTAAGTAGTAGGTACACATACCGGACTAATACCAAAAGTGGCACCTATATCTATACTTCTATAATATTAATATGAATAAAGTAACTCTGTCTAGTGGTTTATTTATCCAAATCACGGGCAAAAGTTAGTGTAGGTATAATAATTATTGACCATGAAAGAAATCATTATAAAAAAGAAGCCATTTGCGCAAATTCATTTTCACATTTATTAAATAAAAACATGCGTCAAATACAGAACCACCTCATATTTAAAGGCGACTATATTTGGGGACGATTAAAACGCCAGGACGAATGAAACGTTTCAATCGTCCACACGCAAGTTGTTCCTACCATCCCCAAATCACAGTTTTTAATTCAAGGTCAAATATTAAACGCAAAAACAACTCGAACACTGATAATTGGCAATAATAAACATTCGTTAATTTATCACAATCACGCTAAAATAGTTAAATCAGTTAAAATACAAGAACAAACAAAGTTATTAACAAATATACAAGATGAGAAATACTTACTTTTGACCGCGAAAAAATTAAATCGCTCCGTGACACCGCTGCGTTGCTCGGTCGCTCGCGCTCTACTGACCATAGATTAAGATATGGCCGGCGGAGTCCTGAGTGTTGCGTCATACTCGTAGGTATTATAGTTTTTGAGAAATTTGACTTGTTTCAGTCATGACGTGTTTCAATTGTCCCCGGTCTCCCCTACACTAGACCCATTTGCAATGTCAATAAAAATATATAACCAGATTCCTAATAAAAAAAAAGCACCCGAAACCGACGTACTCGTACGTGCATGAAGAGATTGATGAATGTAGAAGAAGCGAAAGTTGTATGTTTAGATCGGTGCACCTGGCGTTCCATAGTCTCTGCCTATCCCATTGGGAGACAGGTGTGAGGTTATGTATGGTATTCTCAATATATTAAAAATTAGGCATATGTAAGTTTAATGACTAAAAATCTAAAATACAAAAACTAAATTTTCATTTTGATTTTAATTCCGGGAATCGCTGACGACGCGCGTCCTTGGCTCGTGGGCGTCGAGCAGCGATTCCAACACACCACCGCGCAACTACCGTGTGCTTACTTACTACATGCCTCAGCGCTGCAAGCACTTAGTGACCCATGCAGCAAGAATTGTGAGTAGTGTGGCAAACGTTAAGTGAATGGATATAAATGAGTTATTGGCTTGTGCCATTTGTGTTTAGGAATAGTGTTGTTAGAAAAGTGTCTGAGTGCGCTGTAAGTATTGCCGCGTTTTCGTTGGTAAAATGATTACTTCGGGTTAAAATTTGACATTTGCCCATACAAAATGTGTCAAATTTTAATCCGAAGTAAGCCTATCTGTCCGCGGATTGAATATAGGGTTTGGCCGTTAGACGATGGGCTTGCCACCTGTCAATACGCTTGCAGCCCTAACCATCAGTTTTTTATAATGTTTATTTTTTGTATCGGTATTGTTATTTTACCTTTATATTTGAATATGTAAAAACCTAATTTACAGAAAATTAAATAAATATCTAAATAATAATAATAATAATCGCAGGGCAGCTAGTGGCGAGCTGTTGGTGAGTGGCGACACCACGGACCTGAATGCTCCCGAGGGTAGGTCCTGTTCCTCACCTCACGCTTGCCTTCACCGGCTGGCTGGAGTGAATAATGACGAGGAACAGACCCTCACCTCTGGCTTGCCTTTATTGGCCGGTCAGAGTGGAGTCGCAAGAGCTATATGCTCGAAGGGTGGATGTGTTGCATAAGTGGTGAGGCACCTTATGGTCGTTTAAAGTCCAGAAGTCCCTCTCCACCCTTAGCCCCTCTGGAACTGTTACCTCTCTGCTGCTGTATATATGCGGCTATTTCGGGAGGCCCATTCCATTGAGTTGGCGAGTCACCGCCTGCCATTTCAACCAAAGTAATTAGCATTGGCCAGGTAGGCGCCGTAGTTTCATCAATAGCCTAGTTAACCAATCCATATCTGTTCATTCATAGAGCCTATTTTGAATACTAACTTCCATCCTTCTTAAATAGTCCTACACTAACCGCAACAAATGCAGGGTTAATTTCTTGATTAAGCCGTATCATTAGATGATCCAACAACTATTTTATCGAGTGGGAAAGCAGTGTCCTGGAAGCAAACCATTAATAGATAACATGTTTAAATATTTAGATCTGTTATTTCTTTCGTAACAGTTTTCATTTGATCTAGGCAGTATGTTTATATTTATATCACCGGTTATAATTATGTTTTTATTTTTGTCTATGGTCCCTAAATGTGTATTGAGCGTATCTATAAACATGTCAGCGTTAGGGTTTGACGGTGAGGGGTAGATTTCGAGAATAGTATGGTTTTAGCTTCGATTTGGAGGCATGATGCTCCATTAAGTATTATTTCCTTAGCATTAGATTCAATAGAATTTTTGACGTACAAGTATATAACTACGCCATCATTTTGGTTAGTGTGCTGGATGGTTGCAAAAGAATTGTAAGAATTTAAGGTGGGAATCTGTTTGTCATTATTGAGTCTACGTTCGGTTAGAACTATTAAGTCAACTTGAAAGTTCAGGCTTGTTACATCTAGATCGTCTATTTTGCATATAGCTGTAAGATCCTGATCCGTGACTTGTGCATGTTTAGATAATTCGTCAATATTACATTGAATAGCTCGGCCTATTTCAGTGTTGTCTATTTCATTTACATTTTCCATTTGACTACCCATAATCTGATGTTTTTTTTTTTTGCTCCCGCGGCGACTTGAACAGCTACTACCGCAGGGATATTATGGCGTTTCCACGTGAAGTGATTTCGCCAGTGTCAAGGTTTATATGAGTATAAATCAATATAGCAATAAAACACAATCCAATCTTCTCCAGGAAGATTGGGGGCAACGTTGTACGGTGATTTGTAGGTCAGAGGTCAAGATAGTTTTAACCTCTGCACCACTGCGAGTCCACTTGAAACGAGAAGAAAGATGCCAGATACACGAAATAAGTCCAAGTCTTCAATCACTGTGCGACACAAAGGCATAAAAAGTACAAATCACTATCAGAAAAGAACTTTGAACACCTAATTACCCAAAACCAATTACACGTCCGCCATCTTTTAACGTTGCAAATGGCCCCCCTAATCTGATGTTATTAATGCATAAGTGGGATATGTTGGTATTGACAGTAATATATTTGTCACAATTAAATAAATAAATAAATAAATAAATAAATATCATGGGACAATGTCACACCAATTGACCTAGTCCCAATTTAAGCTCTAGGCTTGTATTATGGGTACTAGACAACGATATAAATACTTATATAGAGAAATATATACTTAAATACATAGTAAACATCCATGACTCAGGAACAAATATTCGCGCTCATCACACAAATATCTGCCCTTACCGGGATTTGAACCCAGGACCGCTAGCTTCGTAGGCAGGGTCACTACCAACTAGGCAATTATTTCCATAAAGGTCTTGTCAGTCTTTCTAATTGTACGAGTATAGTGTGATAAGTAAAATATATGCCCGTGAGTATGTTTACCAGTGGGTGTGATTGTGTTATTGTGTCGGTGGGTTATAAAAGGGTATGTGTGTGTGAGTTGGATATTGACGGGGTTGCGTGAGTGCGTGTGTTTTTTTAGTTACATATAAATATGTACTATTAGTACTATTAGCAATGCATATAAATAATGATACACAGGTAAATGGTATTGCCAGTCGATATTCACTAATATTAGTCAGAGTTGCTGTAGTTGATGTACCTGTGCCTCGTTGTTTATTGTAATAATTGACGAGGTTTCGTCCTTCCGTACGTAGACTTTTCCGTAGGCCGTCCAGCAGAATTTGTATGCCTGTATCCAGGCAAGCTCTCGGTTGAGAAAGTGTAAGCGTGCTGTTAGTTGCTCCGAGATAAAAATGGGAGTGTCTTCGTTTTTACGAAGACCCAAATGCTTAGCGCAGAGTTTTGTTCTATGCCTTGTGTTAAAAGACTTACACAGCTTCAGCATAATTATCTGTTTTAAGCAGGGTAGATGCTGTTTCTACAATAATAGGGGTGTTGTTTGCGTTATCCCTCTTTGTGCGTGCTCTATAAATTTCCTTGATGTCAGTTTTGTTAAGCGAGTACCCTATGTTACTAGACAAGCTCACAACCATGTCAATAAGATTTTCTTTGGTCTCGTTAGGCTCCCTAGGTACGTTTTTCATTTCGAAGTTCGATTTGCGGCTTCCTCTCTGTATGTCTTCCAGACGATCTTCTAAAATGACTATGTATTTTTTTTCTTCATTGACATGTTTTTCTAATGTCTCTATTTTATTTTTAAACTCTTCGTTCTGTACCGCCAAAAATTCCATCGCCTTTTCAATATTAGTGTTTGTTGTATTTCTCTCTGGCTGGCCACTATTTTTTGGAGCTCTTTTTCTTTTGCAGAAAACAAGGAAGTAATCATGCTTCTCATTTCTTGTCATCCATATCTAATTTGAGCTCTTCTTCCTTCGCTTTTTTGTAATGTGTTCCTACTCATTTTACCAACGAAAGCGCGGCAATACTTACAGCGCACTCAGACACTTTTCTAACAACACTATTCCTAAACACAAATGGCACAAGCCAATAACTCATTTATATCCATTCACTTAACGTTTGCCACACTACTCACAATTCTTGCTGCATGGGTCACTAAGTGCTTGCAGCGCTGAGGCATGTAGTAAGTAAGCACACGGTAGTTGCGCGGTGGTGTGTTGGAATCGCTGCTCGACGCCCACGAGCCAACGACGCGCGTCGTCAGCGATTCCCGGAATTAAAATCAAAATGAAAATTTAGTTTTTGTATTTTAGATTTTTAGTCATTAAACTTACATATGCCTACTTTTTAATATATTGAGAATACCATACATAACCTCACGCCTGTCTCCCAATGGGGTAGGCAGAGACTATGGAACGCCAGGTGCACCGATCTAAACATACAACTTTCGCTTCTTCTACATTCATCAATCTCTTCATGCACGTACGAGTACGTCGGTTTCGGGTGCTTTTTTTTTATTAGGAATCTGGTTATATATTTTTATTGACATTGCAAATGGGTCTAGTGTACCATTTGCATTGTTGAGACCGGTTTTGCTAATCTCTGCCGTGGGCGGACATATTGGCGACGGCCGACGGGTATATTGCGGAAAAAGATAGGTACATGTTCTTTTTTACAAAAATAAACACCTCTGAAATGTACAATGAGAATTATTTGTTCTTTAAAATAAGGTCCATTTTATCAATATTAACCAGGATCCTGACACATCGTTTCTGCAACCGGAATAGATGGACAGTCAGAGCAACTTCCCCGCTGCACTATCCCGTACTGACGAAAGGCATGAGCGTATTCATAATAGGCGCAAGTAGCTTTTAAATAGGAACTTTTCTTCAGTTTGTTCAGCGCATATACTTAGGAGTCTGCTCAGCTTTGCTCTTATTTTATGAATGTGATCTTTCCAGTTTAAGGCGGAGTCAATTGTTATACCCAGTACCCATTTATAGACTCAAGTTTGAAGTTTTGGAAGCATTAGGTAATATTTATTGGTCGCTTTTGATACGGCTTAAATTGCATGAGTTTGGTTTTTATAGAGTTAATTTCGAGGTAGCATCCAATAGGGTTTTAAGGTATGCTTCGCTTTGGCAGGGCATAACTATAGAAATATATCGTCAACAAACAAGGTGCAAGGATAATCTACTATTTTAGGCAAGTCATTTATGTATATTAAAAATAGGATACCAGCTAAAACACTACCTTGAGTTATAGATTTGAGTACTCCTACTTTCTCAAATCTAAAATTTCTAATTTCACCTGTAGAGTAGTCGTACTGCTCTACCTGGACACACTGTGTTCGGCTCGAGAGGTATGGTATGACGTAAACCAGTCGTGAGCGATACCGCGTACACCTATATACTTACCATGCAATTTATTTAATAGAATGTTGAATAATACTCGGTCATAGGCTTTGCTCATGTCAACTAAGATGCCTAAGGTATATTTCCTGTCGATTATTATATTAAGTATCTTCTGTATATATTTATAAACCGCAAGAGTGGTGGAAATATATTTTCTAAAGCTATGTTGATCATTACTAAATATGTTGAATCGCTCACAGTATATATATGTATATAGACGGCTCGACATCGAGGCTTCGAATACTTTAGAGAACGTTGGCAGAAGCACTATTGGTCGGTAATTGTTGCGGTCGCATTAGTTACCTTTTTACCCGACTGCGTCAGAAGGAGGGTTATGTTTTTCGAGCGTATGTATGTATGTATGTATGTATGTATGTATGTATGTCTATTTCTGGGCACGCTCTGCAGCCTAAACGGCTTGACCGATTTTAACATACTAGGTGTCATTCGATTCGTCATAATTGCCGAAGTGAGATAGGGTATATAATATTTCAAAATGGCGTCTGCAAAAACAAAGAGGGGGTTTTAAAAAAAAAAAATTGTTTATTATAGCAATATGGGTCTCAAATGAAAGCTAGTAAATAGCCCATTCCAAATATATATACATTATAATACTTTGATGCTACCATTTAGACAGGGAAATCAAAAAGGACGTTAATTGTTAAGTAATAAATATTTCTTGTTGAGCTGTAAACGCCTACAATATTAACCATTAAGAAAGTAGTGTAATAATTAATAATTCACGAATACCTCCTACATACTTGATTAATGCACATTGATGTTATAGTATAAATTGCTGGCTAATACCTACCTAATGCGCCATCCTGCCTACGCATGGACAGTTTATTTAAGTAAAGATACACGGAATAGGTAACCTCAATGTAGGTGCTTAG
The DNA here is from genome assembly GCA_927399475.2 of Acleris emargana. Taxonomy (NCBI): domain Eukaryota; kingdom Metazoa; phylum Arthropoda; class Insecta; order Lepidoptera; family Tortricidae; genus Acleris; species Acleris emargana. Next base: position 36,142,258 of record OV656835.1, read on the forward strand.
TCTAGTATCCAGGTACACGTATGACGTAGTGACCGTTGAGGAACTAAATTGTTAGACATTAAGAGAAGTTTAGTTGATTTATACCTACTTCAATTTCTCGGTCTAAGTAGGTATCTACAATCTGTTCGATCGGCCTCCATCTAACCAAATGAACTAATCTTACGTTACTACTGGGGATCGATTTTTGAATGCACGATGCTTCTTTTGCTAAAAGGAGAGTTCCGCTTGTAATTTGTTACTTATAGCTTCGTGACATTAAAAAATCGAGCTCCAGAGCTCATTTAACGTTTGGTTATATTAATAAAACCACTATTTTATTAATAAAAACTAAAAAATGTGAAATAAACTAAATTATTTAAATAAAAACAAAAAACCCGACTGCAGTAAAAAAAACAACTGTAAAGCGAGAAACAAGCTATATAATCGATAGGTAAATACTTATAATGTACCATGCAATGATTTTTTGTTTGATACCTCGTTAACAAGTAATGCAATTTATACCAATATACATACAACTTGAATAGTGGAAAAGGTATTGCAGGCGGGGACAAGCAATGAATTATAAAATGTACTTAAGTATTTTCTTAAAACAAAAAACATTTGGATTAATAGCTTGTCCCCGCCTGGAAAACCTTTTCCACTATTCAAGTTGTATGTATATTGGTATA